>OY728150.1:814170448-814770448 GCA_963277665.1 Viscum album | reverse complement strand
ATCTGCTTGGGCTTGAGTACTCTACAACTACCTTCCATGTGGAACCCCCTACAGGGTATGGAATTAGTTCTCGATGATGGGAGTGGAACCGCCTTTTATACCAGGGAATGGGTCCTCGAACTTCAAGTGGAACCCCCTATCAGATTGGGCTTAGGTCCTTATTGACCAGAGTGGAACCCCCTGACATACCAGGGAGTGGTTCCTCAAATTTTAAAGTGGAACCCCCATCAGAATGGGCACGAGTTCTCTACCTACTGAGTGAAACCACCCAATAATCTTAGGGAATGGGTCCTTGTGACACTAGAGTGGAACTACCATCAATATGGTAACATGTCCTCCACATACACTATCGAGCAGTACCCTCCAATAGAGTTGGGTAGTGGATTTTGTTGACTACTATCAGAGGGGAACCCCCTAACGTATGAGGAATTGAGTCCTTTTCAATGATTTTTTGGCACCCTGACTATGGGATATAGTGACGAGGTGTGGTTTGACTAGTATGGAAATGTCTGGGTGTATGCGATAGATAATGGGCATCGATGTTGGACTTTTGAAACATTTTGTTACTCTTCTTATTCATGGGCTAAGTTGTGAGATAGAGATTGACTTACTCTCTTGATTGGGATTCTTTGACTGAGAATATATTTATATGTATACATATATTCTACTTATATATCAACACCATTTTTTTGGTTACTCTCCTTCTATGAGAGGTTAAGACACACATGGAAAGCCACATGATTTTTGTGTTTAGCTTCTCATGGATGGATGAGTCTATTATCCTACTATAGTTGGTGAAGGATGGATTGTTAATTTGTCAATTAAATCTTTCCTAATCATTGGGTTTAGATGATCTTACATTCACTCTAGTTTGGGTTCATCTATTATATTCGATTGTATCTTTCATTTAATTTATTTTATTTCGTAATTTATATCTTACTGCTTTACCTTCATCTTTTGGGGTGTCCTACTAGGTATGTATTTTTCAACACCTTTATAGTATTTTCCAACATGTGTGGTTTCAAATAGAGACAACTGATAGGTCATCCCTGAATTCATAGGGGCATAAGAGTACTTAAATCATTGGACCATTTTATCATAGGATTCAATAGCTGGGATCTCTCAATTTTTTACTTTTCCAAAATTTTCTGATTGGAACATATTTTTGGATGAACTTGTTTTTCCACTTAATATTTCAGTTTCACTACAGTAATTTTTTTTCAATCTAGTAGTTCATGCATGTTTGGTTTTTATATTAGTGTTTTATCTTTTACCCTTTCCCTCTACACATTTTCATCAAGATGGCAGATTGTGTGTGTGTGTAAAAGTACCTAGGGAAAGGCCTCCGAAAGATAGTTATTCCTTCAATGCTAGTCACCAGCCCCAAACATATGGTGCTGGGATGATAGTATTTGCATCATAATCCGTGGATTGGCCTAAGTCATGACATACTATCTACTACTCTAGAACTGAAGAATACAAGATATTTAATTTTATCTGCTTTTATCTATTAGCACATGATATTGTTAGAAGAGGTCCTTATGTAGCCTTTGTATTTTTTACTTCCCACAAATAACTATAGAATATGCTTTGAGCCTAGATACTGAGCTATTGTGTATATACAAGATCCAGGTTATGGATCAAATTATTTTTATATAATCTTCTTTGAAGTAGGTGATTTTCAAGTTGAGGTGATTAGGTCCCAGCATGAGAATGAACCCCTTTTTTATTATGTTGTGTGATTGTCAGTATGGAAAAAATGAGTATTTGTGACGGGAAATTTGAAATGAGAACCCATCGGAAAAGGTTATTTGCAATGGGTTCCCGTCACAAATGACTCGTTGCGGAAAATGGCGTCACAAATAGTTTTTTTACAATGGACCGTCGTAAATAGTTTTCCCAAGTTTTTTAGAAATCTCATTTGTGATGTGAAAATATACCCATCACAAAAAACCTAAAAAAATAATATTAATAAAAGTAGAAAAAATATATTTAGAAATAATCTTTGCAACGGGCAAATCTACCCGTCGCAAAAAAACAAAATAAAATAATATTAATAAAATTTTAAAAATAATTAAAATAAAATAATTAAAATAAAATAAAAATAATAAAATAATATGAAAATAATATTAATAAAATAAAAATAATAAAAATAATATTTATATAATCATAATAATAATAAAATATTAATATACTATTAAAGACATTATTAATATTAATAAAAATTAATAATAATAATAATAATAATAAACTCAATATTCAGAAAAATATAATAATAATAATAATAAAAAATAATTAACTTAAAAAAAATTAATAAATAAATAAATAAATAAGTAAAAAAATATTAAAATAAATAAATAAATAGTAATATAATAAAAAACACAATATCCACAATAGTATAAAAAACTCACTAAACCATGAGTTAGAAATCACATGCACTTCATCATCTACTAGTGTTGCTACTCCAGTAAACGAAACATCTCCTCCTCCTACTATTGTTGTCGTTATCATCGACACATCACATTCTGTATGCCCCAATATACCGATCACAACCTGTGTCAGATTAATGCAAGGTTGACTCGTACACATCACAAAGACTAAAAACAATACTAATTGATAATGTAACCATGTTTCCATTTTCATTCTATGTCGAACTGCTGAAACTTTACATTAACTAAACATTCTTAGCTTAATTTTTTTTTTTTTTTTTGAAATTCAGAAGAGAAGAATAAACTCATGAGCCCATTATATGATGAGGATTCACAAAAAAGGCACATGAGCATCCTTTACTCTCCTCTCCTTCAAAAAATTTGAAAGGTTTTTCAGTTAACAACATCGAATCAATATGTTGTGCTGGTTGTTCGATAAAGAAAGATGATGAATATGGAAAATGTGGTTACATTGATAGAAAGATTCATTTTATCTATTTTCTAGTATGTTGAAGATATTAGAAAACAAAACATGACTTCCCAAAAGATCTGTGAAAAAGTAGTTATGTTTTAGATAAAGACGATAAGGAAATTAACATAAAAATAGTAGATAAAATGATAACAAATTTAATTAAAAAATTAGTAATAATTCACCTTTTTCTAATGGTTGTATGTATTTTTGATGCATTTCTAATTAACATTTTTAATTAGAATTAATTATTACTATTTATGACTATTTATTACTAAATATTAATATTTATTACTAATTATAGCTAATTATTATTATTTATTACTGATTATTTTTAACTATTGCTAATTAATTATAATTATGGTTAATAAATCCAAATTATTGATAAGTAATACCTATTTAAAACTAAATATTACTAATTAATCCTAATTATTAACATTTATTACTAATTATTACTAATTATTATTAATTGATCATAATCAATCCTAATCAATCATAACTATTACTAATTATAACTAATTATTACTAATTATTAAAAATATTACTAATTATTTTCTATTATTACTATTTATTAGTAATTATTCCGAATTATTAATAATTATTACTATGTATTACTATTTATTATTAATTATTAAAATTTATTAATAATTATTAAAACATATTACTATTTATTATTAATTTTTACTAATTATTACCATTTATTACTAATAATTATTACTAGTCATTATTAATAATTACTAATCATTTCTAATATGTTACAAATTATTAGAATTTATTAATATTTATTTTCATTTATTTCTAATTATTAGTATTTATTACTAATTTTTAGTATTTATTAGTAATTATTAATATTTATTACTTATTTATTACCTTTTTTCACTAATTATTAATATTTATTACTAATTATTAGAATTTATTCCTATTAATTACTAATTATTATTATTTATTCGTATTTATTACTAATTATTGATAATTATTACTATTTATTGCTAATTATTACAATTTATTGCTAATTATTACTATTTATTTCTAATTATTACTATTTATTGCTAATTATTACATATTATTTCTAATTAATACTATTTATAAGTATTTATCAGTAATTATTACTAATTATTTCGAATTATTACTAATTATTACTAATTATTACTAATTATTAGTATTTATTACTAATTATTACTAATTTTTACTATTTATTCCAAATTATTAGTATTTATTTCTAATTATTACTATTTATTGCTAATTATTAATATTTATGGCTAAGTAATACTAATTATTGCTAATTATGAGTAATTATTTCTAATTATTAGTAATTATTGCTAATTATTTGTAATTATTTCTAATTATTAGTAATTATTGATAATTATTAGTAATTATTGCAAATTATTACAAATTATTACTAATTATTTCAAATTATTTATAATTATTACTAATTTTTAGTAATTATTACTAATTATTAGTATTTGTTACTAATTATTCGTGTTTGTTACTAATTATTATTTTTTGTTACTAATTTTTAGTATTAGTCACTAATGTTTTTGTATTTGTTACTAATTGTTAGTATTTGTTACTAATTGTTAGTATTTGTTACTAATTGCTAGTATTTGTTACTAATTTTTAGTATTTGTTACTAATTGTTTGTATTTGTTACTAATTTTTAGTATTTGTTACTAATTATTAGTATTTGTTACTAACTCTAACTATTGTTTTACTAATTCTTAGTACTTGTTACTAATTTTTAGTATTTGTTACTAATTATTAGTATTTTTTATTAATTTTTAGTATTTGTTACTCATTATTATTAATTATTACTATTTATTAGTAATTATTCCGAATTATTATTAATTATTACTAATTATTAGCAATTAGTACTACTTAGTACTAATTATTAGTATTTATTACATTTTTTTACTAATTATTACTATTTATTTCCCATTATTACTAATTACCGCTAATTATTACTTATTACCATTAATTACTACTAATTTCTGCTAATTACCGCTACAAATTACTAATTACCTATAATTATTTATATTCATTACTAATTATTTTTAATAATTCCTAATTACCACTGATTATTAATAATTAGCACTAAAAATTTCAATTTATTACTGCAAATAAATACTGAAAAAAACAATCTAAATCTAATTTAATTACAAATAATTAACAATAATTAAAATTTATATAAAAAATGAAATATATTTTAAATTTAATAAGACATAAATACATTTAAACTTGATCTCTTATAGGTGTAGATGACTTCAAAATCTGTTCATAAAAAAATTTAACTCAGAGAAATTTTAACTAAAAAATTTGAGTCTAGAGAGAGAGAGAAATTAGGAATAGAGAGAAAGAAGGGAAAAACGGATGGGGGTATATATAGGTTAGATTATTTTCAACGGGACCCATCGCAAATACCTTCGGTCGCATTAATCAATGTTGGTGGTTAAAATGGTATTTGCGATGGGACACGTCGCAAATAGTGACCTGCCGACACACAATTTGCGACAGGGGGTGCCTCCCAGTCACAAATAGTATTTACCGCTGCCGAGTATTTGCAACGGGGAGGCACCGCCCGTAGTAAATACGCTTCCCACAGTTGAGCACACAAACCACACCAAGCCTTTTGTGACGAGAACCCTTTTCCAGTCACAAATAATTAGTTATTTAAGACGAGGTGATTTCCACTTCGCAAAATTTCATTTTTCCCGTAGTGTGTGTTTTGTTTTCTGTATTTCAAAGAATTCAACATTGTTTACATTTAACCATTTTACAAAACTGGTACATTGATAGTGAATCTCAACTAGTTTTTATATAATGATTTTTTTGATAAATTGATTTCATTAGTAAAAGTAATTTTCCTTATTGTTTTAATTGATATTTAATTCAGATTTAAGAAATATCTTAAAAGAAACAACTTATATTAAAATACCATTTTGATTAATAGGTTGAATATATTTTAGTTTTGTGATTATATTTGAACACATTTTTAATAGAAATTTTCTTGGTAACTCAATTCACACCCTCTTGAGTTACTCACTCTGACCAACACACCCTTCTAAAAAATGTAGTTGTAGAAATGAAAAATTGAAATTTTGGGGAAGTTGGAAGAATAATTTTGGAATATTACAAAATTTATAATGTTCTATTAAAGATAATCCATTAGCACTATTTTTCATGTGAAAAAAATAGTTTATTTAGGATATAATCAATCAAGACTTCCTATGAAAAGTGGTATAACAAAAAAAAACTTCAGTAAAATATTTCAAGATAATTGGAAGTCCCTATTTATTAAAAAAAAATGGATCTTGGGAAATTTGATGGAAAAGATGAGGAATGAACTTTTATGTGGTGTTTAATATGCAGAAGAAGTTACAAATGTTGGAACAAATGTTACGTTGGTGGAATCTTTTGATGTGAAATTTTTTAAAAATCAAATTTCCAAACAAATGATGTTAAAAATGCCGTGGAATACAAACTAACGATTAGTAATGAATGTGAAAGTGAGTCAATACTGAGATATCAAGTCTTAGAGGAATCATGTGATGAGGAATATGAAGTTAGAAGAGAAACTTTGAAACTCACTACCTCACAAAAATAGGTTGAAATTGAAAATATAATTAGAAATTAGAAAGCTCTTATTCAGACTAGAAGAAGAGTAAGATTAGAAAATCATACATATCTCATTTCACATATTGAACCCGAATTGGTTTTAGAAGTAGTAAAACACAAATAATGGGTGAATAAAATTAATAAAGAGTTGGAACAAATTGAGAAGAATAAAATGTGGGGACTTATTAGACAACCAATAGATAATAATGTTGTTGTAAAAAAGTTGGGGTATATATTCATGTTGAATGAGCACAAAGACGTTTGAAGCAAAAATCAAGACATATTTGTAAAGGCTATGTATAGGTGGAAGGTTTATACATTGAATAAATTTTTCCCTATTTTGAAGATTAGAAACCATTAGAATGTTCTTAACAGTGGTTGAAAATCGTTATTATGAATTTTATTAAATGGATGTAAAGCCGTATTTATTAAATTGGGAGATTGACGAAGAAGTATACATTGATCAAAATTATGGGTTTAAACATGATAATCAGGAAATTAAGGTATTTGAATTGAAGAAATATCCATAAGGGTTAAAAAATCCATGTTCCAAGTAATCCACACATGATAATTGTCTAAAAATGTTGTATTTTTGTAAAGGAAAATTTAATTGAAACTTGTATATAAAAGAAATGGATTTGTGAACCCTAATTTTAATTGATTATGTGGATGATATAATGTTTTCTGGGGATAGATAAAATGTTTTTTAAATACTTTTCTGAATTAATGAAGATAAATTATAAGATATTAATGGTAGGAAATAAAATTTCTTATTAGCTCTATAAGTTCGACTAAAAGAAAAATACATTTTCCTATCTCATGAAATGTAGGCCATGCAGTTATTACAAAAGTTTTTCATGGTATATTATAAAGAATTTTATAACTTGATTTCATTGAGAACAAAGATGAGTAAACATTTAACTGGAAAAATTGTAGATTAGAAATATTTTAAAAAGATGAAAGGAAGTCTTATTTACCTTAATCCTCTAGACTTGATATTATTTATGTTGTGACATTATGTTCTAGATTTGAAAATGATCTATGAATAAATCATCTGTTGCTAGAAAAGATAATTTTGAGATATGTCAAAGGAACAACTTCACATGGGATGATGTATAAAAGAAATTATGATATGAACTTTCATGGTTATACTAATGTTGACTGCGATGGAAATTAAAATGATACAAAAAAAACTCTAGGAGGAATATTTTTCTTAGGATAATGTTGTGTGAGTTGGAATAGTAAAAAATAGAGTCCAGAAACATTGATAATAGCAGAATCAGAATATGTTGATTCTACTTAGTATTGTACTAAATTTTTGTGGCAGAAATATTTTCTAGATGTATTAAATGTGAAATTTTCTACACCATTGATGATACTTTGTAATAATTAGAGTGTAATTGATCCTTCTAAGAATATTATCAATCACCCAAGATGAAAGAACATTACTATTAAGTTTCACATCATAAAATACAAATCCTCTAGTGGTGTTTTTATGTAATATATTTCAACAAAGTATCAAATTTCTAATATCTTTACAAAATATATATTCACAAATATTGATTTGTGGTTTTAAGGCTCTAAATTCTTGTTCAACATGCACCAAATAATTCCTACCAAATCTTAAGTACCCCGTTGCACATTGGTTTATACTGACAAAGGTGGAGATAATGTTAAAAATTTGTATGATTTTTTTTATAATTCATTCTATATAAAATCTGATGTTTTGGTTGTTATAAAATAGGGGAGATAACAAAAAGGGTGATACTGAAAAATCGAGTTTCAAAAATTTAGAATATCAAACTAAGGGGGAGTTTATCTTATCATGGATACAAGTTTTCATGTCACATAGGGATGAAATTCCTTTTAAAATATTACTTTATCCAGTAGTGTGGTGTTATGCCACTCTTTTCTAAGAAAAGTTTGGGTTTTGATAATAGTTAAAAAAATAAGAGTTGTTACAAAAAATGAGTTGTGAAGAATTCTGAGTGATGAAAAATGATGAGGGTTAAAATTTGTTAACAAATATATTAAAAAAATAAAAAGGGAGAGATTTAAGATTACTTGTCATGTTTTTATAACAAATTTTTATATTCGTTGATGACTATCTTTTGTTGAAGAATATATTTTTTGAAATGGGAAATGGTGATTTTCTATAAGTAGACAAAATTTTGTTATGAATCTGCTAAATTTAAATAATGATTTAAAGTAAAAAGTTTTGGGAATTTGGAAATATTAGAACTGTCGAAAGGGAAGTTAATGTTTTCCAAATGCATATTATTATATGAAGAAGAAGCTAGAAAACTGGATGTATGCATTTGTTGAAGTTAGAATAATTAAAATGTTACTGATCAGATGATCCATTAAACAAACCATTGGATACATATTTTTTTAGAATGTCAAATAATCCTAAGTAATCTATTTTTGATAAATTGATAAATTACTAATTTGAGAAATGTTAGAGAGTCTGGAAGTTACGAAAGTTTCTTAATATGAAAAAAAAATAAAAAAGTTATCAATTTGAAAAGTTATAAAGTTTCCATAAAATGAATATTTTAACTTAGCTAGATAATTCTTACCTATTCTTTGATTTTCTTAAAACATCCTGAAGAATTCATAGAATGATTTATTGGGTGTAAAGGAAAAGGGAAGTACATATTTTTGTACTTTCCAATGGTCACGTTTATATATGAACGTTTTGTTAGGAAATTTTTAATTCATCAGTATATGAAAAGCTAAATTATAATGACAAATAAAATGAAGAGTATGAATAGACTGAGAAATTAGATGAATAGTACAATCAGAACAAAAAATAATATAATGAGTATGATTATTATAATAGAGGACAAAAATAGTGTGATCAGACAAAGAATGAAAATGAATAGTATGATCCGACTATGAAATTAGATGAATAGTATGATTGGATTGGGAATGAAAATGAACAATATGAATATATTAATAAAGAAAATTAATAGTATAATTGGACTGAGAAATGAGATGAATAGTATGATCAGATGGAGAAATATATGAACAATATGATCAGAATGAGAATACATAGGAATTGTATGATTAGACTAACAAAGAAGCTGAATAGTATGATCGGGTAGTGAAAGAAGATGAAAAATATGATCAAAATAAGAAATTAGAAGATAAATATGATTAGAGAGAGAAAGAGAATCAATATTATGATTAGCCTAAGAATGAAAATGTAGATTACCATTGGATTGAAAAATAGTATGAATAGTATGATCAGGTGGAGAATATAGATGAATTGTACAATAAGACTGGGAAATCCTATAAATAGTATGATTGGATTGATAAATTTTATGAACAATATGATCATTCAGAGAAAGTGGATGAACAGTTGAAATAGTTAATCGACGTCCTTGTTTCAAGTTTATAAAAAGTTAATGTTGCAAATTTGAGGTTTTTATAGATTTACCGAATTGAATTTTGTATGAATATATATTGTTTATGTTTCCCAAAGATACAATGTTGAAATTTTTCACAAGTTATAATATTGAAGCTTCTTGAAGTTACAATATTTTAAGAGTTTATTAAACATCGAGTTTAAGGAACTTTAAATAATTTTGGAACACTAGAGATTTTGATAAGATTCAAAAATATTCAAGAATACTCCAAAAGAGTTGATAAGTATAGAGAAGTAACCCGATGAAATTCAAATGAGTATCAAATTAGAACATAATAATTTTAGTAAGAGGAAAATGAAAATTGTTTTCCCTACTTTTCTATTTTTGGAGTATCTATAAATAGATGTGAAAATTACACCATACTTAACATTGTTCATGCATGCAAGGAGTAGAAGTTCTATAAGGTTTTTTGTTAGAGTGAGTTTCCAACTATATTTGAGTTTTTTGTTGAAGAAAATTTCCAAAAAAAGATATATTCTAATAAAATTATCAAATTGAGTCTATGTTCATAATAATGAATATAGTGTATCTATCTTAGAAAGATCATACTGAGTAATTGAGAAGACTTTTTAAAAGGAACATGGATTTATTAAAATATTAGAATTCATATTTTTTAAAATTATGTTTTAAAAAACAGAGCATCAGACGGAGACCATTAGACACAGGACAATTTGATGTTGGTATATCAAACAGAGTCTCAGGACAAGCCTTTGTTGGATTATATTTCACAATGTCACATACTTGTGTTTTGAATCAATTTCTATAAGAAAAATTTGTAAACTGATGGGTGTTAGTATAATATTTCCAATTGAAAGGTATAAGATTTTTAATGGGAGTTGACACAATATATATGTTCACTTATTTCAAATAGAAAATTTCTATGGACCTATGAGAGTGGACATGACAAGAACCCATGGTCTCACATAAAGGCTAGAACTTATAAATATTATGTGATTATCTTAATTTCCATTTTTTCATACATGGGGGTTTACTAAATGTTAATAAGAAAATAACTCTTACAATTTGTTTGGGGTATGTTTCATAAATTTTAGAAATTTGAAAAATGATAACAATTGATTCAACCCCCCTTCACATATGTTCTATGATCATTAGTAACTTATGTAAGTCCAAATGGAATTACTATAAACTCATAATGACCATACCTCATATGGAAGGTTGTATTTGGAATATTCTTTATATTTAATGTTTAATTGATGATATCTAGGATGATATTCAATCTTATAAAAATATTGACATCCCTATATTTGATTAAAAAATCACTGATATTGGGTAAAGGATACTTTTTCATGATTGCGATCATGTTAAGTACATGATAATCTTTGATTTTTTACCCATTTTTATTCTAAAAAAATATTATGTGTACCCCATGGTGATACTCATAGTTATAGGAATCCTATATCATGATTCTCTTAGAGTTTCTTCTTTAATTAATATAACTCAATTGGGTCCATTCTATATGGGGACATGTAAATAGTTGTAGAACTAGGTATGAGTTATATTGAAAACATAACTTCATGATTTGGGGGAGGACTAGGAAAATATTCATGAAATACATCAAAATAATCTCAAATGATAGGATGAAATTGAATTTTCATTTTTCCTAACCCATTTGAGATAAAAATACCTCATGAATTAGTGTTAATACCCACACAATTGAAGTAACTTCAATTGGAAGTTAAAATCCATCCTTATACTGGAATATGTTCATGTGTTGGTTCAAAATATCAAATGTGAATTCCATTACAAAAAAATTAGATGGTATCTATATAGGGAGAGGCAATCCATGCCTGGAAATGACATTAAATTCTACTAATGGTAGAATTATAATCTATTCAAGAAGCACATTCATGAAAAATCTTATTAGATAGGAGCAATAAAATCTAGGTGTGATCATCACACCATTGTGAGTTTTTAATGATAAATAAATGTCTAATCATTAATGTGGTGATGTGATACCATTAGGAAATTTTTACGATATAAAAGAGAGTGTAGATACATAATCAAATAAAATTTTTTTAGTTTAATAGTGGATGTTATGTGTATATTTTACTACATCATTCTCCTAACCCACTTTAGTTTTGATAGAAGAATACATTCATTTATCCTTTTTCTTAAGAGTTTATTGAGTCCCACTGACCTAATTATCTACTAGATTAGGGAATTTATAAATATAATTCATAATCTCCTTGTGCGGGAAGTACTTAAAATCATTATTTGAATCCTTCTTCTCCTATGCTACATTTTCAGACCATTTTAGCCCTCGTCGATAATCACTGGCTCGATGTACAACCACTCCACAATTAAATAATTTCCTAAATCCTTTTATATAATTTCTTGACTGATTTTACCCCAATTTTTTGGCATGTAGGTGGTTAGAATTTATTTCTTCCTTTTATATTTACTATTGTGTTCCAAAAAAACAATATTTTTCTCTTATTTCCACTAAAACCAGAAGAATAATTGATGTTCCCACTTTCTATTTTCAGACCTAGAGAACATTTATTGATTTATTCATATTTTATAAAGTCTCTTATGGAATATTAATTTTGAATACTTGGTTTTAGGATACTAAATAAATGACCAATTTTGATTACAAGGATGATTATAATTATAGAATAATACCTTGAAAGACATGTAAATGTTTCTTCATATATACAATAGATTCATCATACATCTATTTTAGCTCTAGAAAGTCCCTTTACATATTATTATATAGAGTTTCAAGAAAGTATTTACTGAAAAATACCTTCTTAAACTCCTCCCTTTACAAATATTTTATTTCTTCCTCTTTCCTCATGTTCACAATAAGATTCTATTATTAATCTGCTTCAAATTCCAAGATATAGGCAGCTAATATAATTTTTCCTAGATATGAAGAATGGAAGATATTTTTTTCAAACACATTTATCCATTTATAGGAAGACAATCGATTAGAATACCCATATAAGGAGGGTGATCGTTGTCACATTAAAGTATCAGTGACATGTTGCTCCCTCATTGGTGTATTCATAAGCTCAACATGATTTGTGTTACCAACATATTCATAAGATATCGCAACCCATATCCTAAGCCATTAGATTTCTCTGGGGATGTTCATTTCATGGACCGTCACATTCATTGTTCACTTGATTTATTTTTGTTCTATTCATAGAATAAAACCAGAAAAATAATTTAATAATGAGGGAAAAATAATTTGAGTGAACAACTGTATATTAATGAGAATAATCTCTTCAGATGTCCAAAATTGTGAAAAATTCTTATCAACCTATGAATCCTTTAGTTTAACCAAGGTCATCCATGGTATTGTTATATTTAATTCATCATAATGGTTTAAAAATAAAACTCGAGATAACCCAAGAACATCCCTAGGAGTTTCAAACTATGTGAAAAGTATAGAAAAACTCACCATGCACTGAGATATAATCTACCAACTCTTTTTTGGGTTATTACCCCAAGATGTGTTTTCTTCCAAAACCTTGTCTACTTGTTCTATCTTAACAGTAATTTATTATATGTAAAACCACAAAATCTATTTCTTACCAAAATTTTAGGTTGTTATTATATACTTAGACTAATCCTTAGGGTTTTTAATAATTTTTTATAACCCTAATATACAAATATTAATATAACCCTCTTATAATACTAACAAAAGAGATCTAATCATAACACACATAAATATTATATCATTTTTTATAAATATTCAATACATTTAATAATAATACACAACTAAGATATGTAATGGTTTAGTGTATTTAGAGACTAGATTAAAAAATATATTATTTATGTATAATATTTATCATCTGAAATAAATTTATATATATAATGTACCTTTCTATACTCATCACACAAAGAAACATCCCTTAAAATTTGGGAAAGGATAACATAAAAAGGGAGAGTTCAGATACAAATAAGGTTAAATATAAGAGATATGAGTAATTAGAGAATAATATAATTATATGTGTATAATAACATATTCATGTTCTTGTGATCAATGTTAAATATTCATATCTATAAAATATTATATTATAATCTCTAAAATCTATTCATTTCTAGAAGTATAATACATAAGGGTTTAAAAACCGTAATCATCATTCAAGAGTAATAACATAGGCATATTGAATCATAAGCATTAGAAATAATAATCTTGTGAACATATATAAACACAATAATGGTAACAAAAAATCTTGTTAGCATATCCATAAATTGATAATACTCACATATAAAAATATGAATAATGTTATTCTCAATCATGTCTACACATATTATTGTGAGCATGACTAGAGGCAATCAAAATAACACATCAATATGAGAAAAAATATATTATCAATCATGTGAATTCTTATCATCTTTATCTCATGAGATATCGATATCAATTTTCTAAATTCATTGGTGGGATATAACGTACCCAACCATAACATAATAATAATTCCCTCAAATAAATATCAAGAGATCATAAAAAATTCATTATATCACCAAAGGATAACCAATGGAAAATAAATGGGTTTTTAAACTTATAATTATCATAATCATAGGCCATCCATAGAAATAATATGGGTAGTATCATTGGATCATATACCTATTAAATCATAATTAATATCAAACAATGTTATCATAGATAAAAAAATTCATTTGAAAGAAGTCTGGAATAATTATTTCAGAAAATTACATTTCATTTAGAAATCACTTATTTAAAACAAAACTATTCTCAAAATATTAAATAATACTTTATTTTTATTATAAAAAATGGAAAATTTTAATATAAAATTCAAAAAATGGAGTTTTTATGATTGTGAGAATGTCCTTTTATACAATAATTATTAAAACAAATATTCTATATATGCCTTAAATAAACAATACAATATTTACAAAACAAAAATAGATTATTTATAAACATTTTTTAAAAAAGTAAAAAATGATAAAAATTAAATATAAAAAAAATTGATGAATCTTAAAAAAATTATATTTTTTTATAAAACTTGTATATGGAATATAAAGTTTTTTTTATTTAATTATTATAATTTTGTCTTCTTTTTCTTAAAAACATTTTCTAAACCATTGTTTATACCAAAAAGAGGAAAATCACACAAAAACATACAATTTGTAGATTTAAATAATGGTGAACAATAAATAAATGGGTTTATAAAATAAGGATCATATAATGTATTCAATGTAAATTCAATCATAAAAATCCATATTAAAATAGGATTAAAACATAAATCTATTCCCCCAAGTATCGTCTTGCTTCATACGTGTTCAAAGATCATCTTCTATAGGGGACCTCTTTTAGTTCCATTCATACAGAACCTTGGAATTCTATTTTAATAATAAAATTAACATTAATTTGTGGTTATGTATGTTTAGAATAACATTTTATAGGGGTTGTTAAATCTAGATGGCATAAAGTGGGGTATTGAAGAGAAAAGAGGGGTGTCATTTTATATGTGGGGGAGAGGACACACTTGGAATTTCATAAAAGACTAAGTTATATATATCATACTCATGTGAAGTTGAACTAAGTCACAAAAAATTTTAATATAATATGATATAACTTTGAAATAAACTCATCCAATCAAATTTGGACATATTCTTGATACATTTTAAGCATTATCTCCTAGTTAAATAAATTTAAAATCTTTTTAAGCTTAACCGTGATAACTCAAATTTCTTAGCAAGATAAAATTATTAAATGAAAAAAAGAACTTATAACTATATTTTTAAATGATATTTCCAAATTTTTAATCTATGTTATAAAATTTAATTTATTTTGGTAGTAGAAATCACTTTTAATATAGGAATATGAAGAACATGAAAAATAGTTTTTAGGAAAATACTCAATTTGTGAGTAAAAATAATTTAACATTGAAATATAGTAAGAAATTTGTTTTCATGATTATATTGATTAAATAATAAAATAATTAAGGTTATTATACTTTTTTATAAATAAAAAACTGAATGGAATTTTCCAATGATTCCATTAAATGTAAAGACCCAAAAATAGTTTTTACTTTGAATAAAATAGAACATATCTTCAAAAAAAGTAAATATAGGGATGCCAAATTTAAAATAATGTTTTGAAATAAATTATTTAACTCCATAAAAATATATTGTTTTGAAAACATCTAATAAAATATGATTAATAAATGTTTTATAGGGATTAGATAGTATTGCACAATTGTTTAAACCCAATTTTACCTCTTTTATCGAGGTGAAAAATAATTACTATGGTTAGTAACAAAAATGAAATTTTTGTTGTTGAACAAATTAAATCATATTAATTAAGATTATTAATAATTTATAATCCATTTTATCAAAATATATTCCCATAAGATTTACAATTTGATTTAAAATTAATCCATAAAAATATGATAAAAATCCGTTTTCCAGATAAAAATGTCTTCTTAGGTATAAAGGGGTTTTACAAAAAATTCAATAATAAAATAGATTCCATTGAAATTAACTAGATTTTTTATAATTTAATTTAACTAGTTTTAATTTTAATCAATTTTTTTAAAATAACTTTAGAAATTATTGGAATGAAAAATCAGTTTTCAGTATATATAATTATTTGTCACTATTCATTGAAAAACATATTTTCAAAAAAATCCCAAAATTTCACCCAAAGCTTATTTTTTAATGATTTTTAATAATAAGATATAATTTTTATTAAAGGAAATTTCAAATTTTTATAATAATTTAATATAATATGTAAAAAATCAATAAAAACTATTTTTGGATGAAATGTATTTTAAAGAATAAAATGATTTTACTAAGAATTTGGTACATATTTATCAATGAATTTTCATTATATAAATATTGATACATGTTTTTATTAATTTTTTTATTTCCTATTCGTACCAAAAAATTTAACGGGTAGGTTTTGATGGTCATTTTTAAATAATAATATTTATAACAATGTTCTTTTAGACTCTGTGTTGAATGTAAAACATGAAATTAAGGAAAAAATTATTTAAATTGAAATATGTTATAAAATATAAATATGTTACATGTATCCTTAAATATTAAATGTTTTTATATATATTAGAATTATGGTATCTTCTATAATCATACATTCACAATAGAAACTCTTTTTTTACACATATATAAGAATACATAATTATCCAGGCTTATCTAAATTCATTTAAATTTAGCTGAACCTATTTAAATCATAAAAATCCATATCTAATCATCTCAAAATAGCTCAAGGAATATTAAATATTACAAAAAGGTGTCAGAACTATTGGTCTGTGTATATGAGCTAAATCGAGTATTTAAATGTATCTTCCACTGTATAAAAAAACTCAAATTGTCTTCCTACTCACTAATCCATTCATTGACAATGATTCGATCCATCGTCAAAAAATAGTACACATGTATCAACAAAAGATAAATTCATCTTTTGATTCTTCATTATCCAAGTGAAATTTTCACACTATGCACATTTCTTTATGAAAAAAAGATAAGGCTAAACTCTCAATATAACCAACATTCTTCTTCTGCATAAAGACCTAATATTCAACAAGATCTTCAAACACTATGTAACTCACCTTAATTTCAACATTTTGCTTCTCATATATAAGAGTTTAATTATTTAGTCTAATAACTTCCTAAATTCATAAAAAAACATGATCATTAGTGTTTAATATTTATCTTATATAAGATGTTTAACCTTACATGATATTTATAGATCATTGCCTATTTATATTCTTCTCATACCATCTACTCATCAAGATGCTTTTCTTTCTCTGTGGATCAAAAATTTCTACCATTTAAAACCCATTATTTTAACTAGACCATCATTTTTTAACTTGTTAAACAACTATATGATAGAATGATCTGAATTAAAATCAATGGAATATCATTCTTCAAACATTTCATCTATATATACAACAATTTCCCCAATATTATCTTAATCCTTAAATTTCATAATTCATTGAGTTCTTTAATATCCCATTGGATACATCTTTTTTACTCAACATATATTAATATTATTACTTATTAAAGCAATAAATCTTCATTAAAAACATTAGTAACATAAATACCCCGCATTATACTTGTTTTCAATTCCTCATACATGTTTTAAATTCATTATTGTCCTTTATATAACTTACCCCTTTATTGATAACTTTTTCATTCGTAGAAATTCATTACTCAATATATTCTATTTTTTTATTAGATTAACTATTTCACCCATTTAAATTTAAAATGTTTTCGATCAACATGTGGACGGGAAACTATTACACACATAAATAAACATTGAAATTTTTTAACATGTACTATATTTCAAGAACATTATAGATCTTAATATAATTATAAATATTTATCAAATACTCTAACTAAACTCTCATAGAAGAGTTATCTTCATCTATTCCACATTAAGTAATATTTTTCTTTGAACTTCAAGTATATGTTTCATTATTTTTCTTCAATAACTGATTCCACTTGATATATATCACTCCTAAGATAGAACCTTCATTATACTATAAAATTTTTACAACTACTCATCAGTATAGTTGTCATATTGATATGTCGCCTCAGATTATATATGTATAAATCAAATACAGAGGTACAAGAATATGGTAGTTTCTAAAATACTCCATAGATTTTCCAATGTGGTTGATAGTTTATTCTAAGCCAAACAATTACTTCAATTTCATATTGAGAATTATGAGATCAATTCAATATTCAAACCACAATTTTCAATAATGAAATATCATTAATTACCTTTTCTATCTTTATCCAGGAATAATTATCCTTGTGTGGTACTTCCTTATTCAACATAAATAGAACGGTACCTGAATTACCTTATGACAACTTAATTTTGAAAAAAAAATCCCCCCATAAGGGATAAATTAATAATAATTTTATTAGAATAATTCTATATTTTATATATAATATAAATATTCTTAAATTTAATTATATTTCTGTCTTTAAAAATATTTTCAAGAAACTCAATTCCATTATTGTAATAATCTTCACATACTTCATCCACCAAACTATTCCTTTTCTTTTATTACTGTATTTATTGTACTATTTTATCCTTATTTCCTATATCAACATTAATAGTCAAGGATTTTTTAGTTATCCATAAAGTTTCATCTATATATATAGAAGAAACATTACTTTGGGTGAATCATAATTATCTACCTTCTTAGGTGTATTATATTCCAAATTTTATTTTTTCACATATTAGAAAGTGCACTCACAATCTTTCCTAATTTGTTTATTATTTATATTTTTTTGGTATTATTTATTAAAAATCTTTTTGAATTTTATTAGTTCATTTAGACAAGAATTATTCCAAAAAAATCCCTTCATTACTAAAATTTCCTTTTAAATTTTCTATTGAACAAAAATTGTTAAATATAAGTAGATTTTTATCATTTTTTCTATGTAATTAACTTAAACAAATTAAATATCACTCTAGATATATATTTTTTCCAATAGATTATATATATTTATAATAATCAACATTCTTGTCCTTAAAATATTCATTGGACCAATAACTACTAATAAATCATGATTTCTTGATCAGATATTCATATTGTACATCTTTAATGCCTTGTCTTTTATTGAAATAGTCAAAATTCAGATAATATTATTGAAAATTATAACTCATTCATATTATAACACCCAAAGTTTATGTATATAGGTGTTTATAACCTTATTTCCCATTCCAAATTATTAAAAAAATAAATTTTCCACATACAGTTTTCATGAACATAGAATTAGGAAACCCAAATTTTCTTGAATAAAAGTTTCAAATATTTTCATTGAACCCATGTAGATACATCATGGGATTAATTTTCATGATTTTATTTCTATATTATATGGTCTTGTATCATAAAAATATTCATCATACTTTAAAAATATAATTTTTTTCACTAAAACATAGGATGATTTAGGTAGAATTACTTCTATAATTTTCGTCCTCAATTAAACCACACAAAACTTCATATTCAGAATATTTTTTAAACCTAAGATAAAATTTAAATAATAATCACATTCTCTTTTAATAATATTAATATTATCTTCATGAATATTTCTATTTTATTGAAAAAAATTCATATTACTTTATTATTTTTAATTCCATCTCCAACTATCAATCATGGAAGCCTCTATGTTTCCTCTAACACATAGTTCCTCCCCTCTAGATCATTAAATTTCTATTAATAATATAAATTATCTTTTTTAAGTATTATTTTGTTAGATATTATTTTCCATCAATGTTTAATTTATATTACTGCTTGTCATAAATTTATTTGATGAGTTTCTTACATATCTACATCTTTTCAACTAATTATTTCTTCATTTCTGTTTTCACCACATATAGCTATGTTGTTTCATCATATGATCATTAACGAACTAAATAGAGAAGTGGTAACTTATTACAGGATCATTTTTATGTATTTTTTATTTTATATTAATATACACCAAGTGTTAGAAAAAAATAATTATAGTATTCTATACTAGGTTATTTGGTAGGATACATATAATTTTTTTAAAAAATATACACTTTGACTAACATCATCTAGTGGTGAATCTTCTTATTATTTTCAAGTAGATGATATATTAATTCATATTTTTATTATTTATTATTTTGATTAGTCAATGTACTTACTGTAACATCCTACAGTTTTTTCTTGATGGGGATAAATACCAAATTATATTTATGAGGAAACCCACAAGCATCATCAGATATTTACTTAATATATGATAGAAAATAATATAAACATGCAAATCAATATAGAGGCAATACCTTAGATATAATGCATGTTATGGTTCCTAGTGAAAAATTCAACAACACTAATTGGGGTGTGAATTTCAGTTCACCATTTTTAGTAAATTATTGTTTTATATTTTATTTAATCATTCACACCAGTTATAATGAATAATGCTATATGAGATTCCCAACACAATAATATTTCATGATAAGTAGAAATTTTTTGAGGAAAATAAACATGATATGTTTACATGGATTACCCCTAATGTGGGTTACAACATCCTTGACATGTCAATAGAAATTTGATATATAGTTTCTCCAAAAATTTCATAAATTGAATACAAAATAAGAATTAATAACTATTAATAAAAAAATAATTTCTCAATAACTTATTATCTCCCACTATTTTTATTATAAAGGATACCGACTATTAATACATTTTTTTATAACAAAGAATGAAAATATGTTCACTAATTTTAATTATATTTTAGCATCATATGTAGATCTTCCCCAGACATCATAATATTCAACATGACTATAAAATCCATACTTGGGAATGATAAATACACATTGTAATAAGAAATCAAACATTTTCTTCTTCTACAAAAGAAACATCATATATATAGTAGTAAGTATATATAAATTTCTTTTCATAAAAATCATGATGTGTAGGATATTCAATAGTTGTAACTGTATCATGTTTGACACAATCAATATTCCCTTATTTTCTATATATGTGATGTCCTAGACAAAGATTCCAGTTAATGGGTGCCCAAATCCCGGTGGGACACATGGCCTTAAGCGTATCTCCCCGAATTCCAAAGGTGGATGACTAGCAGCGAGAGCCTAGGGTGTGTTCATGGGTATACTATGACCTCATTAACAATGTGTAGCATATAGGATCAAAGTAAACATAGATAAATAGTTGAAACAATATATGTAAACCAATGGAACACAACAAAATAGAGACAAAAAAACAACTCGAATATAATTCAACAACTGATGATATTTCATGTCCTTAGAAAACTAGAAAACATGTATACAAGATAGAATCCATAACATGTTCCACAAAAGTATAAGGAAATAAAAAGACTATCCCAAGCATCACAAGCTCTCACTTGGTCATCTACTATCATGCCCCATACTAAACATTAGACAGTCAACTGTTTGAAGACATATGCTTCCTTCGGTCACCACATGCATCTATGTAATCTGCCTCGGGCACTAAAAGGTTCCTAGAGGGGGTGTGAGATAAATCTCAGTGGGCTACCATCAACAATGTCTATAACATCTAGCCCATGTAATGGAAATGTAACACTGTGAAAACATGCATATATAAAGTAAAGAAATACAATGTAACTAAATACCCAAGTACCTGCTTCATCCCTCAACTGGTTTCCGAACATGTTACCAATTAATTATTATATTGTTACTAGTTTATAACATATATCATGTTAAAAAATGTGAAGTTTCCATGTTATGAATAGTAAACGAGTAATGATATTTAATAGAAAAGTCACAAGGTAATAACCATAGGTGACATAGTCCCCAAGGATCAACAACTCAGTAATAGATATATCTTAGTAATGGTAAGAGTGTAATCCAAGGATTATAGACCAAGGAATTCCATAGTTAGGGGCCTACATAATCCATGTGATATTCCAATGTAGAATGGGGGTAAGTCGAGATAGGGCCCTATGGGCTATAACCATGTCACCTACCTGTCAATGATGGATCGAAGGAGTGTATCTAAGGCATCCTATTATGATATGTAAGGGATCCTATGGTGTCATACTGAGGATACAAAGAATATAAAGGCATTGAAATCTAGGTGGGTATTAACCTATGCAAGCTGTATCCTTGAATCAAAATGGGGTTCATGAGTACTCATGGAATTATCTGATCAGAATCCAAGGTGAGATCGAGTCAGGACATTCCTATTAGATTATTATGTAATGTAATATTTCATTCGATTCAAAACTATCCTTTCATTAGTGTCATAAGGTCAAGTATAATGCAACATTTTAATCAATTCATTTGGTTGAATCCTTTCCTTTCCTTGGTGTGACAGGGCCATGTAGCATGAAATAATTCATTTAATCCATTTAAATCACATTCCATATTCAAGGTTAATTCCTCTACCTTAAATTAATGTGGTAGGGGGTTATACAGATATGAAACATGCTATTCATTTATATTTAAGACCAAGTCATATACTTAGTATACTTTCTAATTCACATTAAATAATTTATTGTAAAATTGAAGAACATACCATAGGTGGGTAAAGTGGTGAGCATATATAGTACTTTTGATTATAAAATTCACAATATAAATAAGACATTTATTATAGAATCCCTTGCCCTTAGGCAGGTGAAGACAAGGCACACCTGAACAGTGGTTCAAAAGTGTCAAAACAGTAAAACGACAATTATTTCATAACATCCAATATGGGATGAATGGATTTGTGGGTGTAACCACCAAAAATTAATCACATATATGGAAATAGAATATCCATACTCTTCTAATTATTATAATAATGGAATATAAATTCAATAAACGGAACCCAATGAAATTAGTGGGCCCCACAAGACAATTCCAAAATCAACGAACTTGAGGGATGAGTTATAGACCACCCAACTTAGGCTTGTATGACAATCCTACTATATTATTGTCCCTTTATTAAGATTAGATTCAAGAAGATATAAGAAAAGGTGAAAAACGTTCATACCATGATAACTCAGTCGAGAGAAAGAGAGAAAGAGAATGACTAAAGAATACTCGAGTACTTACAATTATGCATCCAACTAGATGAATAGAAGCTATATCAGATCCTGGGTGAAGGATATATCTTGATTCCTACCTTATATCTTCAATGGTATAAAAAAAGATAGCAATTTAGGTTAATCTCCCTGAAACTCATATTTAAGAGGAAGAGGGGTTCTAATTAGATTATTAATGGAAAAAACAAGAAAATTAACATAGAAGAAGGCTTGTACGCATTTTGAAAAACCATGAATGGTGACCTGGGAATATGGTCACTTTGCATTGTTAGGATATAAGGATGTGAGCAAAAAATTCTATGTGGTTCCATCCTAAAAATTATATATACACTGTTAGCCATACCATGTGCCAACTGTGTGCTAACCATGTGATCTATCTAGTTTTCCAAAAAAAAGATGGGTTCCAGCCTCCAAACATTCTCCAGACACCCATGAGACCTTTAATAACTCGAAATTCATCCATATTAATCCAAATTAGATATTTGGACTAAAATTAAAGGGATCCATAATAGAGTGTAAAACTAGATTCATATAATATTCCCCCTTAAAAGAACTCATCCCTGAGTTCACCTTCTAAGGGTGGAGAAAACTATTTGAGAACAACTCTTTACATTAGGCACATACATATAATTCCCTCTCCCAAGTCTCATTCTACCTACGACCGTGCTACCAAAACACATATACTAGAGGGACAGACCAGCCTCATAGAACCTTTGTGCTCTGGTCAAAATGCGTACATGGTGTTCCTCAAATGTAGCATCAAAATCTAACACAACTTCATTAGGATAAAACGTATGATATAGATCATCATGATACTAGAGAAGATGTGAAACATGAATAACATAATGTATGGCATGATACCTATAAGGTAAAATCAATTGATAGGCTACGGTCTAACTCTCTCTAGAATTTCATTAAGCCTTAAAAATGAGGCGACAACATTCCCTATATTTCTAATCGTATATGCCCAAGCCTGGGCGATACTCGAAGAAAAACACGATCCCTAAACTTGAACTCAAAAGGTTGTTGATGGGGATTGGAAAAAGATTTATATCTAGACTTATCAGTTTTCATATGCTTTCTGATCAGCTGAACTTGGAATGAAGTCTCCTGAACGAGATGAGGACCTAGTAGGGATGCCTCACATGCCTCTAGCCAGCAAAGGGGTGAACATCATGGCCTACCATATATGATCTCAAATGGAGCCATTTGAATTTTCACTCGAAAAATGTTATTATAGAAGAACTCTAGGGGAGGGATATAATTTTCCCAAAAACCAACAAAATCAAGGACACATGCTCGAAGTATGTGTATTGTTTATTTTGATTGTCCATCAGTCTGAGGGTGAAAGGATATGCTAAGAATAAACTATGTTCCCATATCCTTATGTAAACCATCCTAGAACTGTGAAATGAAACAATCATCCATATCTAAAATGATAGTATGCAAGACCCTGTGGAGTCGTATGATCTCATAGACATGCAGTCTTTCTAACTCCACAATTGAGAATGTTTCTCGAATATGAATGAAGTTGGATGATTTCATTAGTCAATCAATGAATACCAATATAACATTTCTACCCATTGAAAACCAAGGTAATTAAACTAATAAATAAATGGAAACATATTTTTAGTTCCATACTAGGATAGGAAGTCGTTGTAGTAATCCCCCAGGTTCTCTGGTGCTTTGACTTCACCTGCTGACAGGTGTAACACCTAGTGATAAAGAATTATATCTGAAGTTTCATCCAATTCCACCAATACGAGCATTATATATAACAATAAATCCTCAAAATGTATGAATAAACTTCCCACTAAGAAGTTTGGGACTCTTTCATCAATTTCTCTCTCATATATATAGGAACCCATATACATCCATGTGGATGAAGGATTCCATCTCTATCAAAAAAACCAATACAGAGGTGGGTTATCTCATGATATACTCTCATGGAGAGACAAGCATTCAGGATCTAAAAATATTATACCCTTCACCTTCCCAAGGAGAAAAGAGTTAACTTCCAAAGATGAGAGGTAAGACTGCTTGTGACTATCTTGATACTCTAGATGCAGCTTGAAAAAGAGAGCAATTAACATCCATTCATCACTGGATTCCTGTACTTCTTTTTCTTGGGTTTTCTAACTCAGTGGATTTGCAAGCACATTGCCCTAACCAAGAATATAGGCAAGATCAAATCAATGGATTTTAGATATTAGACCCATATCTACTATCTAAAGATCATGTTATACTGATAGAAGATATATTTTAGGATATTGTGGTTTGTGTTCACCACAAACTCTCACCCAAATGATAATGTCTCTAGCATAGTAATGCATGGACAAATGCTGCTAGCTCACAATCGTGAATCAAGTAGTTTCTCTCATGAGGCCTCAAATGCTGTGATAATTATATGACAACTTTGACCTCCTGCATCAGAACTTCTCCTAGTATAATTCCTCATGCATCTTAGAAGATTGTATAACCTATACCAAGCTCTGGAAGACTCAGAATATGTGCCGAAAAAAGTTTTAATTTTAGCACCTAAATGGATTTGTCACATGAATCTAACCATATGAACATGACACCTTTATTTGTAAGACCAGTATGAGGTGAATCAAGACATGATAAGTCTTGTATGAAACACCTGTAATATCCATCCATCCCTAAGAAACTCTATTTATCAAACACATTCTTGGGATTCTACAAGGAAAATAAAACACTATACTTTTTTAGGTCAATAGATATGTCTGATTCTAAGATAATATGACCCAAGAAGTGAACTTTGTCCGCATAGAATTTGAACCAATCAAGCTTCGAATAAAGATAATGCTCGCTCAGTGCAACTAAGATTACCTCAAGATGTTTGGCATGGTCTCTAAGAGTGTAAGAATACAACCAGATGTCATCCACTAAGTCTATGAAACAATAATCCTAATAATGGAGGAACACACTATTAATTAGTGCCATGAAAACGGAGAGAACATATGGAAGACCGAACGACATAAAAAGGTACTAATACATACCATAACTGATATGGAAAACTGTACAAGGTGTGTATGATAGTTTGACTTGTACTTGATGATAACCCAATCTCAGGATGATCGTAAATAATACCTTTGCTCCTTGTATATGGTCAAATAGACCATCTATTCAAGGTAGTGGTTATTGTTTCCTGACCATAAGCTGGTTCAACCTTTTGTAATCCAAGTATAGACATAAGGTTCTATCCGAATTCTTGGAAAAAATCACGGGTAAACCCCATGAGTATATACTGGGCCGTATAAATTGTTTTGAATCTAAATCCTCTAACATCCACTTATGATCTAGAATCTCTATTAGTTCCAACCTATACGGAGGAATGGACATATGAGCTACTTTCCGAAAAATCTCAATTTTAAACTCTACCTCTTTATCAGGAGGTAATCTAGACAAATCATCGGGAAAGACATACCTAATGTGATCCACTACTAGAGGAAAATTATCTTATCATAAACATGGATCCTCTATAAAATGATTAGCAATATGGGTGGTCACTCCACCTCAACAATGAATCTCTGGTCCCTCTCTACCATCATGGACATCCCACTTCCCCATATGTAGATAACTAATTCTATCTAGTGATGTAAAAGATACCCTAAAATGGTAATAATCTATAAACAAATGATGATGAACCAACCAGTCCATCCTGAGTATGACATCAAATCCCATAATGTCAAGAACAAAGAGGTTCTATAAGATAGGGTAACTTCCAACCTCAATGGGACTATCCCTGCATTGGCATAGGCCCTCTGATAGTACTCTTAATGGAGTATCTAGGATCATTATACCATAATAATACCATATATCTAGTCTGGGACTCTCCATGATAGATATAGAGATAAAATAATTTGAAGCTCCTATATCAAATAAAGTATATAGTATGGTAGATTCCACAAGAAGAGTACCTTGTACTATAGATTGTCCCACAGCCTGATCCTTGGGTAGTTTTTGCCGTGCATGAAACTAACCTGATCTGCAGCCCTATATAATAGATAGAATACCATGATCATAACTTCATTTTAGTGCTACTAGTAATCATGGGCCTAGATACCACAACCGCGACCACCTCGACAAGTCATTCTGGTGCTATTCCAATTCCCCACCTAACAAAATGTAAAATAACTCGCAACTGAAGTTGGAGCTGGTGTGGAACCACTTCAACATGATGTTGGTGAAAACGTAATATATAACCGCAAACCCGACACTCCATTGGGTCTCTATCAAATTGAGGATTCTTGTGCCCCATTATCCACACTAACGACACTATATAAATCTATAAAAAAAGAACTCTGGTTGTCACACCATTGAAGAGAAACCTCGAGAGAACACTTCCTACCACAAAAAGAACTACTGGCCTACTGCGACACTAATATTATATACCCATAACTATATCTATCCCTCAGTTTTCACTCAGTTATAAGAGTCTGGTTGACTATTTCAGAAAAGGTATGTAGGTGAAAGACATTCACCTGTGTATGGATGGCTTATTTGAGCCCATTCTCAAAACATCTAGCATGTGAAAGCTCATCAATGGATAGGAATAGTGAAAATCACTATAATACGTTGAAATGTGGTGAATTCTCTTTGAGTGATATAAAACCCTGATAAAGATACATTAACTCACTATCTCTTCCATCTTTCAATGTCTGAGGATAGAAATGATCAAAAAAGGTAGTCTAGAAATCAACTAATAACTTGCCCTGATGAAGATCGGCATGGGTAATCACATCCCACCAATGTTTGGCTGAGTCTCAAAGCATGTTTGTGAAAATATTGTCCCTCCACTCTTGAGGAATTTATAGATACTTAGTGATAGATACCACGGATTCTAGTTAAAACTCAACATCCTGCAATCCACCATCTCCCATGGTAGTAGGATGCTGCTGCTAGTGGAACTCATGAGTGAGATCATCCATCATATGTGAAACTCATGGAGCGCCATGTATAAACTATATTAAAATTATGAAACTATCAAGAACTTGGGATTCAGTGCCCAAATAAGGTATAATAGGTAGCGCCTCATGTGGAACCCTTGGAGGTAAAATTAGCTGCTTAGGGTCCACCATGTCTGATGTATGGTTGTCACCACCCTCCTAGCGTACGATACAAGGACATCCTAGCAGGATTGATCAAAAATTGCGAAGAACACACCTTAGAACAAGATTAACCAAAAATATAGAATCATTAGTAGAAGATAAACATAAGAAAAGTCACTAACAAAGGTATACTACTCCAACTACCTTCTTAGATGACCAGATATCCGTATGTTCTCAAGTATAAGATTCATTTCATATTACATTTAATTTTCCGGGTTCATTCCTTTACCTTTCATAAATAAAGAAACGAGGGATAAGGATATGCAACCAATTCCTTTTAGAAGTCAGGATTCACTTTATAATGGATATCCATTTCTCGTGAATCAGTTCAAATACACCAATAAGTAGAAAACACGCCGATTTATTTATAGAATAATGGTTCAAATCATTAAATTACTCATCTGAATCCATAAGGGATTATACACATCATGAATTGAGACAAAAAATCAATCAATCAAAACCAAGTGTAATACACGCATAATTTAACATTAAAAAAATCACTCAACAATCACATGAATATCAGGTAGTGAAAAGCAGTTAAATGCCTCTATATGGCATGGAAATATGTATGACAAGAAAATTCTTGGTGCCTATAAAGATGCATATAACAATTAAACTTTCCCTCATATCATCGGGCCAAGGATGAAATAAAATCCTCAAATAGATTAATAATCAACATCACCACACAACATGCGTGTCACCCAATGGTGAAATAATTTCAACTGTAATAGGAAAAATTAGAACAAAAATTATAATTTAGGAATCTTGGTTTTTACCTCGAACATGCATTCGTGATGGCCAACCATGAATTATGAAAAATTCTCAACCATTCCTAATCATCAATATATTATCTCTAAATATTTAATGAAGAGAAGAACCTCCCCTGATTCCACTTTATGACGTATCAGACCTCGATTCCACTTAATGGGTACCTGATCTCAATGGCCCACATGGACTCAAGATCATCTCCCCGAACTCTAGTTGCTTCCGACTAGAAGCGAGTTCCTAGGGTATGTCTACGGGGAGACTATTCCCTCACAACCAATGTTTTTCACAGCAGATGAAAGTAAACATAGGTAAAATTTGGAAGAAATATAATTAAACATAAGGAATAACAAAAAAATAGAGATAACAATAACAATAATTGAAACAAATAAATTGCATTCAACAACTGATGATATGTCATGTCACTAGAAAACTGGAAAACATGGATACAACCTAGCATGCATAACATGTTCCACAAATGTATAAACAAATCACAAGACTATCCTAATCTCCGGCTCTGTCACCTACTATCAAGCTCCATACTAAATAGACATCAATCAAGTTTTTGAGTATATATGATTTCCTTTATCAAAAACCACAAACATTTAATCTACCCTATATACCAAATGATTCCTAGTGAGGGTGTGAGATAAATTTCAGTGGGCCACCACCAATAGTGTCTATAAATTTTTCCCCATATAATGGAAATGTAACAGTGCGCAAGCATGTATATATATAGTAAATCAGTACAATGTAACTAAATACCCAAGCACCTACTTCAGGCCTTGGATGGTGTATGATCATGTAACCAATTCACTATTAGATTGTTTCTAGTTTTTAACATACCAAATGTTAATGAATGTGAATGTTCCAAGTTTTGACAAGGAAACCTGTAATGATATTTAATAGTGATGTCCCAAGGTAATAACAAAGGAGACATAGACCACAAGGGTCACCCACACAGTAATAACTATAGCCTAGCGTGGTTAAGAGTGTAATCCATGGAGCCTTGTCCAAATAATTAAACAATGATGTGCCTACCGTATCCAAGGTGATCGTCCAAGGTAAAATTAGGCAATGTAGAGATAGGGTCCATGGGCTGTAACTATGGAAACCACATGTCAATGCTGGAACCATGGAGTGTATCTAAGGAATCCTATGATGATATGTAACAGATCATATGGTGTTATATTGGGCATCCAAATAACAGATAAGGATTGTGATATTGGTGGGTATTAACCTAAGCAAGCCATATCCTTGAATCAAAATGGGGTTCTTGAGTACTCATGGAATTCTCCGATCAGAATATAAGTTGATCTTAAGTCAGGACATTTCTAGTTGATTATGAAGTCATGTAATATTTCATTCAGTTTAGTCATTTCCTTTCATTAGTGTGATAAGGTAACGTAGTATGCAACCTTTTAATCAAGTCATTTGGTAGAATCCTTGCCTTTCATTAGTGTGAAAAGGGCAAGTAGCATGAAACCATTCATTTAATCCATTTAATACACATTCCATATTCAAAGTTCATTCATATACCTTAGATTAATTTTTTAAGGGGTTCTACGTAAATACAACCTACTATTCATTTACATTTAAGGCCAATTCATATACTTAGTATACTTTCCAATTCACATTTCACATTTTATTGTCAAATTGAAGCACATAACTTAGGTGGTTCAAGTGGTGAGAATATATGGTACTTTCCATTATGTAATTCAAAATATAAACAATCTATTTAAAATAGAAAACATACCCTTAGGTAGGTCAAGCCAAGGCACACCCAAACAGTGCCTCAAATGTGCCAAAACACTAAAATGATAATTATGGAATAACATACTACATGGGATGAATGAAGTTGTGGGAATAACAAAAAAAAATAATCACATATAAGGAAATTTCATATCTACATGATTATATTGACTATAAGCAAGGAATATAAATTCTACAAATGACACCCAACAAAATTGGTGGTCCCCACATGACAATTCCAAAATCAATGAAATTGAGGGATGAGTTATAAACCACTAGCCTTAGGATAGTATGCCTCTCCTCCTCTAGTATTGTCACTTGATTTGGCATGGACTGGAGTAGATCTAAAAAATGAGAAAAAGAATCATACAGTGATAACTCAGTCGAGCGTTAGAGTGAAGGAGAATGGCTCGAGAGGACTTGAGTAGTTACTGTTGTTCATAAAACATGGATAATGAAAGCTCAATCAGATCCTGGATGAAGAATATCTATTTATTCCTACCTTATATTTTCAGAGGGATCAAAAAAGAGAGATATTTCAGTTAATTCTACTAAAACACAGATTAGGTAGGGAGAGAGGTTCGAATTAGATCATTAAGGGAAAACTAAAAAATTACATTGGAAAATGGTCTTTGCACAATTTTTCCATAGAGTTTGAAAAACCATGCGCAAACCATGCATGGTTACCTGGGAATAAGGGAACATTGAATGGTTATGCCATATAGCCATGCGTAAACTGTGCGAAGTGGTTATTTCTGGAAATTTCAATTTGCACAGTTAACCAAACCGTGTGCCAACCATGCTATAATCATGGGACCTGTACATTTTCCAAAAACGATGGGTTTGGGGCTCCAAAAATTCCCTAAAAATCCTTGAGACCTTTACGTAATGACCCCATCCCCTGGGGCCAGTGTCGTGACTACCCCATCCCCGCATTCCATTGGCCAGGGGCTGGTGACTAGCACCAAAAGGCATAATGCCTAAAATTGGGGAGGCATTGCATTTATAACATTTAATCACATGCAACCAAGAAAACATGAAGATACAGACACAATTAAACTAAATAGTAATCAGAGTGAGTATATTAAGTAAAAGGGGAAAGAATACAAGCCCAATTGTTAAGTATAAGGAAACTGAATGTACAAGTGAACTGAACTTCCCCTAGATCATCCACCACAAATCCTACCTGAAGGGTAGGTAAAACTCATGAAAGACCATATTTGTGGTTCACCTCATCTAACATCCACATTCGAGATACCTCCAGTCATGGTACCCTTATCCTCAATCAGCACTGTCTGTCGTCTGCACCAAACACAATGATGTGCGGGCATAGCCCGTTCGGGGGTTAGTATAACGATACTCAGTAGGGACTGATAAAAAACTATTTTGTTGAATATTTTATTGATAATAAATGATATTATTTCCTCACATTGTGTTAAATATGTTTATTTATAAAATATTTGGGATTTGATCATTCATTTGAAAATTTGGTGAAAATTCCAGTTATACCCGTAATAGTGCATTGTAGTATTTCGATGATAAATATTTTTGTATTTATTATTTTTATTTTAAATTTTGTAACAGTGTTCCCCACTTAAATTTATACAACTTTAATTCAGGACAGTAGAGCTAAAGAGTGCATTTGAATGGAGTAAATGGGTCATTAATCCAAAGGTGGGTTGGACTCGGCAGAATGGGAATGGGTGTTGTATTTGGGTCATATCTTCTTCATCCGGGCTTGGAGTGAGCCCAACATTTGAGGAAAGCTCGGGGACATGATTTGGAACAAATCATACTTCTGGAAGGCCGGAGAATTCACGCATTTTTGTTGTCAAATGGGCGGTGCAAGTTGGCATAAAATATTTGGCCGAGATTCCCCATTCACACTTGAAACCACTTTGAACCTAGCCTCCCCACCACTCTATAAATTGGTTTTTCTTTTCATTTGGTGGGGTTGGGGACGTGAATTGGGAAGTTTAGGGAAGAGGATAAGTGGATCCACTCCAATTCTCCAACCATTTCAATAAGGGTATCTCTTGAAACAAGGATCCCTTCGACAAAGCCTTCTTCTTCTCCTTCATGTTGTAATGATTTTGTTTGTGTAATAAACATGTTGGTTCTTCTTTTATTTCTTATATTTTCTTCTGTTTTGTTTAAATTTCTTCTTCTCTTAATCTTCCTCTTTGGGCTGGAATTCTTGAGTAGAAGAGTTATTGGGTTATACCCATTATAAACCTTTGCACATGAAAAACGCTTCTACGATGATTACGCCACCCATGGAAGAGTAGTCTTATAGTAATCGGTCTATCTTCTACCCTATTTATTTAATTATTTTGAATCAATGAGCTAATGTAATTAAAATAATATTATCCATGAATTGTGTTTTTAAATTACAAGAAACTAAGAAAGCAATTGAACAATTAACACAAAAACACGCGAGGTTGGGAGTTTGTGTAAATTGTGAGAGCGTAATTTTAATCGGTAATACAAGACCACACATGATAAATTTGTAGAGTTAAAATATAATACCTAAACACAATTCATCCTCATTTATAGAATGGATATGTTCCCTAATTAACCACTGACCATAAGCTAACCTTAGAACAACAATCAATGCAGGGTGCTGCGATTGCGTGTTCTGAAGCTAGCCTAGGGTTTAAGTAATTTCATCTTTGTGGTTAAGTTAACTCTCGTAGGGTTAGAGGGATAAAAAATTAGAGGATTATAATTAAGTGGAAATTTATTTAAATAATAATTATTAATAAGTGAATGAATAGGTAGAGTTAGATCGATTACGCCTTTTAAAATAGATTTCTAAAAAAACATCTTTTCGTTGTGTCATTTCAATCGAACTTCATTTCAAAACTAAAAATAAAAAAATATACAATCTTCTTCCAGCAAACTTCTTCTAGATTAATAAACTATAACAAACCCCAATCCTATAAATTAGTGTTTTTATTCTATTCTATTCTATTTTATTTTCTTATAATACCTTTCATGAGTTGTTAAATTCACTTCCTCCTTCGAGAGACGACCTTGGTCAGCCACTCTGCTGCACCTAAGTACCCCAAAATCACACTAATCATTTGAGGGCGCCCACGACAGCGCTCTATCAAATTGGCACTATTTCCGGGGAGGCAAGTAATTTATTCAACCATTTAGAGGTATTAATTTTATTTTTCATTTTATTATTTTTTTCACCTCTCTCTTTCATCTTTACCCTTTCTCAAGTTTTCATTTTTTTTCATCCTCTTCTTTTCTTTTTGGACCATCAACTCAACATCTCATTTTTATTTTACTATGGTCCACTCACTTTATTTTAATTTTTATTTGATTTATGACACGAACTAATCCCAAATATCTCTTAGATCTTGACCCTGAGATTGAACGTAGCCTTAGGGCTCGAATCAGACATTCTCAGTCTACGGGAAGTTCCAATATTCAACCAGTTGGTGAATTCCTCTCTTATGGAAACATAAAAATTGGAAGAAATTAAAATTCAAACATAAAAGAGGAACTAATGGCTGGAAATAATGGAAATGAACTTAATAGAACCATTAGATAATTGGCTACACCTGATATTAACTATCAACCAAATTGTATTGCATACCCAAATCTCGAATCGGACTTTGAACTAAAATCTGGGATAATTCACTTACTTCCAAAGTTTCATGGCCTCTCTGGTGAGGATCCCAATAAACATTTGAAAGGATTTAATGTGGTTTGTTCAACTTTAAAACCAAGAAATGTTTCTGAAGATCAAATTAAATTAAGAGCATTCCCATTCTCACTTGATGGAGCTGCGAAAGATTGGATGTATTATTTACAACTCGAAGATGTAACTTGTTGGAACGATTTGAAACGTATTTTATTGAAGAGATATTTTCCAGCATCAAGGACCACTTCCATTCATAAGGATATTCCGGGGATCAAACAAGCACAAGGGGAGTCAATGTATGAGTATTAGGAGAGATTCAAGAAGTTGTGCGCAAGCTGTCCGCATCACCAAATCAGTGAGCAACTCCTCATCCAATACTTCTTCGAAGGACTCACACCCATGGAGAGGAGCATGGTGGATGCTGCAGCTGGAGGATCATTGGTGGACAAGAAACCAGTAGCCGCACGTGCATTGATTGACAAGATGGCCCAAAACTCCCAACAATTTAGTGATCGAGGTACACCACATATCAGGGGAGTACATAAGGTAAGTCCTTCTTCTCTTGAGAGTAATTTGATTGATACCTAGTTAGAGGAATTGACAACTATGGTGAGGAAAATTTATTTGGAACAAAATATATCACTACCCCCTCCTTCAAGGCCTTGTGTAATTTGCACTATGACAAGCCACCCAACTGACTGTTGCCCACAACTACAAGAGACAGAGGATTGCGCAGCAGTATTCCCAGGGAGACCATTTCAGCCGCAAAAACAACCATATCCCCAAAAGAAGTTTGATTCATTTGCTCCAACATACAACCAAGGGTGGAAAGATCAACCGGACATGAGGTATGGCTATGGACAACAACAAAGTCTCCCTTTTCAACCAATCTTCCAGGAGCCTCCACCTTACCAACAGGGTTTCCAACAACCCCAAAGGAGATTTGAAGCTCAAACATCAACAAGTCAGCAACAAGGGAATCCTCCACCAATGGTAGATTCTAATACTGATGATCTTTTGAAGAAAATTGTTCTTAATCAACAGAATGAGTTGAAGAGTCAAAGTTCTGAGCTGAGGGAGTTGAAGACTCAAATGAGCCAGATTGCCAACGCCCTCCATGAACTTGTGAGTAAGAATTCTGTAAATCTACCTTCCCAACCCACTCCAATAGAAAGGGGAATGTCAGTGCCATCACATTGAGAAGTGGTAAGAAAATGAACAATACATCTGTACCTACCATTCCACTGGGATTCACCTCAACTACGGAGAAGACGCATTCAAAACCAACTGATGAGAAATCCAAGGAGAAAGATAAAGGTAAGAAAAATATTGATGATGTTCCTTCTAAACCCCTTCCTTTTCCCAACAGGATTGTTCAAACCAAGAATATGGCTGAAGAAACAATGCAAAAGGAATTTTTGGATACATTCAAGCATGTGGAGATCAACATTCCTCTACTTGAAGCCATTAAGAAAATTCCAAGGTATGAAAAATTATTAAAAGAACTTTGTACCAATCGAAGAGGGCTCAAGGGAAACGAGAGGATCAACCTTGGAAGGAATGTATCAGCACTCATTACACCAACTCTAGCAATTCCATAAAAGTGCAAGGGTCCCAGAACATTCACCATCCCATGTACCATAGGGGAGTTGCACTTATCGGATGCTCTTTGTGATTTAGGAGCTTCAATAAATGTGATGCCTCACTCTGTATTCTCTCCTTTACAGGTTGGTGAGTTGAATCCAACTAGAGTAGTGGTGCAATTGGCAAATAGATCTAAAACATATCCAACGGAAGTTCTTGAGGTTGTACTTGTTCGGGTAAGAGACATGATCTTTCCAGCAAATTTCTACGTGCTTATCATAGAGGATGATCAAGTAAGTTCTCATTCCCCCATTATCATAGGTAGTTCATTCCTCAAAACTGCAAAAACTATCATAAATGTCAATGAGGGTACACTTTCCATGGAGTTTGGAGATGAAGTTGTGGTATTTAATGTCATGGAATCCATGAAGTACCCCTCAGAGGACCATTCTGCTTTTGTTATCTCCCATTTGAACCACCAAGTAAAGACACCATGGAATTGTATTGTCCTATGCTTACGGAGATTATGTGTATTGGTTCTAGTTTGATGTCTAAGAGTACTTACACACCCGTTTCTAAGGAACAAGAATCTCTAAGATTTTATTTTGAAATGGAATCATATTCATATTTTGATCATGTGAACTATAATTATGACATGGCTGTTGAGTACGCTGATGGATTTGATGCATTATTTTCTAATTATGATGATTTTTTATTTTTATACTGATGTTTATTTTGCAGATATATCCATTGCATCAATTTATCCATCTATACATCAACCCCAACATTGGAACTCAAGCCATTTCCCCCAAATCTTAAATATGCATACCTACTGAGTGGTGATAGATTACTTGTTATCATTACTGACAATCTCTCTTTTGAACATGAAGAAATTTTTTTTGAATCTTTTGAGAGATAACATTAGGGAAATTGGTTGGACATTGGAAGACATATCTGGTATTAGCCCATCCTTTTGCATGCATAGGATTCTCTTGGAGGATGGGGCTAAACCGGTGAGGCAACCATAAAGGAGACTCAATCGAACCCTTCTGGAGGTTGTTAAAAAATTGGTTGAAAAATAGTTCGAGGCAGGTATAATTTACCCTATTTCTGACTCAAAATGGGTTATCCCTGTCCAGGTTGTACCTAAGAAAACTGGTGTTACTGTTGTTAAAAATGAGAAAGATGAATTAGTTCTAATGAGGGTACAAAACAGTTGGCGTGTGTGTATTGATTATAGGAAACTAAATCATTCCACTCTCAAAGACCATTTCCCCTCCCATTTATTGATCAGATGCTTCAGATACTAGTTGGAAAGACACACTATTGTTTCTTGGATGAATTTTCTAGCTATTTCCAGGTTCCCATTGCAATAGAGGACCCGAAGAAGATGACATTCACATGCCCATTCGGTACCTTTTCTTACCGAAGGATGACATTTGGACTTTGCAATGCTCCAGGTACCTTCCAGAGATGCATGGTGAGTATTTTCTCAGATTTCATTGAGACCTACATGGAGGTATTTATGGATGATTTTATAGTTCATGGGTCCTCATTTGATGAATGTCTATCTAGTTTGGGTGATGTGTTGCATCGCTGTATTGAGAAGAATCTGGTCTTAAATTTTGAAAAATGTCATTTCATGGTCAAAAAGGGAATTGTCTTAGGTCATATAGTCTCACAACATGGAATTGAAGTTGATCAATCTATGGTAGAAATTATTTCATCCCTCCCATATCCTACATGTGTGCGTGATGATCGATCATTCCTTGGACATGCTGGATTTTATCGACGCTTCATCAAAGATTTTAGTAAGATCTCTCTACCCTTATCTCGATTGATTCAAAAAGATGTTGACTTCAATTTTGATGATTCGTACAAGGTATCATTTGATGAGCTGAAGAAGTGTTTGACCACTCCACCAATCATACAGCCCCCGCGGTGGGACCTTCCATTTGAGCTTATGTGTGATACCTCCAACTTCGCGGTTGGAGCTGTCTTATCTCAGAGGGTGGAAGGACGTTCACATGTGATCACCTATGCATCAAGGACACTGGATTCAGCCCAATCAAACTACACAACCACGGAGGGAACCTTTTAGTTTAGTAATTTCAATTGTTTTCCTATTTAAAAAAAATTGTGTGTTTTTCAAATTTTGTGTATTTATTTTACGATTTTTGTGTTTTTTTTGAAACTTATGAGCTAAAATGATTCTCATCACCATTTTTAAATCCATATCAATAAGTGAAACAATTTAACCCTTGAAACTAAGCTTAAATGAATGCTGAAATGACTTTGTTTCAAGTTCAAATATTTAGTAATTTCATGGAAAGTACACTGAATTTTGAATCCCATGACACATCTCACTCTCTTTATATTTGAAATCACTTTCCTGTGAGGCTTCTAAAACATTATTTTCATATTCTTTACATTCACCTCACTTCATGAGATAACCAAACCATGCTTTATTTAACCATAATTTGATCTATTCCTTTCAAAACTTGAGGGTTTGAGGTACTTATGTTTAAATGATTGGGGAATTTGTTTGGTATTAAAGCCCCTATTTCAAAGAATCCATTTTTATAATGGCCTACCTTGAACAATTAATCCTTGTAGCCCTTATAAGCCATGCACAGCCTGTTAGGTTAGCCAAATTACAAGCCAATTTTCTCTATCCAACCAACTCTTGAAGTGAAATTGCATAATCTAGTTGAGCTTAAGTGTGGGGGAATCTATCTTGTATTGTGCCACCACATTCTGTGATACTTTGGGTGGAAAATTAATTTATGAAGAGATGTGTTTGCTGCTGAAGAAAGTCATTATATTGAAAGCTGTGCCTATCTAGAGCTTTCATGACAAGTGAAGCTGGGCCTTTTCTGGAGCTTCTAATTGTGGTGGAAAGCTTTGCACATCTGGAGCTTTCAGGAAAATCATGTTTAAGAAGATTGAAATTTTTGATGCTGAAATGATGAATGGTGTAAACCTTTCATGACTTTTCATGATGATGGATCTCAATTGATACTATGTGGATTGAGGAGAAGACCATATTTAAGTGAAAATTAGATTAATGCAATTTTTCTTCAAAAAGAGTCAATCCCTCCTCATTCATCCTCAGAATTTTTCACATCTAAATCCTACCAACTGAAAGCCACAGATCAACCCTGAAAAGTCATCATGATAGACATATTTCCTTGAATAACATCAGGTGGCGATGTAGGAATCTATCAATCTTATGGTGACCCTTGTATGAGTTTGGATGAGAAAGACATTGCAAAAAAAAATTGATATTTGAGTGATGAGAGAAAATTCAAGCGAGGTAAGTGTTTTGTGCATGGGAGGATAAATGAAGTGGAAATATATTGAATGATATTAATAGAGAAGATGAAATAAGGTTTTTTATGAGGCATTATATCTTTTTATTCTTGGTGGGGAATTGATGGTTCCCAATGATATGTGATTTAAAATTGGTTTCTATTTAATATTGATGTTTACTTGACATGAGGTTTTTCCCAGGAGTGCAAAAGGGTAAGTGTGGGGGAGTTGATAAAACACTATTTTGGTGAATATTGTATTGATAATAAATGATATAATTTCATCACATTGTGTTAAATATGTTTATTTATAAAATATTTGGGATTTGATCATTCATTTGAAAATTTGGTGAAAATTCCAGTTTTACCCTTAATAGTGCAATGTAGTATTTCGATGATAAATAACTTTATATTTATTATTTTAATATGAAATTTTGTAAAAGTGTTCCCCACGTAATGGTATACAACTGTTATTCAGGACACTAGAGCTAAAGAGTGCATTTTGATGGAGTAAATGGGTCATTAATCCAATGGTGGGCTGGACTCGGCAGAATGGACATGGGTTCTGTATTTGGGCCATAGCATCTTCATCTGGGCTTTTATTAAGCCCATATTTTGAGGAAAGATCGGGGACATGATTTGGCACAAACCATCCATCTGAAAGACCGGCCAATTCACGCGTTTTGGTGGCCAAATGGGCGGTTCAAGTTGGAACGAAAATTTGGCCGAGATTCCCTATTTACACTTGAAACCACTTTTAACCTAGCCTCCCCACCACTCTATAAATTGGTGTTTTTCTAATTTGGTGGGGTTGGGGACGTGAATTAGGAAGTTGAGGGTAGAGGAGAAGTTGATCCACTCCAATTCTCCGACCATTTCAATAAGGGTAGCTCTTGAAGCAAGGATCCCTTCGACGAAGCCTTCTTCTTCTCCTTCATGTTGTAATGATTTTGTTTGTGTAATAAACTTCTTTGTTCTTCATTTACTTCTTCTCTATTTTTATTATTTGTTTAAATTTCTTCTTCTCTTAATCTTCCTATTTGGGCTATAATTCTTGAGTAGAAGCATTATTGGGTTATACCCATTATAAACCTTTGCACATGAAAAACGCTTTTACGATGATTACGCCACCCATGGAAGAGTAGTCTTATAGTAACCGGTCTATCTTATACCCTGTTCATTTAAATATTTTGAATCAATGAGATACTTTAATTCACATAATATGATCCATGAATTGTGTTTTTTATTTAAAATAAACTAAGCAAGCAATTTAACAATTAACACAAAAACACGTGAGGTTGGGATTTTGTGTAAATTGTGAGAGCGTAATCTAAATCGGTAATACAAGACCACACGGGATAACTTTGTAGAGTTAAAATATAATCCCTAAAAACAATTATTACACATTTCCAGAGTGGATATGTGTCCTAATTAACCACTTACCATAAGCTAACCATAGAACAACAATCAAAGCAGGGTGCTGCGATTGCGTGTTCCGAAGCTAGACTAGGGTTTAAGTAATTTCATCTTTGTGGTTAAGTTAACTCTCATAGGGTTCAAGGGATAACAAATTAGGGGATCATAATTAAGTGGATATTGATTTAAAATATAATGATTAATAAGTGAATTAAGAGGTAGAGTTAGATCGATTACGCCTTTTAAAATAGATTTCTAAAAAAACATCTTTTTGTTGTGTCATTTCAATCGAACTTCATTTCAAAACTAAAAACAAAAAAATAAACAATCTTATTATAGAAAACTTCTTCTAGATTCATAAACTATAACAAACCCCAATCCTTTAAATTATTGTTTTTATTCTATTCTATTTTATTTTTTTAGAATACCTTTAATAAGATGTTAAATTCACTTCCTCCCTTGAGAGACGACCTTTGTCAGCCACTCTGCTGCACCTAAGTACCCCAAAATCACATTAATCATTTGATGGCACCCACGACAACACTCTATCAGGGACCCCGAGACCTTCAAGGTCTCACAAATCCACAAAGGATAAACCACAAATCAAGGAAACAACTGATAACCCTACTTAAGTATATGCTCATACATATACCTAAGTTATAAAGTAAACCCATCCCAATTATGAGGAAAACACAGAGTTCAACTCCAATGCGCTGGGCTCAACTGTTTCTCAAAGGAAGAAAAACCACAAAGGTAAGTACCACATAGGTACAAACTCAGCTCGCACCATGTATAACTTAAGTACAATAGTAGAGATGATTAGATTTTACTACTGAATCATCATACTCTGTTAAGAGGCAGGCCGGCAGAGGATCGCTTGGTGCGGACCCCCACAGGATCGCTAGGTGCTGACCCACACGAGATCGCAAGGTGCTAACCCGCATAGGATCTCTAGGTGCTGACCCACACGAGATCGCAAGGTGTTGACTCACACAAGATCGCTAGGTGCAGACCCACACATGATCGCAAGGTGCCGACCCACACATGATCGCTAGGTGCCGACCCACACAGGATCGTAAGGTGTGGACCCACACAGGATCGCTAGGTGCTGACCCACATAGGATCTCAAGGTCTCAACCCACACATGATCGTAAGGTGCAGACCCACACAAGATCTCTCTTCATTTATCAGGTCACAGCCAGCTACTGGGTTCCCATACTATGCTTGCTCGTCTCCAGAAAGATCTTCTCCATAAGCCACTGGTAGATACTCCAAAATCCAAAAAGTCCCAATAAGAAGTATATCAAAGGACTACCATGTCATAGGGGTCTCAACGCAATAGACGACATGTCATTCGGACACTCGGTCTATGAATTATAGGCCTTTTTCCCAAGGACCTGGGTGGATTTGTGCTCAATCCAACCTGGCCATTCCCCAGCATTATCCAAAACTCGAGGGGGTATACCAAAGGTTCCATCTCACTCCAAGGTTTTTGGCACTATTGATGGTACACCAAGTAAAGTATAGGGTCATATCTGGTTTGGGTCCGGTCCAACTTGATCGGACAGACCCGGCCCGGGAGGCTGTGAGGCCACGAGTGCCGCATGGCCACGAGGTCCGCTAGGCTGCAGGGGTGTCTCGGGGGCGCGGGGAGGCTAGACCATGGGGGTGTCATGTGGGAACGGGGTGGCACAACCGTGGGGGTTCTGCGAGGGAGTGGGGCAGCTCGGCCGCGGGGGGTGCAGTGTGGGCATGGGGTGGCTCGGTTACGGGGGGTGTCGTGAGGGCGTGGGGCGGGTCAGCTGCTGGGGGTGACGCGAGGGGGTGAGGCTTCGGGGAGGCTCGGTTGGGAGGGCGGAGGCTGTCGGGCGGCTCGGCCGAGGTGGCTTGGACGAGAGGGTGGATGTCTTAGGGCGGCGCGGCGAGGCCGCAGATGGTGGAGCACCGCGGGGCGTGGAAGACACGGGGTGCGGGGGTCGCAGGGCGGCAGTGCGTCGTGTCTTCATTGGCGGTTCTTGAGTTCCATCGGTGCCAACCGCGAACACCAATCACCGTCACCAAAGTTTCCTTATTTCATCGTGAAGGATACACCATTCAAGGAAAATGGAAGAGGGGTCCGGCCATGTTTGTTTGGCCCGCACCCTGTGCATTAGAGTGAGAGAAAGAAGCTCAACAAGAACAAGAATATCAATAACGAGTAAAGGAAACAATTCAAACACCCTCCCTACCTCATCAAAAACTATTCCCAATCCTGCAATAGAATTATAAGGGGAGAAAATGGGAATTGATAATCATATAGAAGTAAACCCCTTCCTATTTCTATTTATTCATCAACAGAGGTCACGGGGAAAGAGACACCATTGTTGGGGATAGATGGACTTTGGTGACTTAGGTGTTACCTTGATCGTTGGTTCGTTGACCTTGAAGGCGTTCCTCATCAATGAATGTCCCATGGAAGAGGTCAGAGTTGAAATCAGCATTCTTCATTGGCGTTCTTCATTGAAGAGCTTTCTCCCAAGGCTCCTTCCTCTTAATTCCACCTAAATTACCAAGTAGCCGACATAATAGATTATGTTTTCTATTTATTTCTTTGTCATAAATTAAAAAAGGATTAATTAATTAACTTAGATTGTATAATAAATGTTGGAGGAGTTGAAGAGGCTCCCCCACATTTAAGAGGAAGTTTGAGGGTTTCTTCCATTAAGGGGGAGTTCAAGGGGGTTTATAATCAGGTGGTCCCCAGTAGCATAACCTCTCATGGGAGGTTCAGTTCAGGTCATCCCCACCTGTGAAACACCCACATGGGAGTTTCAAAATAAAATAAAAATAAAATGTTACACCATTTTATTTTATTTTTATTCTTTCACAAAAAAGTGAACAACTAACTTCCACCCTCGTCCTACTGCGGTCGAGGTGAAGGTCTCCTTAAGCGAATAACGGAACTACGAGTTCAACGGTGTCCTTAGATTTCAATTCTGAGCACCGGTTCAGAAGTTACAAAAACCTGCAAGCATGTTTATGGAATGTACCTGAAGAAAAACATCATAAATTCATTCCAAGCACACCAGGACTCAGAATCACGTGCCTTAAATTTTTGCGGACTCGTAAAGTAACCATTTAATTAAAAAAATTACACGGAAATTATGGGTCTTTACATTCTCCCCACCTCAGGGGTTTACGTCCCCATAAGACACAACTCAAAACCAGGAAAACAAGTGGGGGTACTAAGAATGAATCTCAGCATCTCTCTCCCATGTGCTCTCTTGGAGGTTCCCATGCTACCAGGGAACACACACCATATGTATCGACTATCCATGAAGGAACCTCTCCTTTTGATCCTCAATCTTTACGGGAACTCCGTAAAAGTTTCCCCATCATTGACATCTAGATCTCCATGGTCGATGATATGAGAAGGGTCATAAATGTATCTCCTCAGCTGGGATACGTGGACAACATCATGCACCCGGTAAAACTGAGGTGGAAGAGCTAAGCGGTAAGCCACCTAGCCAATTCTATTGAGGACCTGGAAGGGTCCAATAAACCTCAGAGATAACCGGCCACCTTGTCCAAATCCCCATAAACCTCATCGAGGTGAGACCCCTAGAAATACGTGGTCACCATCCTCGAACTCTAGAGGTCTCCCTCTCCTATCAGCATATGACCTCTACTTGCTATGTGTAGTCTTCATCCACTCCTGGATGATCTGCACTTTCTATGTGGTAGCCCGTACCATCTCTGGTCACACTAGTACTGACTCCCCTGTGTCAGTCCAGCACAAATGTGATCTGCAAGGTCGCCCATAAAATTCCTCAAAAGGTTCCATCCCAATGGTGGAGTGATAGTTGTTGTCATATGCGAACTCCACCAAATTAGAGGGATCCTCCCAGCTATGACCGAAGTCGAGAAGCCAAGCACAGAACATGTCCTCAAGGGTCTGAATGGTCCACTCATCCTGGCTATCCATCTGAGGATGGAAGGTGATGTTCAAATGAAGCTTCATCCCGAAAGCCTCCTGAAACCCCTTCCATAACTAGGAAGTAAAACACACATCACGATCAAAGACAATCATTTTGGGTACTCCATGTAGCTGCACAATATCATGCACATAGAGGTGTCCCATGCTCTCTAAGGAACCCTACTCTATGATCAGTAGGAAGTGGGCTGACATGGTGAGTCGGTCGACAATCACCCAGATCGAGTCCTGACCTCTGGACGTACATGGAATTTATGTCATGAAGTCCATGGATATCCCATCCCACTTCTACTATGGGACCCCTAAAGGCAAAACCTAGCCTGCTGGTACCTGATACTCCTCCTTCACTTGCTGACTAGTGAGGCATCGAGAGACAAACTATGTTACTGATTTCTTCATTCCCAAACACCAGTGTTGTCATCAGAGATCCTAGTACATCTTCGCCACTCTTGGATGTACCGCTAGAGGGGATGTGAAAAACTCCCTTAACACTTCCTACCGAAGTGAAAATGGTACCATGGTACATCCTCTGAAGAGGATGATGTTCTCCACATCTTTTGAAAATCCATTAGGTGCCTATCATGTGGATATCTGAGCACGTCATGTATCTCAGTTAGTGTCCCCACGCTATGCCACCCTGACCTACTGAAGAAGTGGGGGAGTGACTGTAAGAGAATGGAGAGAAGTTTCTCTATCTCTATCCAAAAAGGATATCTGAAAAGTGGCCAACTACTTCGTCGCCTCACCAAGAAGTTGTATACCAGACCTCCTACTAAGTGCATCTGCTACAACGTTACCCTTACCAGGAGTATAGACTATCATGAAGTCATAGTCCTGGAGGAACTCAAGCGAAAATCACTATCTTAGGTTCAGGTCCTTCTGAGAGAAGATATACATGAGACTCTTGTGATCTGGGTAGACTGTAAAATGTTGGCCCATCAAATAGTGCCACCACATCATCAAGGTGAAGACCACTGCTGCCAAATCCAGGTCATGGGTAGCATAGTTCTTCTCATGATATCTCAGCTGTCAAGAACCATATGTGATCACTGCTCTCTCCTGCATCAAGACATATCCAAGCCAGGTCCCTGATGCGATGTAGTAGACAATGTACCCTATCCCCTCCTCTAGAAGCCTCAAGATGGGGGCACTAGTCAGCCTTTCCCTCAACTCTTAAGAACTCTATTGGCATCTCTTAGACTACAAGAAGAGTTTCCCCTTCTTCATCATCGCAGATAGAGGTGCTGCAACTTTGGAGAAACCTGGCACAAACCTCTGGTAGTATAAATCCAAACCCCTGAAACTCCATACCTCTGTCACACTTCAGGATGGCTCCCAATCAAGTATTTCCTCAATCATTTCTGGATCCACTACAACTCCAACCTTCGATATGACATGTCCTGCACCATATCTGTGGAGTATCATGAGAGGTCATTGAACCTCACTGAGTACTGAGCCACATTAATGCTGCCCTACTACATATGAAGTAGCTCCTAAATGTGCACTGTGTGAAGATTCACTGGAACAAACTCTTCCCGAAACAGGCTCTCAAAGTTTCCCAAGAGAAGAGACACCTCGTTGTGAACCTGGAGCGTCAAGCCCCACCATCTGCCTGCTGATGACTGTATAAATCTAGCGGCAAGGATCACCATTAGATCGGTTGGTTTCCCTACCAGTCGAAATACTCTCACTACAGCCTCCAACCAATTCTCATCTACCTGTGGGTCCATTTCTCCCCTTAACCTGGGTGGCCTCTAGCGCTGGAACTCGTGCAATGCACTCAAGCAGCGTGCACTCTCTGTTGTTGAAGCAGGTGGCATCGGTTTCCCAATGGGTAACGATACTGCCAGTGCCTCTGCTGGTGCATCTACTAGAACAGGACCCTTCACCAAGGCCTCGTCTCTAGGTGGGTTATAAGTGCATCCTACTCTTAGAACCCTAGCTGTCTGTTTTCATCGAGGCATCCTCAAAAGAAATAGGTGCGCCATGGTCAATAAGTTATACTCGGTGAGATGAATCAAAGAGTTCACAATGAAGACACTTGAAAAGACACACGTAATCAGTGTTTTCGTGCACTGAGTAGGAAATAAGAAGTTAGGGTCCTGGTGTATGGATACATCGGTTGCCGCACTAACACTAGATTCCCTAAACTGATAACCACACTCACTACACTTAACACTATATCTGTTAAAAAGATCATAGTCCTATGTTTTATGGTAGAACCGACTCCTCTAAAACAAATTTGTTACGACTCGTCCCCCGGGGCCCATGTCATGACTACCCCAAGCCCGACATCCATAGGCCAGAGTCTAGCGATTAGCACCCAAAGGCGTAATCCCTAAAATCGGGAAGGCAATGTCTTTATAACATGTAATCACATGAAACCAAGAACACAACAAGTTACGAACAAAACTAAATTGAATAGTAAATAGAGTGAGTACAGTAAGTAAAAGGGGCCATAATACAAGACCAATTGTTTAGTACAAGGAAAATGAAATTAAAAGTGAACTAAAACTACACCGAGATCATCCACCATGAATCCTACCTGAAGGGTAGGTACAACTCACGAACATCCATCTCTGCGGTTCGCCTCATCTAACATCCACCTCTTAGATACCTCTAGTCCTGGAACCCTTATCCTTAGTCAACACTGTCCATCGTCTACACCAAACATGAGGATGTGCAGGCATAGCCTGTGCAGGGGTGAGTATTATGATACTCAGTAGGGACCCCAATACCCTCAAGGTCTCACAAATCCACAAAGGATAAACCACAAATCAGGGAAAAAATGATAACCCTACATAGGTATATGATCATAAATATACATATGTTATCAAGTAAACAAATATAAATCATGAGGAAAACATAGATTTCAACTCCAAATCCCCAGAATCAACTATTTCACAAAGGAAGAAAAACCACAAATGTAATCACCACACAGGTACAGACTCAGCTCACACAAGGTATAAATACAGTAGTAGTGATGATTAGATGTAACTACTGAATCATCATACTCTGTTAAGAGGAAGACCCACACACGATCGCTCAGTGCTAACCCACAGAGGATCTCTAGGTGCTGACCCACACAAGATCGCAAGGTACTGACCCACACAGGATCGCTAGGTGCTGAACCACATAGGATCACAAGGGGTTGACCCACATAGGATCGCTAGGTGATTACCCACGTTGGATCACAAAGTAAAAACCCAAACTAGATCGCTAGGTGTTGACCGACATAGTATCTCAAGGTGATGACCAACACAGGATCGCAAGGTGTAGACCCACACACGATCACTCTTCATTATTCACGTCACAGCCAGCTACTGGGCTCCCAAACTATGCATGCTCGTCTCTAGGAGGATCCAATCCAAAAGCCACAGGTTGATACTCCAACTTCCATGACGTTCCACAAAGAAGTATTTCAAAGGACCGACACGTCATAGGGGTCTCAATGCAACAAACGGCGCGTCATTCGGACGCCTGGTCTGTGGATTATAATCATTTTTGTCTTGAGGGCCCGGTTGGATTCTTGCTTAATCCAACCTGACTGTTCCCCAACTTTATCCAAAACTCTAGTGGGGTATACCAAAGGGGCCATCTCGCTCCATGGTTTCTGGCGCCACTGACAGTTCGTCAAATGGACGTCCGGTTCCAAAGTTATGGCCCATGTAAAGTATAGGGTCATATCTAGTCTGGGTCCAATCCGACTCGATCGGACCGACCCGGTCAGACCCAATGGGCAGCCCGAACCTCCAGGTCCGGCCCAGCAGGCCATGATGGCCGCGGGACCATGGGGGAGCTACGGGGGGCGCAGGGTGGCTGGACCACTGGGGTGCCGCATGAGAGTGGGGCGGCTCCGCCGTGGGGGGCCGTGAGGGCGTGGGGAGGCTCGGCCGCAGGGGGTGTTGCGAGGGCATGGGGAGGCTCAGTGATGTGGGGTGTTGTGAGGTTGTGAGGGCACGTGGTGCCTCGACCAGGAGGGAGGAGGCCATGGGGTGGATCGGCCGGGAGGGAGGAGGCCGCGGGTGTCGCGGGGCGGCGCGGTGAGGCCGGGGGGCCGTGATGGCCACGAACGATGGAGCACCGCGACACATGGAGTTCCACCGATGCCAACCACTAGAACTGGTCACCATCACCAATGTCGCCTTCTTTCATCATGAATGATACACCACTGAAGAAGAATGGCGGAGGGGTCGTGTCATTTTTTTATTGCCCACACCCTCCGCATTGGAGTGATAGCAAGCAGCTCAATAAGAATAAGATTATAATGAATGGGTAAATGAAATAATTCGAACACCCTCCCTACCTCATCAGTCACTATTCCCAATTCTGCAAAAGAATTGGAAGGGGAGAACATGGGATTTGATTATCATATAGAAGTAAACCCCTACCTCATTCATTTGAATCATCGATGGAGGTCGCGAGGAAGGAGATGACGTTGTTGGGGATAGACAGACGTTAGTGGCATCAACGTTCCCTCGATCATCGGTTTGTTGACGTTGAAGACATTCCTCGACAATGAATGTCCCATGGAAGAAGTCAGAGTCGAAGTCGTCATTTTTCATTGGAGAGCATTCAACCAAGGCTACTTCATCCCAATTCCACCAAAAATACCAAGATTCCAACATAATAGATTATGTTGTCTATTTAGTTCATTGGAATAAATTCAAAATGGCATAATTAATTAACTGAGTTGGAATAATAAATGTTGGAGGAGTTGAAGAGCCTCCCCCAAATTTAATAGGAAGCTTGTTGATTTATCCCATTAAAGGGGAGTTCAAGAGAGTTTATACTCGGGTGGTCCCCACCACCATAACCTCTCAAGGATGGTTTAGTTCAGGTGGTCCCCACCTGTGAAACATCCACAAGGGAGTTTCAAAATAAAATAAATATAAAATGTTACATCATTTTTTTATTCTTTCACAAATAAGAGAAAAACCAACTTCCACCCTCTTCCTACATCGATCAAGTTGAAGGTATCATTAAGTTAATATTGGTGCTGCAAGTTCAACGGTGTCCTCAGATTTCAATTCCATGCATCGGTTCAAAAGTTACAAAAACCCACTAGCACGTTTACTGAATGTACCCGAAAAAAAGTTCAGAAATTCAATCCGTGCATACCGGGCATCAGGATCATGCGTTGTCAATTTTCACAGACTTGCAAAATTCCCATTTAATTAAAAAAAAATTACATAGAAATTCTGGGTGGTTACACTTTACTAACTCAAAAGGCATCAAAATTAGATCTAAAGTACATATTTAGATAGAACTTTAAAGGATTCATACCTGAGTGAAAAACTATGTTCTTACAGTATCTTCCTTTGTCAGCTCTTTTCATCTTTGTAAACTAGTGGGATCAGGTGGATATGTTATATATTTGAATTTGAAAAAAAACACGGAGTTAAGAATAATTATCTATTATATTTCAAAATTTTCAAGTATTAAAAACCAAGTATCAACCGTAAAAATATTCAAATAAAGCTTCCAATTTAAATCCCAATAATTAATATTTAATGATCCCCACAAATAATCCTCAATGATCTAATTTAATTATACTAATAAAATCATATTTCAAATACTTAAAAATTCCCATGTATCTAAAAGATTTACTTAGATATAATTTTTTTAATGTTATATGGATTCAATGAACACAAATATGAGATCAAGCTACAAAGATAGTAGAAAGGATTACTCACTCATGATCCTTGAAACCATCAATTAAATCTTATATGTATTAGGGTTTATTTATAGGTGTGTTTTTAATGAATATTATAAATACTATGAAATAATAGATTAATTCATACATATTCGTCATATTATTTTATTTATTTATAAGTCTAAATTTTAACGTTTTCTCACACATGTCAGAAACTTACATAACCTTTGGATTTTTAGAGTTAATCAAACACATATTATGTATTATTCATAAAAATTACCTAAAACCTTGGAGTTATTCTTATATGAATGGTTTAAATTTAGATTTATTCAAATATATCTTCAACTGTTTTATGTTTATTTTTACACAATTTTTAAGATTTATTGCTTAACCAATAATAGATTGTAGATACAATAGTTTTCTAATATATATCTATACCAATTTCTATAAAAATATCTAAACACTTTCATATTTCATTAATCCTATTAAAATAATCTTCAACCATCCTAAATAATACAAGTAAGCATTAATAATTCTTTAATCAAATTATAATTATTTCCAAACATTTTGAAACATATTGGATCAGAATTAAGTGCTTTAATGTGACTTCCACAAACCTCATCACTCAACTCTTCTTCGTATTAATCAATAAGTTCACTAAAAATGAAGAAATAATGGTAAATTATTTATTCTATGCTTATTAAACAATTTTAGGTGTATACATATTCATTTTGGGTATATGAATAATAATATTATTATTATTATGGGTTAGATAGAGAACTTAGAGGATGATTAATTTTTTTTATAAATGTGATTTATTATATAAAATAGATGGAAATAGAAATGAAAGGAAGTTTTTCATGCTAAATAAAAAATTTATTATCCCCCATATTGAATTAAAATATTGAAAATATCATGTTAATAATATTATTGATTTTCATAAATTGATAAATTATGAATACAGTTGAATATTTGTATATAAATAGGGGAATTGGATATCCCGTCTTCTTGTAACTCAAATTTATATTTCTATTCTTTATTGGTGTTATTTTCTAAGATGTGTGTGGTTAACATGTATATAATGGTGATGAAAAATGGTCTTTCAATAAAATTGTGGTATGTGTCCCAAGATATTAATCTCTAATTTCTATATTATTAAATCATGGCTTTGATTATGTGATATATAATCAAATAAAGACACTGTAGAAATATAATAATTATGATAGTAGGAAAATTAAATTATGATTCAATATATTATGTTCTATGCTCTTCATTTTTATATTATTTTCATGGTATGTTAAAAAAATATACATCATATTTGAATATTTCTTAAATTATTATTATTTGGATAATGATATAATATACTAAAAATTTATTCAACCATAATGAAATAGCACAATGGTGTGTTGAATTCTACATGATTGATTTCCATGGAAACACCACCCTTCTGACACATTTATACTTAATTGAAATTAAATTCATTTTTTTTTGATGTATAATGTGACATTTCTAAATGGTACATGTTATATTTCACAGTTGTTGTCCTCTTATTGATATCCACTACTAAAAATAAGGCCTTTAATAAAAATAAAATAGGCCTTTATTAGTGGAAAAGAAGCACAAAAAATAAGAGCGTGATTAAAATCCATATGATTTTATGAACACTAGAAAACCACTATTAAATGGATACATTATCATAGATTTTATATAGAACTGATTAATTAACCTTTACGAGTTCTATTATGTACCGTAGATAATGGGACCCTTTATCAACACTAGAAAAAGTACCGATGTTGGAATCCATAGAAGAATTTCTAAAAGCACTGATAAATGATTGCTTCATCATCTCTTTTAATAGAGCTGGTAAAGGATCCCTTCATCACCCCTTTTAATAGTGATGATAAAGGGGCACACTACTGTAGTGTTCTTTTAAAATTACATCACACTACAACTATAAAAAAGAATAATATAGGAGAAAACACAGGAAAAAAATACATGATTCAATATATAATTTAAATGAATTAAAATTCAAAACAAAAATAAAATAAAAAACTACCTTATATACATTTGAATCATTTTATTGTATGATTACATGAGTAAGTATAAATTATTTCATACATTCAAAAACATCAATGCTACTTTTTCCTTGGAACCTGACCCCTATCATGTTATTAGTTTTTGACAAAACTACCCCAAATTATGAAAAATAAGACACCTATATAAGAAAAATATCATTTTGTTTAAAATACTATAAAGAAATAAATTAAACAAAAAGTTTCAATTTTAATCAAAAAATGTATACTTTGAGTAATACCAGACACACCATGTATCAGATAGAGTTTTGGTTTATTATTACACATCAAAACAATTATTATTGTTCTTTAAATATGATACTCTTGAATTTCCCCCATATATGGTGATAAAAACTCTCTATAAATGGGAGCCAATTCAAGAAGACTTTATTTTTTAGAACAAGTCTTCAACTGTCACACCATTTCATGTTCATCTTCAGGAATTACCTCTATGAAAATTAATTGAATATGTTTTAGATAAAAATGATAGGGAAAATAATTTTATAGGATTATCTTGAATTTTAAGAACACAATTTCGGTTTGTTTTCTCAATTTTAGTGATGTGATGCACAATTTAAAATAAAATAATTTTTTTTATTGAAAACAGACACTTTGAGTCTTAACTAACACATCATGTGCTGAATTGATGTGAGGTCAATTCCTACACATGAAAAATGAATTATTGATATTTTCCTTAAATATTGAAAATAATTCAATCTATTTTTCTTAGTTTGGGAAATTTAATGTGTGTTTTAAAATTAAATGACACTTTTGTGTTGGAAACACAAAATTTGTGTCATATCAACCACATCATGTGTTGGATTAATGTATATTCAATTCCTATATGTGAAAAATTAATTATTGAACATTATACTAAATTTTGAAACAATATGAGCTCATATTCTTAGATTTGGATATTAGATGTATGTTTTAAACTAAAATGACACATTTTTAATGAAAACATGCACTTCGAGTCATATCAACCACATTCTATGTCAAATTGATGTTTTTCCAATTCCTTCATATGAAAAAAATATGGATGGGTTTCCTTATGTTTTAAAACAATATGTTCTTTTTATATCAGTTTTGGCTATTAGTTTTGTGTTGTAAACTAAAATGGATCTTTTTATTGAAAAGACAAACTTTGATTCATATTGAACATATAATGCATCAAAATGATATTCAGTGAATTAATACATGTGATAAATGAAATATGGGTTATTTTCGGAATGTTTGAAAACAATCCAATCTCATTTTATTTGTTTGGGAAAATTGATGTGTGTTTTAAACTAAAATGAAATTTTTGTATTGAAAACATGCACTTCGAACCATATACACCACATTGTGTGCACGATTGATGTGAAGTTAATTCCTAAGCATTAAAAATGAATTATGGATATTTTTCCAAGAGTCGAAAAATAAAACAATCTTATTTTCTTATTTTTTCTACTTAATGAATTATTTAAACTAAAATGTAACTATAATATTACAAAAATGTACTTAGAGTCATATTGACCATGCCATTTTAAATATTGATTTTCATTAAATTTCTATTTGCGAATAATGAATTATGGATTGTTTTACTAATGTTTTGAAACAACATGAGTTTATTTTCTCAGTTTTTGATATTTGATATGTGCTTTGAACTAAAATGTAACTTTTATACCTAAAACATGAAATTTGATTCATATCAACCACATACTCTGTTAGATTGATGGTCGGTCAATTCCTACGCATGAGAAATGAATTAAAGAACTTATTACTAAATTTAGAAAACAATTAAAGCTATTTTTCTTAGTTAGGGCTATTTGATGTGTGTTTTAAATTAAAATGAAACTTTTGTATTGAAAAAACACAATTTGATTCATATCAACTACATCATGTGTCAAATTGTTGTGCAGTCAATTTATATATGTTAAAAATTAATTTTGTTTCATTTTATAAATGTTTTAAATCAATACAAGATCATTCTCTGCTTTTCTGATTTGATGTGTGTTATAATATAAAATGGGTATTTTTTATTGAAAACAAAGACTTCAAGTCATTTCAACCACATCATGTGTCAGATTTATGTGACGTCAATTCTTACATGTGAAAAATGAATTATTTTTTATTTTCCAAAATTTTAGAAATAAATGGAAGTAATTTTCTTATATCTAGATATTTAATGAGTGTTTTAAACTAAAATGACACTTTTACATTGAAAACAATCACTTAGAGTCATATTGAACACATCATGAATCATATTGATCTGTGGTCAATTAATTCTTGTGAAAAATGAATTATGGATAATTTTATTGACATTTAAAAACAATATGATCTCATTTTATTAGTTTCATCTAGTTGATGTGCATTTAAAAAAAATAGAAATTTTTTATTGAAAACTTGCAATTCGAGTCATATAAACCACATCATGTTTTATATCTATGTTTTGCCAATTCCCATATGCAAAAACAGAATTTTTGATAATTATAATATATTATAAAAAAAACTAAGATTTTTTGCTTGATTTTTTCTATTTGATGTCTGTTTTAAAGTAAAATGGAACTTTTGTTTTGAAAACATAGACTTCAAGTCATATCGATGAGATTATGTGTTAGATTGATGTGAATTCAATTAAAAAAAATGTGAAAATGAATTATGGATCAATTTACTAATTTTTTAAAACAATATTAGTTATTTTTTTTGGATTAGACTATTTGATGTGTGTTTTAAACTAAAAAGGAATTTTTCCTAAACACACAGTTTGAGTAATATTGATCAAATCATATGCCAAATTAATGTGCGGTCTGTTACTACACATGAAAAATAAATTATTTATAATTTTACAGATGTTTGAAAACAATACAAGATCATTTTTCTGGTTTTTTATATTTGATGTGTTTTTTAAACTTAAATGACACTTTTGTATTGAAAACATTCAGTTTGAGACATATAGAACACATCATGTTTCAAATTGATGCATGTTCAATTATTTCATGAAAAAAATAAATTATGGATCATTTTACTAATGTTTGAAAAAATACAATCTCATTTACTCAATTTAGGCTATTTGATGTATGTTTTAAACTAAAATGATACTTTTGTATTGAAAACACTCATTTAGAGTCATATTGACCCCATCATGGGTCATATTGACATGTTCTAAATTTCTAAATGCATTATGAAATCAGGAATTTCACGTCATATCAACCACATCATGTTCTAGATTGATATGTGGTCAATTCTTACACATCATAAATGAATTATGAACTATTTTTCTATTGTTTGAAAATAATAAAAGCTCATTTTTCTTGGTATTTGATATATGATACTTGTTTTAAACTAAAATGACACTTTTGAATTGAAAACACACACTTTGAGTCATAATGACCACATCAAGTGTTAGGATTGACATGTGGTCAATTTCTACGAGTCACAAAAGAATTTTATAAAGTTTTCCAAAAATGTTTAAAACAATACAATATAATTTAATTGGTATTTTATATGTGATTATTATTAAAATAAAATGACACTTTTATATTAAAAAAATATACTTCATGTCATACGAACAACATCATGTGTCAGATTAGAATTCGTTCAATTCCTATATGTGAAAAATAAACTAAGGATTTTTTCTTAATTTTTCTAAACAATCTGATATATTTTTCTATGTTTTTTCAGTGAAACATATTTTAAACTAAATTTTAAGATTTCTATTGATAAATCCAAATTTTATTCATATCAATCACATCACATCTCTGATTGATGTGTGGTCAATTTATATATTTCACAAATGTTTTGTGGACTTTTGTCTAAAATATTTAAAACAATCCTATTTTGTTTTATTGGTTTTGTCTATTTGAAGTGTATTTTAAACTAAAATGACACTTTTTTCTTGGAAACACATTATTCAATTCATACCCACCACATAGGGTGTCCGATTTATTTGTGACCGATTACTAGACATGAAAAATTAATTTTGGATTATTCTCTTATTGTTCAAAGACAATCATTGCTATTTTTATTGGTTTTGGTTATGTGAGCTGCACTTTAAACTAAAATGTCACTTTTATATTAAAAAAACATATTTCATGTCATACTAACCACGACATGTGTTAGATTAGTGTGTGGCCAATTCCTATATGTGAGGAATGAAGTATGCTCATTTTCCTAATTTTTGAAAACTATATGAGATCATTTTCTTTTCCTTGTATATGTGAAATGTGTTTCAAACTAAAATAAAACTTTTTTATTGAAAACACGAACTTCTATTCATTCAAATCAAATCATTTTTTAGATTTATATGAGGAAAATTACTACAGGTAAAACTGGATCACATTTCAAATGTATCAATGGAACATGAATCTGTTTGCTTTATTTAGAATATGTGAGTTGTGTTTTGTACTGAGGTATGAATTTACGAAAATAAGTATCAAATAAAAATGACGAGGAAATTAACAAAAATAATTGAATAAAATGATGATAAAATTAACTAAACAAGTAGTAGTAAATCATGTCTTTATAATGTCCATATACATTCTAACACCATGTATTCTGCTCATTCGTTTCTAAAAAAATTTATTTCCTATAAAATAATTCTCCTTGAGAAACAAATCAAAAATATTATATAATAATTCTAATACTAATTGTTCACACCGAAAATATATTTCTATGATCATAGCCTATAGTAGATCATAAACATAGTAGGTAATAACCTAAATTTGATTTTTAAAAACATTCTAAAACCTTGTATGCTACCCAATCATCTATAAAAAAATTTAATTCTTATTTTGAGTAAGTATATTAATGTAAACCTATATAGTACTAAGAATATATATATTAAGGAATTATTATAAAATATTTTAAATGAAATTGTAATTTCCTGTGAAAATTATTTGTTTAGGGATGCGAGTATTTTGGTGGTGTATTATATCTTTCATAAATTTTCAAACATAATATCCACAATCGTTGTTGTTATATTTCTCCAGAGACTACAAAAAAATTGAAAAAAATAATTAAATTGTTTTGAAATTTTATTTGATAGAAAAATATTTCTATATATGTACCTTTATCTATTTCCCTTTGAAGTAATCCATAGAATTCATATTTTTAGTCACCAAACTCCTATCATGATTCAACCTATATATAGTGATCACCCTATCATAAAATAATTCATGGTAAAACTCAAACTAAAACATTTAATTTTATTTTTATCTATAAAACTAATATCCTCAATAGTGTGATTGCACATGACATAATAACATTCAACCCTATCTGTGGAACTTCTATAAATTGAAGAGAATTGAATTTTTTTTTACCAACCCAATTAGATGTCATGAAGTGCTACTGAAAATATCGCATGCTCGTACAGTAGATATTTACCAAAATTCTTTCTTCCTTGGTCATAGATAAGAATTAGATAGTAGATGAACAAAAAACCACTCAAGGATAGCAACAATATTGATATCAATGCCCTCCTGATTCACAACATCCCTAAAACATGCTTAATCATATGAAATTTTAAAAGTAGTAAATCAATTTTGAAAATGAAATTTGTAGAGATTTAATAATAAAACCAATTAAAAAAACTATAAAATATTGTAATTAAATGTAAAAATAGGTACTTAAAAGTTCATTAATCATTGGATGATGTAAATACAATGGAAATTAATGTGAAATGAAAATTTCAGGAGGATGAAGTGGAACCACAAGCCTAAGATTTTGTCCTTATCGACTCCCTTTTTTGTCTATTTTTTAAGATGCCTTTTTAAAATTCATCCCCACTAAAGACTCCTATTATATATTATCTTCAATGACCACTGTTAAGTACCTTAATTTCCACAAAATAAACAAATTATAATTATAGTATATAGATACACATAAAAGTGTTCATAAAAATGACATATAAATAAGAAAAATCAAATTATGAATTATAATGTTTTCTTTTTTAATGAAAACACAACTCATTATAATAACATCATCAAGAAAAACATGATATATAATTTACCAAAAAATTACTGAAAAAATATGAATATGTAGGACTAAAAAATTTCAAATAAAATAATTTGACCAAGTAAAAATGGGGAGATATAGCCTCTAGTTGTTTAGTTGAAGAACTTCATTTATCAAGCTTTAGAAGAGCATATTTTTAGATATTGGAATTTCTATTCTTTTAAACGACATTAGTATGACCCTCTATATGGGAAACAAATATACCTTCTACCAAGAGTAGCAGGACCTAGCTTTGTCAAAGAAACTCTCCACTTCTTTGTGGACCTATTTTGCACACAAGAACACAACATTATGAACATCATAATGGCATATATGATATATAATTTACCAATAAAATCAGTTGAAAATGCTTTATATCCGTGACTTAATAATATTAAAATAAAATACATTTCCCAAGTAAACATCAATCTTTGAAAAACACCATTCTATGCATAATGATTTGAAAACAAATGTTGAGAAGTCACCATTCTCTAGATAATAAATGTAATCCTATAATCAATAAAACAAATCATAAGAAATAACCAAGAGAATTGGCCTATATTTTAGAAGTAATAATTTGATTTGAAGTGAAACCTGTTGTTGGTCCCTTAAAGGAGTAACTATGGGATCAGCCAAAACAATTTCTCATTCACACATCTTAATAGCTCTATGAAGCTGGTTCAAGTGACCATTCATGTGTTGTCTGATCAAACCTACCAAGGTAACATAGAAAAAAAATTAATTTCAATTAGTATTATAATATTTTTAACGTAATATAATAATTTTTTACTTCAATTCAAATACTTTACAGAATACATCTTCACTGTATTCAATAATAGGAGCATCATAATAATATATAGTAGTTATCATAGGTGCTTTTCGAATGTCAGTAGGACCTCCTGGAACTTATGCTCTTTATATTGTAGAAATATCAGTAGGCCCTCCTGGAATTATGAAGCCTCATATAGCCGCCCTTACCCCAACATCTATTGGTCTTGGGAAAATCAAGTCACCTATCCCACCACCACCTAATGAACCTATTCATATACTGATTACATATATTGATCATGGTCTCAAGGGGTCAAAAGGTAATGCAATGTGTGGTGCGGAACCCCTAACATATCTATCCCATCTCGAGAAGAAACTTCCTTCCAAATGTGGTGTAGGGTCAATGAAAATAGTATCATTATGATGGGAAACCTTTTGAGCATTGTGTGATTTGGGATTATGTTTGATTTGGAATAGAGAATAGAGAAAACAATAGTAGTTTAACAGGAAAAGGCACCACATGATTCTCCCTTTTCTAGAAATATGTATACTCAAATATTTTCATATGGTTCCTTTTCATTTTTTTAAAAAAACACAAAGAATGAGAAAAGATGATTTCAAGGAGAGTTTTTATTAGTTTATAGTTTCATTCAGGGTTTATTGGGAATGAAAAGTGTAGTACCATATCATTGATGGGAAAATAAAGCTTAAAGAAGGTGCAAGAAACTTCAATAATTTTTTCATTATTCCATGGCTCCCATGATGCAAACTGATGGCATGAGAATGACCAAATTTTCATGACTAAAAAAAATAATTCCACTCACAAAACCAAGGAAATAAATGTTGAATCAATTTGAAAAAATAGGTTAAAAATAAAATATTGATTCATATGGAAAACTAAAATTTAAATCCCATCCATGATCTATGTATTTCTCATATAATGTATTCAACTATTGATTTTAAATTGAACATCCTACTACATTTAATGGAGGACCATTACTTATGTTTTTTATTCCTCTTAATTTCAAGCTATGTAACATCTAAATTTTTTTATTTATAATACAACACAAAATACAAATAAAACGTACCATTGGAAAGAAACATTGAAAATCAGTATGACCTTACCCTTAAATCTACTAATATTTGTCTATTTTTCTACAGTATCTTTCCAGAAGATGTAGAATTCATGACACGTTGATATGATATTATTATGAAAACCCACGTCAAAAATATTCTACAAATAAAATTTATGATACTAGATAATTTTAAGTAAAAGTATAAATATATTTGTTTGAAGACTTTTACTCATTGTTGTGTATCATATTGATGAATATTAAAAATTACAATGTATGATTTTACAGTTTCCATATTTCAGTGTATGCACTCTATGTAGTGTTTTCAATTACAGTGTGTGCATATTGTAGTTTAAACATGAATTTTGTAGTGTTTTAATTTTTAATAGTCAGATATTGAACTGTATAAATATCACATATTTCACATCACAATGTGTGTATATTTCAGTGTATTATTAGAGAGTATAACATATTTTGTTATAGTGAATAATAACATTTCATAATGGGTATATATAAAATACCTCTACCACATGATCATACTATATATTGAAGAGTATACAAACATGTTTCATAGTGAAAATATTAATAAATAATTTGAATTGTTAAAAAAAACTAAAAATACCAATAGAAGATTGTACCATAATTGTTCCATTTTATAATGACGTTTTTCTAGAATCATCCAATATGTGTAAAACTTTATTTAAGTCAAATAGGTCCCCAACTATATTATAAGAAATCATAAAAATAAGATAAATAATTTCATTAATTTTACATCCCCTAAATTTCATTCCAATGACAACACATCCTTTGTAAAAAAATATAAAAAAATAAATTCATTGAGAATCACCCAAATGACCACCCAACAACCAACGACCAACAACCAACAACTGTCTATGTCCATTATTATCCAAGATTCATCAAACATAGTAAAAATAGAGCATGTGAAAATATAAATTTGAGTAGAAATAATAATTCGTCCAGTATACCAAATAATATTCTTTATACATTTATAAAAAAATAAATTCATTCATTCAAAAAAATAAAAAAATAAATTAAATTTAAATGATTTATAACTCTAGATATGATGAGAATAATAGTGGGAAAAACACATTGATTTGATACACTTGCTACACATTAGAATTAATAATACATTTTTGAAGTAAATAAATAAACTAAAAGCTCACGTTCATACCATAGGGGTTCAATTCTGGGTAATTGAACTCATGGATTCAATAACTGAAATCAATGGACATCATTAAACACAAGGAAATTTGGTTACCACATTGGCTTTAGGATGAAATAAACATGCTTGTTAGAAAAATATCAGTGGATAATTGGAGAATTTGGTGTAATTTTAAGGATCAGAATTATCAAGATATTCCCATTGAATATTGAATATCAACCCTGATGGATTGAACATGAAGATCTAAAAGTTTTGAAATATGGTCGAACTCATCAATTTCATAATTAGTGACACTATAATGTGAAATTTCCAAGGGAAATGATAGAGTGAAGCTATACAAATTTTTTTCTTCTAGTCCCTACTAAAAATGTAGTTCTCAAACACTATAAAAACCCCAATAAAACAATATTTATCTCTAAAAAAGGAAAAAATAAAAGACTGGTAATAAATTTCTATAATAAAAGATGTCATATAATCTAGTAAATTAATTTACAATAAACAATCTAGAGTTTGAACTCTTAATTTTATCAAATAGAGGGGAAGCTTCATATTATCCCAAAGATAGCCATATCCAAAGGGGATGGATACCTCAAATTCATCAACACAGTTGCAGATGTAGAGTGAAAATGCAACAATGATTCAATTCCAAAATCCCATTTCAACATGCTCCCTTGATAGAATTTATCAAAAGAAAATCAATTATTAATTTTCAAAAGATAATGTCTCTATCCTTAGATCGAAATTACCTACTAGAGTGAAGTGGATAGGTGGAAAAGTGGTAGATAATTTTTCCAATGCATCCTAAAAACATAACCCAAGGGTTTTTTATGGAGCCATGGGGGAAAATGATGGTATATCAGAAGGGGTGGGGAAAAGGAGGTGAGGTGGATGGGGATAAGGATGATGAATAAGTATAACATTGGCAGTGAGGGGGAGGCCTAGGTGAAGGTGGTGAGGTGGAGAGGGGTTTGGGGAGAGGTGTTGTGGGAACATATATCCATGGAGGTGAGGCAGGAATGTATGAAAAAATAGGGGATGTGTGGTAGAGAAGGGGATTTTGTGGCAGTGGGGAGGCGAGGTGGAGGTGGTGGTGGAGGTGACGAGGAAGAATGCAGTGGCACTAGCTAGGGTTTTGGATAGGGAGACCACAAGTGAAGATTGGGGAGAGATGAGTGGGGAACGAGGAGCTGGGGGTGGGGAGAATAGATGTAGGGTAGAGGGATACATGGAATAGGGATAGGAGGAGTGATAGAGGGAGGGTTCTTGAAATCGATGGAGATGATAATGGAACAGGAAGACGGATGTAGCAATAGTGGAACAAAGCATAAATGGGTAGGTTTTGTGAAGCTAGGGAGAGAAGAATCGATGTAGAAGAAATAAAATACAATGGGATCAATGTAGAAAATTAGAGGGATCTACAAAGTGGGGATATTCCATATGGAATGTGATCCAAATGATTTAGTATGAATAATAAATGTTTATTTTAGTACATAAAAAATTCATAATGCACATCAAGTGTGATTGATTTGATGGAAATCCATGCATTAGACCCAAAAAAATTAAATATTTTAGGTATATATATTTATTGATCAACCTCCAATGCATTCTAAAAAAATAAGTAATTATAAAAAATAAAAATATATTTTATTGAATAGATTGAAGAGTTTTACCCCTTTCATTGTAGGTATAAAAAAGAGTCTATCATCAATTATTTTCTTCTCAAATTCCTCATTTATGTCATTTTTTTATTATTAACTTCTTTTCTATCAAATGAAATTCATTCCATAGAAATGATATAGGTATTAATGAATCCAAATCATGATTCATAGGGTTTCCCCTTGATACATTAGTAATATAAAAACCTATAGAAAATATGAATATTTATTAACATTACGTAACATATTAAATCTTTTTTTGGACAATCGTATTGTGAAATTGTACCTTAAATATGTATTCATAACGAAGACTCCATGCCATTCAAACATGAAAATCCCATTTACAGTCTCAAGATGAACATCATTTTTAATGAATGTTTCAAATATTTATTATTGATATGAAAAAAGGACACATATCCAAATTTGAATGTGGTGTTTGTATAATGTTTTAATGATAATAAAAGTTTCAATGTAACTATAGGGGAGAATTTAATCATGGAATGTATTTTTGTTTTCTAGGTAAATTCACTAAACTATCTTAATCCAACCTTCTATTTCCCAATCATTTTATCCCTCTGTAATACTGTACCTAACATCAAACATTTTTTCATCAACTATTATATGTTTTTTAATTATATATTTTTTAAGTTCATAGCTCATGTATCTTTATAATGTTATACAACCATGCTATAAAAGTCCCAATAGTATCATTGACCCCTATAATATTCAAATCATCAAGTGGAATAGAAAAATCAGCACTAGGATATCGAGATACTTCAATACTCACTCTCATATTATGTTTTAAGAATTAATTATTGTGTAGAATTTAACCCATTATATTATTAACTATACTCATCATAACAAGGCAGTGCATGGATATTGATAGATATAAATCACATACAACATTACCCTGCATAATTTTAGTATTACAAAGTTATCGAATAGTGTTGGATTTAAATTTAGGATAAGGATTAATGAAAAAATTGATTACCCTAGGTAGGGTATGTGGTTAACAGGAATGAACATCCTCAAAGATAGTGGGGTGATTTGGTTGTTCATGTGTTGGTATTTATTCCACTCTCAGTTTTCATGGATCCTTTAGCATATATTATTTTACTAAACTAGACAATAAAATAATATCATAAAAATAATATATTTTTTCTTGAAATAATTTAATCATATGATGTGTATCTTATTATTGTTTTGTCTTCTTGAAACATGTTTGAGGAGACACTCCAAAACCCACACTTCTAAAAAACTAGATTTTTTAGGCTGCTTCAATGTTGCTGAAAGTAGTTTTTCTTCTAGTATAGTTACTACCAATTCATGTATCTAAACTGTATAAAAAACATATGAACATATATAGATATTTTTGTGTAATACTGTAATTAAGGATAATGAATTAATATTATATCATACTAACATATGTTTCCCATACTGATTTTGTGTTTTCATCAAAACTCTACCCTTTTTATTTATACCGACCTCGTTCAATAACACATGATGTGGGATAGAAGTGTCTTCTAATTTTGATTCATTAATATACACATAAATAAAGAAACATATGTTTTTTATATCACATAATACATTAATTAGTGATGTAAAATAAGTACTATTTCCTTCTCTAGTGAAGCATACCCCATACTTACTTTGAGATAGTGGTATAATGGTTTTAATGCATGTTGTTTATTTTCATCACTAATTTACTATTTCATAAATTAATAATATTGTATGAAATTGGATAAAATAAATCAGTTCATATAAAATAGTAAAAACTACAATGCACATCATATGATTTCATAACTAGATGATTGATGAAAGAATTTAATGTCTTCTTCTTTATAACGTGTGTATAAGTAACTGGTGGGTGGGGCTTTAGTTTCCCCTCAAAATCCCTAAGATGAGACTCAGTAAGAATTTTCCAGATGCCTCTATGGGTTTTATCATTAACAATTAAGACATTTTTATTAAAAAATAATCTCAAATAAACAAAATCTATGAAGAATAAATAAAATTAAATCATCATTTTATTATAAATTTTTTAGTTAAATAGAATGCAATATCACAACATTACATTATCATATTCCCTAGGATTTTATTTCATTATAGGTTTCACATGGCACTGAAAATTTATATCAATTAGCACATTCATCCTCTTTTTGATAATAACACAACTAATGAACATTGACATTTTGGGGTTAATATGTTATCAGTGTTAATACCATCCAAACTCAAGTTTTATACCCTTACTTATTTTCTTGATAATTTTAGTTAATACAATAATGCTACGTCATTTTTTATCCACATGGTGATGATCCCCTAATAATTCATTAGTTTCATCATTTATAACCAACTCTTCCCTGATATTGGTAACATCATCATGTAAATAAGTCATTATTTTCATTATTAGTCAAACATTTGATTTAGATTACATGAATAAAGTAGATAACACATAATATTATAAGTAAAATCATAGTATATTAAAAACATTTTAAACATCTCATTGAAATATCATTGTTTTATTTATAGTTTGAAGAGATTTTGATCCTATTTTGAGAATCCAAATACACTCTTTATGGTACCCTATAATGTACAATAAATTTTATACATTGGGACCACCATGAAATTATTGTGATCTCCCAAAGAAAGTGTTTTCCTTGATGGAATTCTCATATGCCCCTATAGTTATTTTGGACACTACCTGAATAGATGACCAATTATTTAATGCTGGATCTAAGACATAAAATACATTCCCTTTTTATGATTCCATTATGAATGGATCATCTTTTTCCCCTTCTACACTTAAATTTACCTTCACATAGACCATTTTATCAACATTCATTAAAAATTATTTTTTATTTCATTTGAAATGGAAAATTTGAAAGTGAAATGACATATAATCCATATCATGTATCTATTAGATGCTGCTGAAATATAAATATTTAAATAATTTTTTTTACCCTTAGAATGATATATGTGTATCACTTGTTACGTAAGAATAAATCCACTGTCTTACATGATACTGTGATCATCATATTCTTTTTTATAGAATATATTACTATTAATTAAGAAAACAATGTAAGAAAAAAATTTCATTTGGTCCCCTAGCTGTCCATCCAAGTCATTTTGGAATTGAATTTTTCTTTTCAAATAATTCCTTATAAATATGATCTTCGAACCATCATATATGATGTTGATTACGTATATTTGATATCCATACCTCATCCCTAGCTGGATTCAAAATTAAAATAATTTATTTGTGGGATTCAATGTATTGATCAACAACTTCACTATTATGAAAATTATAAATGTGATATTCCCCCTACTCTGTGATAGTAATTGTAACAACATCACTTCCAAAAATCTATTTTCTTATAAGGAATTCACTATGATGAGACTTTAGGATACTGATTCTATCATCATGTGATAGATAATCAGTACAGAATTCTAAAACCTCATCATGAAAATATCATTTTTCAATTCAAAATTCTGGTCAACATTGATTCATGACATGCAATTTCAAAAAAATCATATATAATTCAATGGGGGTGCATACATCTATAATGGATATAACCATATATTTGAACCTCTCAATCGAAGTAAACCATCGGGTGGAAAATTATATCAAATATAAATAGTAATAAGAACATATCTATTTAATGTAATATGGAAATAAACTTTATATTCATGATTATAATCTTATCTAGATTAAAAACTTACTACATATGACTTTGAAAAATAAGTAGATTCTGGATAATGTATGTCATGAATTTTTAGGAATAATTAATCATAAAGTGATATCAATCAATCATTCATCTAAATGTGTATATCATGTTATTTTAGTCCTTGTAACTTTAAATTATCCATTGAAATGAAATTCTTGATATTTAATGAATACCCCAATGAAAATTTTACACCAATATGGAAAATTAATATTTTCAATTGTTCTTTTTAGGGTAGAGTGTAATCTACTAAACTAAGAAAATTATAACTTTTACCCTTCATAGGTTCTAACTCTTCCCTTATCCCCATGTCAATAATATCTAACCTAGCCTTGATTTCATCTTTTTTTCCAAGAACATTTATTAACATGATAATAAAACAATAAAATGCATTTTCCAAAATTCATGACAATGAAAAAATTTATGATATAAAAACAATTATAGTAATGTCATTCAAATAAAATCGATATCTTTTTTCAATCTTATTTTGCAAGGGTTTTGATTTTTTTTACTGAAAATAGTTTTAATATATTTTAGTTTATCAAATTTTGATCACCCATTAGTGAAGGCAGTGTTGTTCCCTATTCAAAATTACTATTGAATTCTGTCAACCAATAATAGTATTTATGTCATCATAGTAAAATATATATATATCTTCTTAAGTAATCTTTTTTCAGCCAACGTGTCAACATATGCCGAAGCCACGACTCACCCGCGGTATACTACGCTTAAATCATCCTCCAAAATCCCTGAGCCTGTACCCCATACCCTCCCACATATCCTCTCCTCGGCGTCTAGGGTTTGAGAATTACTGTCTCCCTTCAAAGCCGATCCTCCTCTTCTCCGACTGTCAATGGCAGTCATCAGCTCCTCCAGATCTCGATTGTCCTCTCAAGTAGTGACTTCAACTTCAGTACATCGGGCATCATATCCTCTTTCTAGATCCCCAATGCCTGCATCTTTTCCACAGTCGACTATTCCTCCTAGGACTCTGCTACAATCAGGTCATCTTCTCCACCTATGGTAACCACGACAAACACTTTTCTATGACTAATTGCAGGTATAAACCTATGTAAATTTTATGGTTTTCAAAGAACATATAAAATCCTCCTTCAGTAATATGCTTAGTCAACAGATTCCGTATTCTGGTGTTGGTTTCCTCATCCAATTTATAGGGTTACAGGTTTATTTCTATATATCCATCTCCACTCCTGATCAAATCATCATCCTCGCACAGCTTCGTTTCCTCTATGTACTGTACCTAATTCGGACTGTAAAAGTTGAAACATCCATATCAGGTATGTTTTCTTCATTTAAGTATTAATCCTACGAACCTCTATGGTTTAATTACAGTTAAACACAATTTAGTATTCTGTAATAGTATACATTTGAATAGAAACATTGTCCTCTATATATATATTTAAATTGTTCTCCAGACATGGTGGCCCATTGGTCCATTTAATTCGTACTTGTATGATCATTATTTTTTCAGTTCCATCACTTTTTTCAAATAAAATTATTACTGTTCTCAATTATTTTATCATCGTAGTTTATTGAGTTGACAAAGATTTTGTTAATTCATGTGAATAGGAAACATTGTTTCATTTCTGTAGTCATGTTTCAATGATGTTATTTCATTATACACAAGGGAACGTTTTATTTCTCCTAAAACTTTATTTATTTTTGAAAACTTATTTTATTTTTTTGCAACTATTTCCAATTACTCTTGGCTAACCTTTGTGAAATATTCTTCATTTATGATTCCCTATTTTATATTAGGAATTTTTTTTTACCATGTTCAAATATTTAGGCCTGATCGCTACTCGTAATTTGGTAGGATCCTAAATCCTTGTTTTAAATTATATATATTATGGAAAGACATAATTATTTATTCAGTACTTACTTAATTTTTTTCTCTACTTTAACAACTGTTACAAATTCTGTGTAATTAGTTATTTATTTTACTTTACATTTTTTACTTTCCTTCACATCACTACAACTAAGACATTAAATTTATTTGTATGAAAATGAGGATTCCAGTGCATTAATGATTTATGTATGTTCATCCATTGACCAGATAAAATTCACTCACCTACAAAAGTAACGGTAAGCCTGAAAAAGTACTATGCTTCTTTATCCTGCATTATCCACTAGAATGTATACTAATATGAATGGACAATTTACTCAGGCTGTCCTTGGTTCAACAACTGCAGTACCTTCCACAAGGTATGTTATCTAAATCCATTAGGACATCTATCCATTCAATACTACAATATATTGTTTAAAGGTTTACATAAGTTTACTAAACTATCATATTACTGAATCCTATATTAATACTTTTAATTCTTATTTTTTTGATGGAATCTATGGTCTTATATTCATAGTATGTGACTAAAATTGTACAACAAACCATGGCACTTACTAAAAGAACACTCTATGTACTACTTGACTGCAACATTTACATGATCTATTCTATTCACACATTTTAAAAACTATGTAGACATGTTAATTATTGTCAGCCATTTCTTCTTGAAATGATATGCTGATGAAACATAAAACCATGCTATGTCATGTTTTGATTAAATTACAGTTAAGGGATATTGTAAACACAAATAATTCTTTGAATGATAATAGTTAGTGGTGTGGTTGTATAACCGAATGTACCAGTTAATTCAGGTGAATAGAAAACATTGGTTCAATTCTATAGTCACGTTTCAATGATGGGATTTTAGTATACACAAGGGAACACTTTATTTATCACACAACTTTATTTATTTTTGAAACCCTATTTTATTCTTTTACAACTGTTGACAATTACTCTTGCCTAACCATTGTAAAATATTCTTAATTTATGAAGCCCTATTTTCTATTAGGAAACAACATATGACCATGTTCTAATATTTAGGCCTGATCACTGCTCGTAATTTGGAAGGCTCCCAAAAATTTGTTTTAAATTATATATATTATGGAAAGACATAATTTTTGATCAGTACTTATTTATTTCTATCTTCTCTACTTTAATGACTGTTAGAAAATCTGTGTAATTATTAATTTGTTGTACTTTACATTTTTACTTTTCTTCACATCACTACAACTAAGAAATTAAATATCTTTGTATGCAAATGAGGGTGCCAGTGCATTAATGATATGTGTATGTTCTTCCATTGACCCGCTGAAATTCATTCACCTAAAAAAGTAATGGTAAAACCAAAAAAGAACTCCGCTTCTTTATCCTGCATTATCCACTTGAATGTATACTAATATGATTGGACAATTTACGCAGGATGTCCTTGGTTCAACAACTTCAGTAACTTCCACAAGGTTTGTTATCTAAGTCCATTAGGATATCTATCCATTCAATACTACAATATATTGTTCAAATGTTTACATAAGTTTACTAAACTATCATTGTATTTAATCATATTTCAATACTCTGGAGTCTTATTTTTTTGATGGCATCTATGGTCTAATATTCATAGTATATGACTAAAATTGTACAACCAATCATAGCACTTACTACAAGCACAATCTAAGTACTATTTGACTGCAGTATTTACATGATCTATGATATTCGCACAGTACAACAACTAAGTAGACATGTTAATTATTATCGTCTATTTTTTCCGTGATGAATCGTTACAATAATGGTTTACATTATATTCCTCATAGTATATATCTGTAACTGGTACCTTTTGGAAATACAATCCTACCACTAACTATTATCATTCAAATAATTTTTTGTGTTTACATTATCCCTTAACTGCAATTTGATCACAACATGACATAACATGGTCATATGTTTCTTCAACATATCATTTGAAGGTTTACCTAAGTTTACTAAATAGTCATAGTACTTTATTCTATTCCAGTAGTCGGAGTTTTTTTAGATGAGAACTACTGCCTTATGATAACAGAATGTGATTGTAACTATACAGCAATCCATAACACTGACTGTACCGGCACAATCTATGTATTACTTGACTACAACATTTCCATTGTCTACGCTATTCTCACAATACACCCACCAACTACACATGTTATATCTAATCGGCAATATTTCTTCGACGAATCGTTACTATCATGGTTTACATTATATTGCTCACAATTGATAACTGTAACTTGAACGAATCAATCAAACAACCCTAGCACACAGTAAATATACATTCCATGAATTATTTGGTTTCATATTATACCTTTTCTATAATGAGATCAGAACACTGTATAGCATGGTTATGTGGTCCTGTTCATTTTCTTAACAATCAAATAAATAGATACACTGAACAAATATGCAATCCCCATCAAGATATAGAGACACACGACTTCAAAGAAGATTACTACAGCAACAACGTCAATCAGGTTGTCTTCTAAATATTGTCCACTCCTAAAATAGTATCATTATTTAAGAATCAATAGCTTGCATGATTACTATATTACCAAATCCATAGGTAGAATGACCACTGAAAACATTACTGCACTTGAACATGTGACGCCATCAAGGAGGAGACAAACACAAAGGTGTATGTCTTCATTACCCATTACCTTTTCAACTGTGAGCAATATAGCCAAACATTATATTCAAACTCTTTAAAAGAGTACTATATTGTCTGACAATATATAATATAATAGTAATGATAGTTTTACGTTAATAATGCCTATAGGATACTATTTTACACTAGAGCTGGTCACATTAGCTATTGACACAGAATTATGTCATCGCATTCCATTATCATCTATATCCATCAACAGTTAGTTTTTCTTACTGTCTCCCATTTAATTATTTTTATTACTATCTGAAAAAAATACTAACCATGTATTCATACAATTATTCCTATCCCTATTCGATAGTCCCTCAAGAGTATTCAGAGCTATCAACGATATATGGAGGATCAACGAAAAAAAACGACCAAACACCACGATATGACACGAGCTTTCTTTCTGTAAACATTTTTGAATTTAAACTTTTATTACATTTGTTGTGAATAAAATACATTACAATTTCACAACTTAAAGTCCTAATATAACTCTTACATGGTATGAATTCAAATTATTGTACTATTACGGAGTTAACTGATTCATCCGCATCACATTAAGCACCAAACAACCCACTACGTGAAGTCTTCTATGTAGTAAAATATTGACACTTATGCATACTATTAATTTATCAAATAGTCCTAATTATACTACAACTAGAAACTGCATACTTCTGTCATCCACAGGTATGTTTCACATTCCAACTGTTATCTCACATTTATTATGTATAAATCCCTTCATATATAAGCACTTTTTAATATCGTCTAACATCTTCACATATCGTGTTTTCCAAAGGATATATTACCCATCATGCCGGTTCCACAGAAACAACTAATGTACAATTTCCAATGAGAGGTACATACAGGGATACTACTCCTTCAACGGCCTTTGAGATATTTTCTGCATTCAACTTTGGAGGTAAGTCAACATGGACATTCTATTATGAACATTACACTTTTTATCTCTATTAATTCTATTACTAAATATTCATCAACAACAAATAACTTGATGATTAATGATGCAGATATGTCAATACAACTTCAAACTACTGAACAAACATGTTATTTACAATAACTAAACACATTTATTACTACACAGAGTGTGTGTGTAGTATAATGTTAAACATACTCTATATTTATGATTTCCTATCATCTATTCCAATATTTTTCTCCTCAGAATATTTCAACTGCGGAGACCCTTCTATCATACGTGAGAACTACATTTCTGCCTTCTAGTATGAGGAGATAAATAAAAAATATAGCGGGAGACATGTCCTCCATTACTCAATATGTTTCTTAATGGGAAATATTTCCTTACAGCCTTTGCCTGCATGTCTGGAATACCTTTGAACATTTCTATTTAGTAAAATCTATCCAAATTCCAAATCATTCCAAGATCACATGCACATTTACAACTCTATGTTTTTATTCACATCATTGGGATGCAATGTAGAAAAATCGATGAACTGTGGTGGGTCTTCAAATATTTTTAGATTAAATGGAAAAAACTACCATCACCTTGGTAGTTTATTTCCTTTCAATGTACAACCACCCATGTTTTCTCAACTCAATGTATACGACATTTGAAATGAAGCTCAGAATAGAGTTCGGGCAATCAGGTATGTAATGCAGTAGGTGGGAATACATAAATATTGTCTCTTGTAATTCTCACAACTACTACATACTTTCTTATGCAGTTTTGATGACAAAAACAAAGACTCTATTATTGATGTCAGTATTGTTCAAAAGATACAGAATTTGCTTCTTGAAAATAACACTTTATCAAATTAATTTAGAACAAAAAGGGATGTTATTGAGATGAAGGGCATTAAAAATTTAAAACTACGACTTCTTAGATGATGAAGAAGGGATGCACAAACATACAACATACCAACTACTTCTGAGATTGCAATGCTCATTGTCGGCGACATCAAAGATCTAAATCATGAGAGAGATACCATCATTCAAAGAAAAGATGGTGGATTCCAACACATTGATGAGATTCACCAGCTATACCTTACTCTTCAATATCCATTGGTTTTCACAGGTGGATAGGATAGATATGTTGAAAACATATCCAATCGCACTACACCGTTTAATGACAATGAAAAAGTCAGGAATGTTATAATGAGAGAATATTTCTCCTTTCACCTTCAATCCCATTTCAATGAATTTTCCATCCTTCTTTTATCAAGGAGGGTTCATCAACAGTTTATTATAGTTGCATACACAATTATTGAGTCACAAATATTATCTTTTATTCACTACAACCAAAATCGCTTAAGGGAACAACTATACAATGGGTTACAAGATGCTTTCCTTATGGGTGATCGGGATAGTTCCTTATGTGGGAAGCGTATCATTTTAACTTCGACATTTATAGGTGGCCCAAGATATATGATTCAGAATTACCAAGATACAATGTCAATATGTAATTGGGAAGTGTATCCCGATCTTTTTTTAACAATTACATGCAATCCAATGTGTCATAAAGTCTCTCGATATGTTAAATTAAACAACATGCGCCCATCAGACTGTCCTCAAATACAGTCGCAAATTTTCAACATAAGGGTCCAACAACTCATGAAGGATTTACGAGAAGTATCCTTCTTCATAAATTCTCGAGCAGGTATGTAACTACATTGCTATGCTCTTCGTGATTTTTAATGTCTACTTCAACCAGAATTTGGTAAATGTTTTTGAAATTTTCTTCTTCTTATGTTCAATTTCCAATATAGTTGTTCATACAGTGGAGTTTCAAAAAAGAGGACTATCTCATGTGCACATTCTATTATTTCTTAGTCAATAATGTAAGCTAGTCACTCCATCAGACATTAAAAAAATTGTTTCTGTAGAAATTCCAAACAAAGGTGCCTTCCCTAAACTACATACAACATACATCAATTTTATGATCCATGGAACTTGTGGTGATTCCAACCATCTCTCCCCTTGTATTAGGTGTGGAAAATGCTCAAAGTATTATCAATAAAAATTTGTTCCCCAAGAAAAAATAGATGATTATGGTTATGTCATATATCAGGGAAGAAATATAGCTCGTACTATTCTCAAAAATGTTTTACCGTTGGACAATCAGTTTGTTGTTCCATAAAATCCAACTTTGCTGTTAAAATATAAAGCTCATCTTAATATCAATATTTTCAATCAGTAATCCTCTATCAAATACCTTTTTAAATATATTAGCAAGGGGCACGATCATGTTACCGCAACACTCTTTGACAACAGAAATAATGATTTTCATGGCAAGGGTGTCGACGAGATTAAAATGTATTATGACTACCGGTACATCTCACCTTGTGAATCTTCTTGGAGGATTTTCTCTTATGTTATCCACTATAGATATCCTCCAGTTGATAGACTACAGTTTCATTTACCAGGAGAAACCAATGTCACATATGCAGACTGTGATAAAATTGAAGACATCTTGAAGAAGAGAAAAATTTATGATACCATGTTCACATAATGGTTTAATGCAAATCTAATGTATCCAGAGGGAAACAAATCTTACCTATGCCAAATTTTCAACAATATTTGTCTACCACTATCGTGAAATGAAATGGTATCTGCAAAAATAGGGTTTCAGTATTGACAGACTATATATGTGTCACCCTTTTCTGGAGAACTACATTACTTACGTATTCTATTAACAAAGGTCAGAGGAGGAACTTCATATGAATCGATCAGAATAATGAACCACATTACTCATCTTATATTCAGAGAAACATTTTCAGCCATGAGACTTCTATTTGAAGACAATGAATTCATACAAGCACTATAAGATGTATCTCTTTGGGTAATGGGATATTCTTTGTGAAGACTATTTTCCAAAATGTTATTCTCAAATTCCATTTCCCGACCTTAAAATTTTTTGTTTGCAACCTGGAAAATCTTAACGGATGAAATTTTATATGACCAACAACAGTGACATAAATTACAAGCCACAAAAATCTTATTTTATTGACTGGAATATATTTCAATTAATATATTTCTTTCTAATATTAATACACTATCTTTTAGACTTGAAACTGACAGATCATCAGAAACAAATGTTTTCTTTGGCTGAAATAGAGAACATTGTTTGCATAAATGTAAAATCTCTACAGTGTTATCCTATAATTCCCCTTCCAGATTATTCAATATATCCTCAACTGAATCAATTGATTTCAAAAGAGATTAATTATGATAGGGAAAAACTGTATCTTGAGTACACAACATTACACAATATTGTCACTGATGAACTGAAAAATGTAATCCAAAAAATTATGTCTGCATTATCTTCTCCTGATGGTGGATTCTTTTTCTTTCATGGATTTGGAGGTACGGGTAAGACTTTCATCTAGAGAGTTTTAACATGTCTTCTAAGGTCTGAAGGAAAAATTGTTCTTGCAGTTGCATCCAGTGGAATAGCATCATTACTCTTACCTAGAGGGAGGACAACTCATTCAAAATTTCAAATACCAATTTCTATAAATGACCAGTCGATCTGTAACATTCAACAAGGGAGTGATGTTGCACAACTACTACAGGAAACCAAATTGATTATCTGAGATGAGGGTCTAATGATTCATAAAAACTTTTTTATGCTCTCGGTCATACATTAAGAGATATTATGTAATTACATAATGACAACTCTTATAATTTATCTTTTGGTGGTCTAACAATGGTCTTGGGTGGTGATTTCAGACAAATACTACCAGTGATCCCTGGAGGATACATGAGTGACATTGTCTTTGCAAGTATAAGATCATCATATCTATGGCAGCACTGTCGGGTTTTAACATTGACTCAGAACAGGAGGTTGAAATCACTAGATACTGTTGAAGATCCAAACGAAGTTCGTTATATTTAAAAATGGATTTTGGACACTGCTAAGGGTCGCATTAGAGAGCTCAGTGATGGGGATGCGTGCATTGAAATACCATCCACCCATATTCTTGCAAAAAAATAAATCCCCTATGATAGCATATGTTCAATTTTCTTTCCCATATTTCATTGAAAACATTGTAGATGTATCATATTTGAAAGGTCATGCTATATTAACACCAACACATGATGTTGTGCATCAAGTCAATGAATACGTGTCAACTCTTACTACTTTTGAAGGAAATGATTATTTCCGCTCTGATTCTATTTTTAATGAAAATTTAAATACAGATCATCCAGAGAAAATATATACAACTGATATCTTAAATGGTATCACTGTCTCCGGGATACCTGCACATAAAATTATGTTGAAAATCAGAGTACCCATTATGTTGCTTCTAAATGTTGACCAATCAGTGGGGTTATGCAATGGTACTCATCTAATTGTTACACATTTGGGTAATGATGTCATTAGAGCATAAATTTTAACTGGTTTTCATTCCGGATATCTTCCATTCATATCAGGAATAAATATGACACACAATGACATAAGATGGCCTTTAAAATTACAAAGAAGACAATATCCTTTGACTATTTCTTATACAATGACTATTAATAAATGTCAAGGACAATCTATATCTTCTATATGTTTATATCTTCGTAACCCTGTGTTCTATCATGGACAAATTTATGTTGCTGTATCTAGAGTGACGTCACCAGGTGGTTTAAAAATTATAGTTGATGATAGAGAAAAACCTACCTCTAACTGTACAAAAAGCGTTGTCTACAGAGAAATTTTTGATAACCTATGATAGGTATATTTTCATTTAAAATTTATAAAATTTGATGATTTTATTATTTTCTTATATATAGTTACATCACATTAGAATGAATGCTTAATCTATCATATCTGTACAGAATTTTTAAACATGCAGAACTATAAACATGTCACGCAGAATTTTTCCTCTAAATGAGATTACTGTTGATGCTAATGAAATATTGAAAATAGAAGTGCGTGTATTGAATATGTGGTTGAACTCCTCACCCAACTATGGTGTTTCTTCCATCTATATGATTATCTATGATTCCCAAGTGATTTTATCTAGATCAAAAATTACAGTTCATGTAAATTTTCATAACACCAATAATATGTACTTCTTTTTTAGTATAAATTTTCATATCTCTGAAATGTGACAGCTGGTTTTTAAAGATGTAGTTTGAAAATTTATTATTCCATACAGGAGAAAAAAATAAAGTGTACAATTAACAACCACCATGCAATAAAAAAGTACAAACCACTCCTGCGCGAAGGCCTTTTCTACATTATACAAAACATTCAGAATGCTCCTAACCAAGGATGTTACTTGGGGTAAAAACATGCTTACAGATTCTTTTTAACAACAAAAACATTTGTTCGACCAAAGGATGCTCATTTACCACTCTTTTATTTCGACTTCATTACTTTTGATGACATTATTAACAAAACTGTTACAGAACAACATCTAATAGGTACATTAAATAGCACCGAGTTTGTATTAAAGTCTATGATTCAGAAAATATTAGTTACTGCATGTTAAAATTATTTAGTTACTACAGAAACAGTTCTTTCCAATTCTTTTTGGTTTTTTTTAAATTCTGTAGTCTTGATACTATAGTTAATAGTAATGATCTCTTCTTTAATAACTACTCCTTCCAAATCATTCATACCTGTCATAGAAATTATTGGACATCTACGGAAATCATACCCCACACAGTCTGTTGGTACTTCGAAATAAAAGCTTCAAGTCATTTTAGAGGACGACAGGTTAACATCCTTATCTTCCTAATACATTTTATATATATTCTTGAAATTAGCAAAACATATACTATGATTTCTTCTAGAGGCTTGCAAATAAAATGTAGCTTCTGGGGGGAGTTTGTGAACATCATGTTAGATTACTTAGAGAACAACATGGAATCCTCTATAGTAGTTATCTGGCAGTTGGTCAGGGCAAAGCGGTTGACCTGTAAGAAATCTATCTATGCGTTAAAAAATAATTGTTACTACTTACTATAATTATTTCCTTCAAAAAAATGCAAATTGATGATATATATGATCTAGCATAAATTATCACTCTAACTGTACTATTAAAAAACTTCTTGCAAACTGAAATGATCATATATATAAATATAGAGCATAATATCTCCGATCTAGAATGTTATATGAGTTATTAATATTTGGAAACTATAATGTTCAGTCATATTTTCTCCTCCAGCTTATTTACCACCATTTTGAAACTATAATTGTGCATCAACTGCTATACCTTATTGGAAAATGTATTTCTAATAAATTCGCCTAATGCAATGCAAAATGTTGACTAATTTGACTATATAGTTTACAAATCAATAAGATTGAATATCATATATGTTATACAGTTCTATATTCCTTATATATAACTTCAATCTATATAGTTCCACTAATTTTAAATTTCCAACATCTGTTATATTCGATAATATCCTAGTCCATATTGCAAACTGTATTGTTATGCATTATTTCAAATTGTATTATTTACAAATTCTGTTAATGCTCTATAACATGTTTGACTAGAATTAGTGTATTTTTTGCAATTTGCAAACTTGAATTTCAGCTCATTCTGTTCTACATGTCCCGACATATGTTATTATCACCACATCAATTAATACTTCGAAAATACTACTCAAACTTGAAATCCCAGTATTCCATGATTTTAGAAGGAGGTAAACTATCAACATACATTATTTGAAAACTTTTTATGTCTACAAATACCATGTATATGACTAAAATTAACATTACTTCTGATCTTGAATGATGGTTTTAATTCATTAATCAGAAATGGCTTCATAAGTAATTCCCAGTTTCAAAGTCCTCCATCAACATGTTCAAACAGTTGTGTTACATGATTCCTTATTGAAATAACAAGAAATTCATTTCGGATGTTAAAAAGTTACTACAGGTAAGTATAGAATCGAATTTCCATTATTCAACGATGTCAAATATAATGCACTTCATGTAATACCTACTTCGATAACTGTATTAATACCACTAAATTTTTCATAGTCGACAAGGTGTCTGATCGATGCTACAATAGTAAAACCTCAAAACACTCATCATTGGTATTTTTAATCTTGTAACTCCTGCATGAAGAAAATACAAATTGTTGAAGGCAAATTTTGGTGCCGAAATTGTAAGAATCCTTAACTACTCCAAGGTATTCATTTAATTTCTACCATTATTGATAACTATTTATTCATTAATATTCTTCTTATACTACATATGTTGTAAAGAAACTACAAAAATATAAATATATCAGGTTTAGAGTACAACTGCTGGTTAAAGATGACATAGACTCGCTATCTGTTGTTCTCTTTGAGAAGTAAGCCATGCAGTTTATATAAAAATCAGCTTCATAGTTGAGAGAAGATATGATATAAGTAAGATTCTTAACCAATGCATTTTGGTCATGTAATTTATGTTTTTAACTCACTTTACCATTTAATTATAAAATGGCACTAGAATGAGTTTGGTTTTCCCCCTGAGTTAAATGTTTTCAAATCAAAGAAAGTTCTGCTGTCACTTGAGGTGAAAGAGTACAACATTCAAAATCGAAAACAGAGTTCCAAACCGAACACATACATAGTGCTCCTCATCAGTGACAATGAAGATTATATTAGTAACTATAATCAGACTTCTGTAGAAAACCATGTATATAGTCTCATTCTTCCACTGGATCTTCGTGGCAACATGCTGAAGATCACATAACAACAATATTTTTAATGTGCATAAAAAGAAGTTCTTAACTTATATTATTTACAATTCAATTTAGTAACAAAATATATACTACATACTTGAACTATTTTAACCATATTTATTAGGAACATCAATGCTCTACTTCTTCAAGACTCAGCTTGAAGAATTCTACAGCTGTTGATACAAGTACTACTGCTCTCTCTTCAACCCAGGTATAAATTTTCCAACTTCATAATCTCTTACTATGATGATATTTAGGTTGTATACAATAATGTTTCATTATTCATTTTGGTTACCCATTAGATTTTATTTTAATAACACTCTACTTATGGTGATTTTCCATCTGTCAAAATTTGTATTCATGTTTCAATGGTAAGACTAAAAAGTATTGATAGCTTCTCAATCGTTATAATTGAACCTTCATGTAGAAAACTTTGATGAATGACTTCGATGATGAAGCTACTGTGGAAGGCTCCCTATCTCCAGACATCAAGACAACATCATCTTTTGCCAATGAAAATCATCTCCACATTATATAAATGAGAAATGAAAAAATAGCTAAAGTAGAATAAATGTTTCTCTGCCTGACCCAAGGTTGTTTTTACAACTAAATCTATATCATTGTTTCAAATTTACATTACAAATTTAACTCCATACATAATTCATGTGAAGTCTATTTTTTTGGATTAATTCTGTGTTTGTGAACCTTATTCGGTAAATGTTCTTTCTCCATTTTTTTACTTTTCATATCTCAAAATTTTGATGATTACTGTATTCTGTAGTCTATAATTGGTTAAGTTATTTTTAGTTTGTCTCTTTAATTAGCATTGTTGTGTGATGTACCATGTTGTTTACTATATTTATTTGGTTTTCTTCATTATAAAAAAAATTAAAACTGTTGATCAATATATTACTTTTGTTTCATTTCTGGTATCTTTATTTAATTATATTGGAATTCTTGCTGTTTTTCTTTGCTGATTAATTGGGTATGTGCATTGTAGTGTGTATTTGCCTCATCATATGGATGTCTACCAATGCCATTCGATAACTTTACCCTACATCCTCTTCAAGGAATTTTCTGTTCAGCATATTAAGTTTAAAAATTAAGATCTTGTCGTTTCGTTTTTTGATACATGACTATTATGTAATCTGGATACATTATCATATCAGTTTTCTAGTATTTTTTTAGATATGTTTCCCTATTTATGACTTTATCTGCTGTTTGGTTGATAGTCAAAAATTGTAATGTTTTTTTAGTTTTGAGGATTCATTCCATTGTATTATTCTATGGTCAAAACAGGTTATATAAATACTAAATCATTTGGAGACCACGTCGTTAGCCATTTTTTTCAAAGGGATTCTGCATTGAGGTACCAAAAACAAATGTATTTGGAGACATTTGTAATTTGTTGGTGTGAATAGTATGATGACTCTTAAAATTTTGGATAGATATGGCTATTTCAATTTGATAAATCATGAGTAGTTAGTTTCCTTTGGTTAGATTCACATTGTTTATTTAATCCTTCTGCCCTTTTGGTTTTGATCACAAACATTCTGAAGCAAGAAACAGTCATGTTTGGGGGTTTTCGATACTGAAATGACACAGTAATGTTTACTTTTCCTTATTTTAAATTACAATGTATTACTAAATAGTTTAAATTTTTTTGAATCATAATTTTAATATGAGTTTCACTATTTATCCACATAATTAAGTGTACATTTGTGGTTCCCATTTACAGTTATCATTTATACTTCAATAGTTTAAAGAAATTTTCCTAAATGGTTTGTTATATTATCAATTTTTATAGTTTCTGAGGTTGTTGTGTACCAAAAGCTTCTTGCATTGAGGCTCAAGGAACAACGAGAACGCTGGAGTGAGAGCATTGACAAGAGAAGATCCAAGATTCTTGTGGCTTAAAAGCCACATACTGGTGCATCAGCTAAAGTCATTGGTGATCCATTTTTTCTATCCTTGAATTATATGTTGGTTATGTTCAGGTGTCTTTTCATGAATTTCATGGTTGAATGTCAATGATTCATTGATTTTCTAGAATCCTGTTTGCTGTCTGTGGATTTCTGGGGTTAAAATAGGTACATGATTATTTTTATCTGTATAGGTGTGTACAATATAAAAATATTTCCTCGATTCATCATTATTTTAAATGAGTTAATATTTAAATGTCACTACAAAAGAAGAATGAATTTTCACTATAATTACTCACTACCATCTCATAGAAACAATGCGTATATACATATTTCTGCACCTTCTGATTGAATAAGGCTCACTTATTGAAAATTGATTACAAAACTAAACATATACAATAAAAATATATAAGAAATAATGGTTTTTAATAATTATATTCAAACCATGATAACAAATTTGACTATAAGATGGTGCTCAGGATATACTACCTTGAACCCAAGAAATCATGTCCCCTACCATGAACCCAAAAAATTAGGCCCCCTTTGCAATTTAATTTTTTTGTGTTTGTGGACTGCTTATCTAAAAACTATGAGTTTGGGTTAATTTATGGCTTTCTCTTGTGAAGGTAGTTTCTGACACGACAAAAAATAACCTGTGGGTGGACATTGTGTGAAGGTGGGTATTGGGTGGGAATTAAAGATGTAGCTATGATTATGGTGGCTATGTTTTGGAGGTTTCATGGGATTCTATTATCATATGCTCTTCTAGCCCCCTCATCGACGACCTGATGGCTTCCAGGTGCCTTCCAGGTGCCTTCCAGGTGCCTTTCAGGTGCTATTCAGTGGAGTCACATGTTAATTTCCCCATGCTAAATATTCTGTAGGTTTGGTTATCTATATTTTCTTGAATGATTTTGTACCCTTATCCATTTAAAATCGATCATTTATGAAAAAACAGTTGGATGTTAATGCTTTTTATATTGTTTTAGTTTTTAAGTATATTATAACTTTTGGAATTTTTTTATTTAAGTTTAGACATAACATTCGGAACTATTTGTGTAGATTACAAGATTAATAAAATAATATAGATGATAATATATAAATTATAGATAATTTATATTTATTATTTTAAAATATTTAAAATATCCTTTTATATGTTTTCATTTATTTTATATTCAAATACATTAATAGTGCTTAACTGGGCGAGTTGGATTTGTTCATTCTAAGGAGATTACTGAAAAATATATTTATTTACAGGACCTTAAAAATTCTACTAAAAATGATATGTTAAACAGAAAATTATAATCATTAAAAGTAATTTAATACAAATTTTATTATTTTTAATATTATATAGAAAGATAAATAAAAAATAAATATCATAATAATCTAACGTAATATCATATTTATTGATTTTAACAAACATAGGTTTTTGTGAAACCCATTCTTATGTTATCAAACAATTTTTTTTATTTTACTGGTTTTGAATTTTCTATTTTATGTTAACATTCAAAATTTCGATTTTAATATTTCAATATTCAATAATATTTTTTTTATTTTTAAACATTGTTGTGTATGCAAGAAAACGTGGTAGAATATTTTGAAGATAAAAACTCAGTAAAAGATGACACCTTCATTGGATCATTCTATAACTTTAACTGATATTAAATGAATGATAAAAATAAAAACATCTATATTTTTATGGAATTATTTATCGCTTTTTTATCATATCCTATGAAAATTTATCATTTTATCTTATCTTATATTGATTATTAAAACCAATGTATTATCTTTTAGTTGTCAACACTTTTTATTTCACAGTAAAAAATAATTTTTTTTGTGAATGTTTCTTAAAATGTATGGTCATTCATGTCATTTACTTCTCCACCCTCAAAATAGATTTCCATTCTATTAGATTTAACCTTATTGTTTTATACTATATCAATGATCTCTTAGTGCTTTATCCACTTATGTTCTAATAATATCTATCATGATTCCAGTACCAACTAATAATCCTATAATTGGACTTTTGGTATTCTTCTGAACACAATGACACACACACACACATGTATATATATAATGTAAAAAATTCTTATGAAATTAAATCATGGGTGTGTTATAATATTTGAATCATAATGTGAAATTTATTTTTGATGATGATAGGTTTAAAATATGAACTCCCAACTATATTACCTTTCAAATACACCACACCGAATGAAATCATGATTCCTACTAATCCTCACCCCAACATCTTCTGAAGCCCATCAACTGCATTCAAAATCCAGAAACCTTGATACTCTCTCTATAATTCCTTTCAAAATTTATTGCAGTCTCACCACATTCCTCCAAATTTTCCTTCACCTCCACCTTTTGTTTCATCTTTGTCTCTTATCTTTAACTCTTTCATTCCATCTTGTTCCATATCTATCACAATTAGTCTTCACTTGATTTCCTCATGTAATGGGCACTCCATTCACTTCATTATCATCATTTTATTCTAAAAATTATATTGAGTACGACACATTAATTTTTTTTGAATGATGCAGAACCAGATTATTTGAAAGAAAATTGAATAGTCCCGTGAATTTGCACGGGCGAAGTACTAGTTATATCCTAAATATGTATTTTTTAAGTAATGTTTCAACCAAACTGAGTGTGTGCATTATTCACAAATGGGGAACCCCAACATTTCTTTAATGCTATAGCCTAACAAAATTCTATAATAAGAAAAGTCATTTATCATCCCCTACAACATGGACCTCAACATGAATTCTTCACTTTTATGAGAATAATAAATTATAACACTTATATCCCTCATTACTTTGAGATCATTGATCAATTAAGCCATTTTGAATTAAATAACATATCCAATTTTTTGGTCTAGATATAAGTATAGACAACATAATGTATTTTAGATGCATACATATCAATGGAAACAAGTTATAATTTTCTATCATAACTGGACATGTACAATGAGTAAAACTATATACATCAAATGTATTTATTCCATCTATATATAATGCAACATGGGAGTTTCTTGGATCATTTACAAATCTAGAATACTCATAACCAATTTTATATCAATGAAGAGATTATATTAGATGACCTTGCTTTCCATATTTAATTATTATTTCTGGGTTCCATGTCAATTGTATCATTTTTTCTTAACATCTATATAGTATTATAAGCCATGGAATGACATGAACGTACCGTACAACATTCAAATTTTATGTCTTATATTTCTTATATAGATTCAAAACACATGTAGGGTATTTTATGAGTGATTCATGGTCCTCGAAACACAATATTCAATCTTTTGGAAAAAATGAATATTTTAGAGATCATGCCTAATGAATGTATCATTAATCAACTCCATATGATCGGTAAGAAAAATCATTTTCTTCTGATATGTTATCATTTAGGAGACCAAGTAGTTCTGTAATGCCATTGTTTCTCCATCTGCTATTAGATTTTAAATTATACAAATTCAATAAAACTGAAAATGTTGTGTGTTTAGTATAAATGGTATATAATGGTATCTTAAAACTACAATTTATCTTCTCAAAAAACATTGGAAAAAAATTAAAGTCACCTTTAATTACCATTTCATTTATTCCATATGATATCCATCATAATTTACCCCTGTATTCATATTTAATGATCTATAAATTTTAGTGTCACCCTAATTAGTGTTCTCATTCATTTTTTCTACATGTTTAGTCCAAAATTTATAGCCATAATCTATTTTGTGAAAAGTAAAATGTTCTACAACTCCTATAGACAAATATTTCTTGAATACCAACAATATAAACATGAAAAATGGATTTTAGAAGGGTTGTATGAATTATCTATTGCAAATATGATGAAATATTTATCTACATATTTATATTATTTTGTTATATGATTAGTGTGAATCAATTTTCTATTTACATTATACATATTATGTACATAAAATATTCATTTTATACAAAAAATAAATAAATACCCATAAAATGTTCATAATCAAAGGATAATGTTATCGGTAATTATAATAAGGGGAACCAAACATTTGAATGTTATTGGTTATGATTCCTAAAAATTTATGATTTTACACATGATTGGCCTGAAAAGAAATAATTGGGGGTAAAAATTTGGGTGTTTTCCCACATTCTCAATTTGATGTTGTGTGGGAAAAAATGTGATAATAAATATATTGGTAAAACTATATATTTATTATTGGATGAAATAATTCCTTTGAAAGTTATTTTTTATTATTATCATTTAATTGTGAATTGAATTTGTAAATTTTGGTAAAAATATATTTCCTCAGAACATAAAAGGTCTGTAGTCACTGGATTTTGAAACAAGGTCAAAGAGATTTAAATTTCATTAAACAAATAGATTAAACTATTATTGATGACAAAAGTGAAGTGGTATTATATATTACTCTCTTTTTCTATATATTATTCAAGACCATGTATTGTAGGAATACCAGAAAATATATTTGTACTCTAACCCATAGAATATCCCCTATTTTAATAATAGTATAGTTTTCAACTTAAGTTTTATTTCACATATTCTACAATATCAAAAACCAGTATTATATTTCCTAAAAAACAATAAAAATTCATTCCATTAATTAAAATTCCAAAAAATCCAGTTAGTACAAATTTCACACCATTGAGATCGAAAACATTATGATTCCACATCTAACAATGACACATATCACTATAAGCTATCCGACGTATTTAGTTTTCAAAACATTCACTGGTAAATCCAAAAGACTCTTCCCATTATTAATAAAAATACATACCATATGTATGGTTAGAGGATATTATTTTAATCATTATAAAATTCTTAAACTATTCTCTAATCTTGTATGGGTGTGTGATAAATGTGTTTGTATTTATAACATTTATGACTGAAACTCAAACCATTCCAAATGATATGGAATATATCAAAATAATAATAATAATATTTTGTGCATGGATTAATAAAAAATAATTTAGAATAAATATGTATTTTTTTACAGTAGACCATGCATATACTATAAATACCCATTTGATGCTTGTATTTCATAATTCAACCTTTAAACTTTCCAGAGACACTTTAAAAACAAAAACCCACCTATTAGAGGTGTGATTTAGCTACTAAATAAATGTTTTGATTATTTTTGCTCATTATATCACTTGTTTCTTTATAAAACATCTTAAATTTCTTGGTAATTCAACAAATAAATATGTTATATTAATAATTCATAATAAATATCACTCAAAATTATACCCAATTTCCCAATTTAAGCATTTTATGCCAGGTAAAAACCTAAATTATTATTTTTAAATTCATTGGACACTTGAACCAATCTATACCATTAAAACATCATGTAAATAATTTATTTTAAACAATTACAAACTAAATTTGATAACCCAAAAAAATTCTAACTCAAAGCTTTCTTATACCTAATATAAATAGTTACAAGAAACAAAAACATTCATAATGAATAATATCATAACCAAAACCATATTTTCATATAACCAAAAAAATCATAACCCAATTATATTAACCCAAAAATAAAAGGAGTTTAGAATTATAATTACATAAAATCATCATTAAATAAATATATACTCCACCAAATGAGACATTATACCTAAAATGTGTCAAGAACAACCACATTTGGTTTTAAAATACAAGGAAAATCATTTATTTCAATGAAAACCTTTGAATCCAATGAAATAAATAAATTTTTATCTTAAAAACCCATAAAACCATTTTATTCCAAATAGAACATCCCAAATAAGAAATGAATCCATAAATTTAATTTATAAACACATAACAACTCATTTAGGTAAACCATTAGATAAAAATTTATATATATATGAAAATAATAATCAGTTTAATATATGAAAACACAAAGTTTTTCAATAATAATTAATTTTACTCACTTTTAAAATCCAATTTATAATTTAACTCAAGTAACAACCAACTTCATCCCTTTCTTTAGAACACTTAATTTCATAATAAGAATCATTTAATAAAGAATTTATGTATCCTTTATACTAAGTAATATTTTTCGAAATCATTATATATGGAAATAGAAATATTTAGATATATAAATGAAAACTATAAATATAATTTAATAAAACATAGAATAACATTTAAAAGAAAAATAAGAATTACATAAATTTTCTTGTAGTTCTTCGAATATTGAATAATATAAATACAAAATACAATAAAGGGAGTTATATTTATAATACATTAATTAAAAAAATCACATTAAATGATAAAATGATATATTCTTCCAATTACATATAAAATGATATGATTTGAACTTCTCTTACTAAATTTGGAAATAAAAATATTATTAAAACAAGATCTTCCTACAAGGGGGTTTTGGAAATTCAGATTGAGAATTTTGAAAAAAAATTCCCCTCAAACAAGTTAAATAATTTAAAATAAAAAAAATTATAAATTAAATTTTAATTTTGAAATGAGACTCCAATAATTATATTTTTCTATCTTACCCTATGCTATTAACAGACCATTTATTTTCCATTTTGAATACCCTCTTGAATGTAGTCTCCCATAAAATTCCCACTATTACAAATTCTCTTGGTGACTAAAAACATGTGTTACATAGGAGAAGAATCAAAAATGAGTTCTTCTTCCTAAACACCAATTTATATAAGTCTGCTGCCACCATCCGAAACGATCCATGAAGTTATAGAGCATTACAAAACAGGGTACATGTGTGATGTGGGCAAGACAATGTGGCATAAGTAGTTCAAGAGAAACCAAAACAAAAAACTTGGGCAACAAAAAAACAAAAACACAACACCGTGAACCAGATGTCATCAGAGAATGACCTATGTGAGTTATAGTGGGGGTAAAATTAGGAATGAAGAGACCTAAAAATAAGAAATCACCAGAGGAGGATGAATGACGGTGGGCAGTTCATCGACAAATCTCCTAAACATGGAATCAGGTGACCACCGAGCCCAGATAATGCCTAGATTTCACACACTACTGAACCCAAACAAGAAATCAATGAGAGTGGAGGAGAAAAAATTACATACCTTAGATTTGAGAGTTGATTCATTTGAGAGAAGATTAATGGGGGCGAAGAAAGATATTAACTTCGATGAGATCTTAAAGGATGTGACATAAATATGTTCGATTAGGGTTCATTTTAAAATATCCAGGAGGGTTTTATCAGTACATCAAATAAAGTGATGATAAAGAGGTGTTTAATAAATAATAAAATTATAAACTTTGATAAAATATATTATTATGAGTGTAAAAAATTTATCACTGATAAAGTTGACTTTTATCAGATCATGATTAGCATTGACAAATATTTAACATTTTAATTATAAATATGTATAATTGAAAATATATTTATAAATATTGGTATATAATTATAAATATATTTATACCATTATATATATATAATCAAATATGAATATGAATATAAATAAAAATAAAAATAAAAATAAAAATAAAAATATAATAAAAATAAAAATAAAAATATATTAAAGATATCCCTTATTTAAATATATTTTTTATAATTTTATAGTTATGTAAATATGTAATTAATTATTTATAATTATATAAATACTTTTTTAAAAAAATTATATTTATTTATTAATAATTATAAAAAAATAATTTCATAAATATATTAAAAATAAAATTATAAATATATTTATAAATAAATATATTTGTAAATATATTTATAATTATTATTTTTAATTATAAATATATTTGTATCAATATATTTATTTATATAATTTTATGTTTTTAATTAATAAATATAAAAATAATTATAAATATTGTAAATATGTTCATTATTTAAATATATTTATTCTAATTTTATAATTATAAATATATTTAATAAGTATATATAAATATAAATATAAATATAGTAAATACATCCATTATATAAATATATAATTTTTAATTTATAATTATATATATAATTCCTGAAAAAAAATATTTATTTTTTTTATTTATAAATACATAATTTTATGAATATAGTAAATTTAAAATATTAAATATTTTTTTTAAAATTGAAATTTTATCATTATTAATGAATATATAATCTTAAATGAATGAATGTTAAACATGTGTGAAATTAAATACTAAAAAATGAGCAGGTATTAAAAATATTGAAAAATGTATAAGACTTATTAATTATATGAATTATTAACAAAATAAAATATGGATTTATATTGAAATGAAGATGAATGGAAATTGAAAATATTAATAAATAGGAAATAAATATGTATAAGTAAATATTAGAAAGATATTATAATCCAAAAAATAAAAAATAAAAAATAAAAAATAAAATACAAAAATGAATCAATAATAATAATTATAATAATATAAAAAATAAATAAATATAATTTACCCATTATAAACATAATAAATTAAATATATTGTATTACAAAATTAAATTGTAAAATGAATATTAAAATGTTAATCAGTTACATAAATAATATGCGTATTTGTTTCTATATATGATTTCATCAATTACGTAAATATTTCTGTGTGTGAAATTAATGTGGGTATGTATATATTCATTTTTGATATATGTTTAATTGATCAATAAAATAATATAATATTTTGTATCTATTAATTAAATAATTAATAATAGGAATGAATAAATTTGAAATATTATTAAATGTTATCAATGATTAATATAATTTAAAAAATTAAAAATGAATATTCATATATGTTAAAATGGAAATGAATACATATTCATTATATAAATTTCAACAATATTGAAAAAATTAACTGTTAATTAATAAACATTAATAGATACAATTGAAAATGGATAAAATTACAAACATGTTGAACAATGAAAAATTGAAAATTAATAATTTACAAAATATTTGTAAAAACAATTATGATTATTAATGAATAAAAAATACTAAAAATGAATAAATTCTAAAAAAATATAAAATGTATTCAATAGTACATATTTAATAAATATATAAAAAGTGATAATATTTACTAATTAAAAATATTATTCATATTAAATATATTATATTAATAAATATTATTCTAAAATGATTATTAAAAATTTGAATAAATTAAAATAATTTGTTGTGTGTGTGCGTCTTATATATAAACGAATAAATTACATATATGTATGTGTGAAATTAATGTCACACATGTTTTATATATGTTAAATTTAAAAATCAAATGACATTCAGTTAAATGTCCATTAATCGAAACAACTAGTCAAATTTCTTATTAATATAAATTTTTAATTATAAACAATTTTTCAATAAATATATGACTTATTTAATATAAGCACAAATATTTTGATTTATATAAATCATATTTTTTGAAATAATATATATAATGATATATATATATTCGTATAATATATGAATATGTTTCTATATTAAAAATAGTAAAACTATTAATGAATAATTATGTATAAAACCCATTAAAATGAATAGGAAATTAATATTTTTTAGTTATTCATTTTATTAATTTTCTATATTTGTATTTAATATATATTATTTATTTCTATTTATAATATATATATATATATTAAATTGATTCATTATTATTAATTATTATTTCATAAATAAATACTTTAATATTTTTTGAATTTATCCATTTAAATATTTTTGGTTTAATTATTACAATTTATTCAATATTTATATATATGTTTAATAAATACTATATATTAATATTTATAATTTATATCTATGTATATTAAATTTATTCGTTTTTATTCATAATTAGTTAATTAATATAATGTGTCCAGCTCTACAGCCGAGTGGTACTCAGTTGCGGCACCACACCCAGGTGGTTGGGGGATCAAATTTCTAATCTATCAATAATGACCTATTTTTGGAGGTAGTGAAAATTCTCCCACACACTCGTGTACATGATGGCAGCATGCAAGCACACTTGGTAGGGTGATGATTAGAAAGCTTCAGTTGGCAGAGGAGATAGTTTGACGTCTCTGAAGATAAGGGGTGGTGACCGATGTGCTGCATGAGGATGTTAATAGTTGTTCTGTTGGGCCTTGGATTATGATGAGCCTTGGCAGGGTAGAAGGGGTGGGTGGAGACTGGCGCACCTCAACAGTGGGAGAGGAAAGAAGGGGTGGGCCCAATGATGTGGGTCATGGGAGGCATGAAACATGTGGGAGGGGTTTTGTAAGGATGAAGGCTAGGCTACAAGACAAAGAGAGGGTCACACAGAGTGTCATAAATGGTCCTCTTGGCCATGGTCCCAAGAGGGTCGGTTGGTAGGCCTATGGGCCATGATTGTAGAGACCCGAAGCTTATCGTACATGGACATTACATTACTTTTGCGGAATACTTAGTACATAACAAAAACACACACAAGGATCGTAATAGTTTAGTGTCTTTGGAAACTCGGAATAAAATCTTCTAATCGTGGGGAAAGATCTTCAACATCTCCCATAAATATCGTCCCTTTTTTTTACCTAAAAACCTTTCTTTATATCCTGGGGAAAAGAAAACATAAAAGGGTGAGCTCAAATGCTCAGTAAGGGTATACAAAAGAAAAATCAATCACATCATATTCATAAGACCATAACTTTTGGAAATCTTAACCTGCAAAAGAGAGCATAATATCTTAACATGGAACAAATCATAGAAGTGAAAATGATATCCCCATAATCATATCATAAAACTTGAAACTTTGTGGCATGCACACATAATCATGGAAAATCATTTCTTGTTAGTCATGACTCATTGCCAAGACTATCTTAGTGGACAAAGTCCCTTTCTGAACCGAGTTCACTCCTCGTTTCAGTCCTGTATCACTGAACCGAAATAACCTTCCGTTCCAGCCATGTCTATCTCATGAGATATAAAATCATTACCCAATGCATTGGAGGGAGATATAGGTCCCACCCATCTTATAATGAATCCTTTCTTATGTGTGCCACATAATCATAAAACATACATCATCGCATAACACATATAACAAAAATGGGATTCTTGAAACATCATGACATCATAAATCAATTCATATATGATAAAGGAATTCATAAACACAATTCCATCACAACATAGTCAAACCAATGTAAAAATATGGATAGAAACATAACCCTTTATTATCTTAGATGGAAAATAATTTTGATAAAACACTTGAATTGAATTCTTGAGGAAAATATCCTTTCTTCTTGAAAAACATTTTTCCTTTCATAACATGTCATAAAACTTTAAAATAAAAGAAGTTGATTAAAAATAAACTTGAAAACTTGTAAAGGAAGCTTCTTTGAAGTAATGTTTTAAAAATCCATTCATGCCGTATAAGTTAAAAAAACATTCTTCGTACATTTGTCGGAAAAGTCAAAAAGTACCTCGTACGGAAAAACGACAAAAGATTCCTTTCATATTCTTTACTAAAAAACTCACCTAAGGGTAAAATTGGATTTAAACTATTTCAAGTGGATGGAAACAATATTACATATTGAGGGAACATGGATGTGGATGATAAAATACACCCCAGTAAATACTTACGAATAAACAATCTCGGATAAAAATGAGATTGTGATATTTCCCTTACCTTAGGTCCGACTTGCTTTGTAAGTGTCCGAACCTCCTGTATAATGATTTAAATCATGTTATTGACTTATTACAGAATCATATTCATTGTTATGATATCATATATGGTTCACTTATGACATTATATTACCCGTTCTTTTGTAAATTCCATGTTAAAGAAGCGTTTTGGGTAAAATCGTTTCATTTATCGTAGGTGTTTTGACTTGTTGTTCTTGACATCATTATTACTTATATCATGATTTACTTACTTCCAGAATATAAAATATGATTTATATATCATATATATTCAGTATATATATATATATATAATAGGTAGATAAATAAAATGAAAAACACCGTTCATGGAGACGGTAGTCCGTACGTACGCATGAACGCTGTTTTCCATTCCTTATTGTCTTGAAATGGAAGTAAGTAGATGACATACATATGTATATATATACATAAATACAGTAGCTTTATAATGTCATATATTTCATTATTATTTCTTATATATACATTATAATCATTCTTAAATGGTTAACATGGAGAATGAATCTCATCGCGTCGTGGAGACGGTATTCCGTACGTACGCATGAGCGATGATATCATTTCTATAAATATTGAATTGAATTGGAGTGGATTATACAATATATCAGAATCAATATGATGTTGTAATAACTATGTATAGTTATTCTTTACACCATTATACCCATCCATGTAAGGTGGTGGTGGAAAATAGATTACACCACGGCGTGGAGATGGTATTCCGTACGTACGCACGCGCGGTGATTTCTTTTTCCGCAGGATGGATAGATGATGAAATAGGGTTGTTTCATACTTATAATAACATATCAGTATATGAGTGATACTGATGTTATTACTTCATAATGAAACAACCTAAGAAGAAGAAGTGGAAGAAGAAATAAAGATGAAAGAATTGGTAACGGTAATTACCTCTTCTTTGAAGTGCCTCTTTGAGACCTCCTCTTAGGGCACTAAAATTGGTCTTTGAGGAAGACCAGAACCTCTAGGATGTTGCTAGGGAAGTGGAGAGGAGAAATTTTCAGGGGTTGGCCGAGCTTGAGTGCCCAAATTGGTGTGAGGAGGAGGGGGAGGAGGTGTCCTTTTATAGGGGAGGAGAGGGGCACCTTAGGAATATCTCAAAATATTATTTTATATTAAAGTCAAAATCGGTTTATAATGGTTCCAAAGGGTCTTATTTCGAAGCTAAAGTGGGGATGGGTCGAAATCCTATCAACCAATAAGATTTAGACAAGTTTAGGTTCTTATTTTAACCTTATCAATTAGATTTAACTCTAAGTTAAATAATTTAACTTTTACCGTGTCTTTTTGTTTTCTTTCACTATATGGTTACAAAACGTACTATAACATGCCAAACGAACCCCAAATTGTATATTATTAATACATATATCCTTATCTAAGTCATTTGGCCGAACCTTAGATTTTTAGGAATAAAATAACAATTAATAATATAATATTTGATTTAAAAACTCTTTTGTGTCAATTTTGACACTATTTGATATATGATTTTTGTGAAAGTCATAACAGAATTATATGTTCGAAACAAGTTGATTAAATCAACAATAATATATCATAGTAACCTAGAAAATTAGTGGAATTCATAAAAAGTCTTAAATTACATTTATTTTGGTATTTATATTATCAATTATGTCAATATTTCATTAATAAGATAATTACTGCATCATCTTTGTGTAATAAATAAATTATATTATTTGATGTCTAAAAATTACAAATAAAATACCATCATGTAGGAAATCTGTTTATCTTTCTAATGAATATTTATAGTCGAATTTATCTTATGTATATCCCCATATTAAAAATGAGTTACTTATTAAACTTTGATTTTAACTATTTTAACCCTTCTTTAAATAAATTAATAATAAATGTCCTAATCTAATCCAAGTGGGCCTAAATGGTCATATTTTATTCCTAAGTTTGTTTTTGGTCGAATTACACTTGTCCAATAGAATTAGGACATGTGTTAGGGTAATATTAATATCATATTTACCCTTAGTTACCCTATTTACTATTAACCGCGGTAAAAAAAGGTAAAAAGTTACTATTCACCAAAAAATTATTTTCATCTCATTGAACCACATTTTAGTCTTTGATATTAACCGTGTCTCTCGGATTTTCGAAATTCCATTCACAGAAGCGGTAAAATTATGTTTTATGCAAAATTCAGTTTTTAACCTACCACTTAGTGGTTTCACTATTCATCAAAAATTGAAAGTTTTCAGAAAAATACCAAAATTTCACCCTAGGCTAATTTCGATATTCTGAGTCCAAAAATGAAGTCCATTTTGAAAAATAAAATTTATAAAATTTCAAAAAGTGATTATTACTATTCATAACGGCTAGTTTTAATAGCATATCATTGTTTAGTGAAACTCGGTATTGCGTATTACACACGCTATCGAGGAAGGTCGTGATTGCGTGTAATGCAAGGGAAGTCAAGGATGCGTGTTGTGCAAGCTCCTTTTGGTGTAGCGTACAACACAAGACATTAGTAAAATAAAAAAGAATATTTTTCATAAAATCTCGGGCTGTTACATTCTACCCCCCTTAAAAAAGAATTTCGCCCTCGAAATTCGTCGGGGTTATAAAGGGTTTACTATTCGAAAGTTTCTTTAATAGAAACCCACATCGTAAAAGGGAATACCAAAACATGGCTTTAAAAACTAAAGTATGAAATGTAACGATTACCCAAATAAACTAATCACTGGGTTTCCACATAGGTGAAAATATGGATATGGAAGACAAATCTAACCATCATGTTCTGATGGAGAGTGGTAGAGAACATGGCTATGGAAAAGCCAGTAATCACAAATCCATAGATTTGTGATGATATAAGGTACCATCTGATTCATCAGGTATAAGAGAACTAGGACAACATTTTTGGTTTTCAGGATCATTTCCCTAAAGTTAAAGAATTTGAATTAGAATAAATACTTACTTTATTTTGGTACAATCTCACTGTTGTTCGTGCCTTTAACAATTTCCACTTTATCTCTTAAATAAATGAAGTTGAATTTGTTATTCGTGAAGTGTTAGCAGATCATGTGATAGAATGACGGGTCATTCCATCTGTTTCAAACAAAAGGTTAGAAAAATTATATACATAAGTCGATCTACAGTGAGATTAATCACATATGGACTTATACTTCATATATCATACTTCTTAATATAATAAAACTAGTTTCTACTAAACAGGGACTTCCTGTAGGCCAGTGGTAGGCGATAAAGGCCAGTCGCACTTCGGTTGAGGGTTCGATTCCTACAGCCTTGTCCGAAGCGATGGGCTGTCGCCCGTCCTGCAGGTTGTCCTTTTTCTAAAACTACGTTACTATAACATCCCATCAATAATATCGAAAATCTTCTATCCTTAAAAAATACTAACTTATGTCCAACATAATCCAGTCTAATCTTTAGGCTTATACATAATACTGCAGTCCACTCTCATAATATAGTGACATCGATTACCAGAGATTTAATACTGTCGTTGATCCCCACATATCATAAGATATGTCTTGTTGGTCACATTCCAAACATTCAAAGTCCTTAATCGTGTATTCTCTTGAATACCTTAGTGAAAACATGAGTGCAGTTAAAAGTTAACACTTTCCACATACCAAAATCCTCAAAATTCTATATACTCAAACCATGATATCACTTAGTCCTTATATCAATCATGATCTCATGAATACTATTAAACATTTCATTTTCTCGTCTTCATTATGCGCATATCATCTTATTTCCAAAAAATATCTCAATCACTTTGAATACCACATCAACAAATATTGCAATACTCAATGATACAACATTATCCCATTACATAAACACTTAATCATTCCACCACATCGTTGTCATATTCAACATTGCCAATAGTGATCGCATGTGATTTCCCTTTGTCCTTTGCCTTCAGTGGTTGCTCATGTCGATCATCACTAACCCTTGGATTAGGGCAATTATTAGCATAATGCCCCATTTCCTTGCACTTGAAGCATTGAAGTGTTGGCGGTGCGTTCTCTGCAGTGTTTTCTTTATTCACATCATTAGAAACCCTTTTTCCATTACTTCGACACTCAGCTGCTCGATGACCTTCTTTTCCACACTTAAAACATTTTCTTGTCCCTTTAAGACAATCTCCACCATGCTTTTTTCCACACTTTGTGCATAAGGAAACATTCATCTTCTTTTCACCATTATTCTGAGATTTCTCCTTGAACTCCATCTTTCGTTTCTTGTCAAAACCATGAGATGGATATGTAACACCAACTTCCATTTCTACCTTGATTGCACAATGCACAATTTCTTCATAGCTACTGAAGTCTCTTATAGCTAATGCCCTTCGAAGACTTGGTTTTAAGCCACTAAAAAATCGATCAACTTTACTTTCAGGTTGGATGATAATTCCAGAAGCATACCTTGCAAGTCTTGTAAAATTTGCTTCATAGGTACCAACAGATTCATCGTCCCTTTGCTTCAGTTCAAGAAACTCTTTCTCCATCTTTGTTCGAAGAATACGAGGGAAGTACTTACTGAAAAACAAGTTCTTGAACTCGTCCCATTCCATGGACTCAATTTCATCTCTTGGCCTCGTATTCTTGATAAGATTCCACCATTGATCAGCTTCACCTTCCAAACGATATACTGCTAAGATGACTTTATCATGATCAGAACATTGAAGAACTGAAAATATCTTTTCAGTAGTACTGATCCATTGTTCAGCCACAAGTGGATCAGAAGACCCACTGAAAGAAGGTGGACGTTGCCTCATGAAGGACTCAATAGAATATTGTTCCCTTCTCTGCTCATTTGGAAGTCCAGAATGATTCATAGCTTGTGTAAGTATAGCAATAAGATTTTGCACTCCATCTCCCATAACATTTGTTTGTTCAGGAGGGCAATCATTGCATTGTCCATTGCATTGATCAACACGGTTCCTTCGGGTTCCAGCCATCGTCTAAAACCCAAAAAGAATAGTGTGAGAGGAAAAAATCATGATAGGGAAAACAACATAATAAAGGGGGAGTACCTTCAATATCCAACATCTTAGGTTTAATTCTATGATCGTTAGCGTAATTCTATTACTATAACCTATACGTATACTTATCCCTAGGGACATCCCTAGACATACCTGAGAAATATCTCTAGGGATCTCACTAACGTTTTCGCATCCTAGTTTCCAAAGGTTGACTAAACCTTTCCTCTGATACCAACTGTAGAGACCCGAAGCTTATCGTACATGGACATTACATTACTTTTGCAGAATACTTAGTACATAACAAAAACACACACAAGGATCGTAATAGTTTAGTGTCTTTGGAAACTCGGAATAAAATCTTCTAATCGTGGGGAAAGATCTTCAACATCTCCCATAAATATCGTCCTTTTTTTTTACCTAAAAACCTTTCTTTATATCCTGGGGAAAAGAAAACATAAAAGGGTGAGCTCAAATGCTCAGTAAGGGTATACAAAAGAAAAATCAATCACATCATATTCATAAGACCATAACTTTTGGAAATCTTAACCTGCAAAAGAGAGCATAATATCTTAACATGGAACAAATCATAGAAGTGAAAATGATATCCCCATAATCATATCATAAAACTTGAAACTTTGTGGCATGCACACATAATCATGGAAAATCATTTCTTGTTAGTCATGACTCATTGCCAAGACTATCTTAGTGGACAAAGTCCCTTTCTGAACTGAGTTCACTCCTCGTTTCAGTCCTGTATCACTGAACCGAAATAACCTTCCGTTCCAGCCATGTCTATCTCATGAGATATAAAATCATTACCCAATGCATTGGAGGGAGATATAGGTCCCACCCATCTTATAATGAATCCTTTCTTATGTGTGCCACATAATCATAAAACATACATCATCGCATAACACATATAACAAAAATGGGATTCTTGAAACATCATGACATCATAAATCAATTCATATATGATAAAGGAATTCATAAACACAATTCCATCACAACATAGTCAAACCAATGTAAAAATATGGATAGAAACATAACCCTTTATTATCTTAGATGGAAAATAATTTTGATAAAACACTTGAATTGAATTCTTGAGGAAAATATCCTTTCTTCTTCAAAAACATTTTTCCTTTCATAACATGTCATAAAACTTTAAAATAAAAGAAGTTGATTAAAAATAAACTTGAAAACTTGTAAAGGAAGCTTCTTTGAAGTAATGTTTTAAAAATCCATTCATGCCGTATAAGTTAAAAAAACATTCTTCGTACTTTTGTCGGAAAAGTCAAAAAGTACCTCGTACGGAAAAACGACAAAAGATTCCTTTCATATTCTTTACTAAAAAACTCACCTAAGGGTAAAATTGGTTTTAAACTATTTCAAGTGGATGGAAACAATATTACATATTGAGGGAACATGGATGTGGATGATAAAATACACCCCAGTAAATACTTACGAATAAACAATCTCGGATAAAAATGAGATTGTGATATTTCCCTTACCTTAGGTCCGACTTGCTTTGTAAGTGTCCGAACCTCCTGTATAATGATTTAAATCATGTTATTGACTTATTACAGAATCATATTCATTGTTATGATATCATATATGGTTCACTTATGACATTATATTACCCGTTCTTTTGTAAATTCCATGTTAAAGAAGCGTTTTGGGTAAAATCGTTTCATTTATCGTAGGTGTTTTGACTTGTTGTTCTTGACATCATTATTACTTATATCATGATTTACTTACTTCCAGAATATAAAATATGATTTATATATCATATATATTCAGTATATATATATATATATATAATAGGTAGATAAATAAAATGAAAAACACCGTTCATGGAGACGGTAGTCCGTACGTACGCATGAACGCTGTTTTCCATTCCTTATTGTCTTGAAATGGAAGTAAGTAGATGACATACATATGTATATATATACATAAATCCAGTAGCTTTATAATGTCATATATTTCATTATTATTTCTTATATATACATTATAATCATTCTTAAATGGTTAACATGGAGAATGAATCTCATCGCGTCGTGGAGACGGTATTCCGTACGTACGCACGAGCGATGATATCATTTCTATAAATATTGAATTGAATTGGAGTGGATTATACAATATATCAGAATCAATATGATGTTGTAATAACTATGTATAGTTATTCTTTACACCATTATACCCATCCATGTAAGGTGGTGGTGGAAAATAGATTACACCACGGCGTGGAGATGGTATTCCGTACGTACGCACGCGCGGTGATTTCTTTTTCCGCAGGATGGATAGATGATGAAATAGGGTTGTTTCATACTTATAATAACATATCAGTATATGAGTGATACTGATGTTATTACTTCATAATGAAACAACCTAAGAAGAAGAAGTGGAAGAAGAAATAAAGATGAAAGAATTGGTAACGGTAATTACCTCTTCTTTGAAGTGCCTCTTTGAGACCTCCTCTTAGGGCACTAAAATTGGTCTTTGAGGAAGACCAGAACCTCTAGGATGTTGCTAGGGAAGTGGAGAGGAGAAATTGTCAGGGTTTGGCCGAGCTTGAGTGCCCAAATTGGTGTGAGGAGGAGGGGGAGGAGGTGTCCTTTTATAGGGGAGGAGAGGGGCACCTTAGGAATATCTCAAAATATTATTTTATATTAAAGTCAAAATCGGTTTATAATGGTTCCAAAGGGTCTTATTTCGAAGCTAAAGTGGGGATGGGTCGAAATCCTATCAACCAATAAGATTTAGACAAGTTTAGGTTCTTATTTTAACCTTATCAATTAGATTTAACTCTAAGTTAAATAATTTAACTTTTACCGTGTCTTTTTGTTTTCTTTCACTATATGGTTACAAAACGTACTATAACATGCCAAACGAACCCCAAATTGTATATTATTAATACATATATCCTTATCTAAGTCATTTGGCCGAACCTTAGATTTTTAGGAATAAAATAACAATTAATAATATAATATTTGATTTAAAAACTCTTTTGTGTCAATTTTGACACTATTTGATATATGATTTTTGTGAAAGTCATAACAGAATTATATGTTCGAACCAAGTTGATTAAATCAACAATAATATATCATAGTAACCTAGAAAATTAGTGTAATTCATAAAAAGTCTTAAATTACATTTATTTTGGTATTTATATTATCAATTATGTCAATATTTCATTAATAAGATAATTACTGTATCATCTTTGTGTCATAAATAAATTATATTATTTGATGTCTAAAAATTACAAATAAAATACCATCATGTAGGAAATCTTTTTATCTTTCTAATGAATATTTATAGTCGAATTTATCTTATGTATAACCCCATATTAAAAATGATTTACTTATTAAACTTTGATTTTAACTATTTTAACCCTTCTTTAAATAAATTAATAATAAATGTCCTAATCTAATCCAAGTGGGCCTAAATGGTCATATTGTATTCCTAAGTTTGTTTTTGGTCGAATTACACTTGTCCAATAGAATTAGGACATGTGTTAGGGTAATATTAATATCATATTTACCCTTAGTTACCCTATTTACTATTAACCGCGGTAAAAAAAGGTAAAAAGTTACTATTCACCAAAAAATTATTTTCATCTCATTGAACCACATTTTAGTCTTTGATATTAACCGTGTCTCTCGGATTTTCGAAATTCCATTCACAGAAGCGGTAAAATTATGTTTTATGCAAAATTCAGTTTTTAACCTACCACTTAGTGGTTTCACTATTCATCAAAAATTGAAAGTTTTCAGAAAAATACCAAAATTTCACCCTAGGCTAATTTCGATATTCTGAGTCCAAAAATGAAGTCCATTTTGAAAAATAAAATTTATAAAATTTCAAAAAGTGATTATTACTATTCATAACGGCTAGTTTTAATAGCATATCATTGTTTAGTGAAACTCGGTATTGCGTATTACACACGCTATCGAGGAAGGTCGTGATTGCGTGTAATGCAAGGCAAGTCAAGGATGCGTGTTGTGCAAGCTCCTTTTGGTGTAGCGTACAACACAAGACATTAGTAAAATAAAAAAGAATATTTTTCATAAAATCTCGGGCTGTTACAATGATATATTGATCTTTAATGTCACAGGGTCTATAGGTCATGTATCTATGTATCATGGGAATTGTTCCCCCATGGGGCTTAATGACTTTGTAATGGGCTCCCTCAATATAAAAAATAGGTGGTTTCTAGTTAGTAATAATAAAGTAGGTACTTTCCTTCTACCTTTAAAAAAGATTAATTAATATTTTTTTCAATATCATTTTAATTTACTAATTTTTAATTTTATAAATTATATAATTTTATTTAATTTTTATATGTATTTAATATATACTATTTATTAATATTTATAATTTCTCTATTATTGAATTCATTAATAATTATTGAATTAATTTTTTTTTATATTTTTTCGTTTATTCATTTTTAATTTTTACTTGTTTAATTAATAATAATTTTTTACTATTTTCAATACTTGTATTTTTTTTGTTGGTAAATAGAAAAAATTGGGGTCATGGCGGAGATGGAAAGGTGGGTCAGGCTGTGTATAGGCCCAGATGGGGAGGTAGGTTGGTTGGGTCATGTAGGACACGACCAATGTGTATGTGGGTGGGCTAAAACCCGCATAAAGCATATGGTGGGCCAAGGTCCACGCGGGCCTGTACGTGTAGGAACCTTCCCATATATATGTGTGTGGATGGTGTATATAGGATCTAATCCCCATAACATTATTTTATCATTGGGATGCTGAATAATTATTTATAAATAAGAGGATGAACATATTCCATTTCAATGTGGGACATGTGCAGTTGATCAGGACCATTATCAGTGCTAGATAATGTGTTGATAAAAGTTAACTTTTATCAATGCTAAAAAAGAGTTGATAAAGGGTAACCTTTATGATCTCCCTTTTTAGTGTTGATAAATGGTACCCCTTTTTAGCACTTTTTTAGCAATGATAAAGGAATCCTTTATCATTACTTTTCACTAGTGTTGAAGAAACCCCAATCTGTAGTAGTGATGTTTTTGAGACTCTTGAGTTATATTATTTTGAATTTGGGTATACCATATAGGACCAGTTCTATTCAATTAGTAGTGTTGATACTCTATTAATCTTGAGAGTAGCATAAGATCTATACTGAAATAAGCTCTATATTATGTTATAAAATTATAGGTTTTATACAACCATTTATTCTCCTTTCCCTTTGATAATTTTTCAAAATTATGGGTCATGAGATTAAATAATTTATTTATTATGCTGTGACTCCACAGAGATGATTATTTTTATGGGGTAGTTTATATATTTCATTATGTAACCTATAATATGGAATTTCTAGGTAATGGTAATTTTTATTCCTTTATTTGGGTTTAAATTAAAGATTTATATGGACTTGCTGAGTTGGATTGATGATAGTTCCATAATTGTGAATTGATTGACATCCATGATTTTGGGAAGGTTTATTATTATGAATCAGATAATTAGGGTTATGAGTTTATTTGTTTTAAATTTAATAAAGGGTAATACATTTAATTTTTTATTTTAAACACGGACTTTATCAATTTACTAAGAATTATTATATGGTTTGATTAACATGGTGAAGATATGTGACCATTTTGGTCATATTATTATATATATTGTTGTGGTATATAAGAGGTAATTTAGTTTTGATCATATTTTATTTATTATAAGATATGTCTATTCATCATGGCTTAGGCCATAAGGGTTTGGTCCTAATGATATTGGTTGAATGGTCAAGGCAGGGGGTAGTGATTTCAAATTTTAAAATAATGTTAATCACTTACCAATGTAATGAAAATGTGGTGGAAAAAATAAATAGATATGAACACAATTATTTTTATAGTAGTTTATATCCAAATTATCATACTATAATCTTCACTCGTCTCAAATATAGTGGGAGATAAACCCAATATATTGGGATATTTGACTTTTTAAGGGAGTCACAATCCTTTACAACCTCCTTTTAAACCAAGAGGAAGAACCTAAGAAAATAACATTTTACAAACCCAATGGCTTAACTTGATCACCCTACATTTTTTAAACCTGTAGGCATAACATAAAAGATACTTTTTGAAGTGGTGTTAGAAACCAAATCATCCTTCTAGCTAATAAAATTAAAAATTGATTTCCCAACATTTTTATGGTTATGGAAGTACCAGAATATTATTTTTTGGCGAGTCACAACCCACTATAATATATTTCAATCTGTAGTATAACTTGATAAAATTACACAAAAAATATAAATATTTAAAACCATAGAACCCAATTAACAATTTAGGATTTGAGTGTCGAGGAAACAATGTTATGTCTAATGAAAAAGGTTCAAATGATTTTAGTTTAATTAAAAAGAGTAGTTTATTGTCAAAGTACTTCATACAATTCAAGAATATACATCACCTTGTGTGTTTTTATGGATTTTTCAAACTCATTACATAACATTTTTCTATGCACATAATATTCAAAGTATAAACCTATTACATTTCATCCTTCCAAAATAAATAAAATATTTTTTCATTGAATTATAGTAAGAAACATACCCACATGGGTCAATTTGATAATATATAATATTAAAATCAATATATACAATGATAAAACATTAGAATAACTAATACAGTACCAAAAAACATCACTAATCAATATTAAATTCCCTCAAAACATTCCAGTAATATATTCCAAATAAATTATTGAAATCTGAACAAAATTAAATTTGAAACTCATCTTTTCCCAGGAAACAATAATTAGATATTATCCCATGTGATTAGTATTTAATCCCACATATAATTCCTTAAATAAAATTAATTATTATCGAAATAATATATATGTTGTTATGGAATAGGTAAATCAAGATAAACATTTGAAACCAACAAGTAGTCATTTTAAATACAGAAGAATAAATAAAACTTAACTTGTTTTGAGCTAAAATTTCTAAAATTAATTAAGTTACCATGGTTTATAATATAGGTTCAACACATTTAAAAATTTCAACATACTAAGGTAGGTTCAAAACCTTACCAAATTTCAACTAGTAGTCACATAAATTTTTTCTGTGGTTAGTTCATTTTTCTTCATGTGGCCATATCATTTTTCTTCATATGGTCTCTTTATTTTTCTTCACATGACCACCTAATTTTCCTTCATTGATCACTTTCATGCTTTGTTAAATTTTCACTGAAGATTACTTCTCAATCATATAAAATTTTCACTCAAGGTCACTTCTTGACCTTGTCAAAATTTCACTTAAGGTCATATCTATACATTGTCAAAATTTCAAGATCTTAATAATAATATACTAACAATATATAAAAAAACAATCCATATTATGATTTATTTTTCTCCCATATCAATTCATAATATTAAAAATACATAATTATAGATAAAAAAAGTGGGTTAATATCCACTCAACAACATGCTCATTTTTATTTTATCTAAATGTATTATTGGTAATGGGATGATAGTTGGAATAGGAATGTATGGGATATAAACAGTTATATTTTTATATGAGTTATATTATTAAAAAAAATTATTATATTTGGGTAGTCTGATTTATGACAACGATTTGGTAGGATTATTACTGTATAATTATAACATGATGGTTAGTCTGTTACCATATTTTATTAATGTTCATCATAGAGACATTATCATTCTATATTTATTTATATATATGATAACTGTAAGGATTAATATTATAATAGTAAACAATTAGTTTTGTATGATATGAATTTCTATGGATGGTTTTTAATTTCATCACCTAGGAGAGAAAAGGTAATTTTAACCATACAAAGAACCCCCAAAATTTTAAATCCGGACACTTATGTGGTTTGAATATTGTCAAATCATTTCCATATTTGGAATCAAGAGGTTAAAATTTTGTAAATAGGTACCATATATTTTTCGTCATTATGAATAATAACTGTAGTAAATATTTGTTACCAAGGTAATGGTAAAATGAGTTATGGGTAAAAATAATTTGATAAGGACTAAAAAGTAACCCTAAAACATTCCTTATATTTATTTGATGAGTATATTTTTTTCATTATCATCAAAATTATAATATATTCCCTTTTGATTCCATATGGTAATGATTAGGACCATTATAACTATTTATGTGAAAATAGTAACAAATTCAACTTTATTGCTTTTAATATCTTTAATATTTTGTGGTAGGGATACACATTGTGTTATTTTTATTCTAAATACTCATTAAAAATTTTAATTTTTTTATCATGTTAATTTAGTTCCATTATTTACATTTGAAATATTTACATTAAATTATTATGCAACACCAAAACAATAAATATTTTATTAAAATAAAAATAAAATAAAAGAATTTAAAAATATTAGAAGTTTTATAATTTGATTGAATTATTATTTTACATTTTTTATAGATAATTATGAACTTTTAGGTAATTATGAAAGGTTTATAATTAAATTAAATTCTTTTATTTATGTTTCTAAAGTTAAATTAAATGTATAGTGAAGAAATTGGCGTTAATGATATTTTATAATAAATGATGTCTTATTAAATGATTTAAAATAACTAAAAATATTAAATTTGACTAGGTGAATGAGAAATGTTTAATAAATTCAACCATGTTCTCTTTATCTACTATTTTTTTAAAATAGTACCTTTTAAGACCCCTAGAGAGTAAAAACATTAATACCGTGTTTATTGTAAAAAAGAGTTAAAAGGGGTTAAAACAAGAATATTAGTGTGAAAACATAACCTATAATTGTACAATTTTTATTATCTGAGTGGTTTTATAACAAAACTAATATTTTATTCAAATAATTTCCATTTGGTACCATTTTAATTTGAAATTTAATTTATATTAATTTAACACTTTATGAAATTCCAACAGTGCCCCTCCCCTCTATTATAAATGGGAACATATTCTTCTATTTTTGTCATAATTGAAAATATTTTTTATTAATAAAATAACTACAAATGTACCTTTATTATATACCTACCCATGGACTAGGTATTTTTTATTATAAAACCCTCCTCTTAATTCTTTTGGTGCAAACCAAAAAAGGTCTTCCGAAAAAGAGGTATCATTCTTAACCAAACATTTTCATTTTATTTCTTTTTCTAATTCCTTAAAATATTATACAAATTTGATGAAGTAATAACAATATTATCTTAAATTTACAATGATTTTATGTTAATTTCATAATATATATCCACATCCCCACCCCTGAAATGGAAAATAAAACCATCGATCATGTGTACGATGGGTGACCACCTCGCGAAATAATATAATTTTTTTTCCATCACCGCATCACCCAACTGGTTGTAATGATATTATATATATATGTGTGTGATATTTAGGAAAAAATTATACTTTTTAAACATAATATCTTATAAACATTCTTTTCCCCCATTACATTGGAAGATGATAACGTTACTTATGTATACATGTAGACTACCGCCTCCACAAAGCGATGTGGTGCATTTTTCATTTAATTTTCTCATAGATGGTAATAAAGATTTATTTAATGATTGTATTATATATATATATTATATAATAAATGTTTTTTAAATAAAAATATGTATTTTACTTTATTTTTTTCATTTCATTGAAAAAATTAAAAAAGAGTTTATTTTTATGTACGACCAACCATATATATGAACAATATAATTTATTTGTATATATCTAACTATCATGGATGGATCTATATATGTATATATTTAATATATATGATATTAATATCATTATTAATATTATGTAGGTGGTGTAACCATGATCAATGTAAAAGGACCAAAACTACCAAAAAAACATACATGAAAATAAAGAAATTATCACTTGGAACATTGATTTTAATAAAGAATTATTAATAAACTAGTGATAGAATGATATAATTTAATAATTTATGGTATTATATATACTAGTTAATTTATATAATAGATTTACAATAAATATTTATTTTTGATATAGGATTTGTGAACACGTACGAGGGAAGTCAAACATGAGGTAATAGTTCTTTTCACAATCTCATCATTATTCAGGTTTGTTTATGTTTAAGTTTCAATTGAGGGAATTATTTAATATTTTTATATTTAAAAAATATAGTTTCTCCAAATATTTATATTTATATAATTTTAAATTTTTCATTTCATTTTCCATTCATTAAGTACTCAATATAATGAATTAATGGTTTATAGGAAAATCGACATTTATTTTCTACTCAATTAGGAATATTTTACTAACATGATCATATTTTATTTAAATTTTTTAAAAGAATGTTTATAAAATTATTGAATGATTTTTAAAGAAATTTGTACTCATGTTTTTCTTTAAAAAAATGGATTTAATGGAATCTTTTTATTATCTAATGAACACAGTACTTTCTGAATTTTTATAAAAGTGTGAGAGGAATGTTTTATGACTTATAAAGAATGAAAGAAATTTTATAACTTCATAATCAATCATTATTTATAATATTATTTTAAAATTTTATATGAATATTTGTTATGAAAATGGATTCTTTAATAGTTGGTGAAAAATATATACCTTAAATAAGTGATTTCAAACTCAAAAAGGTATTTTACACAAGAAAATTTCCAATGATATTTATATTGTATTTTACTCTTTATAAACATCCTCGGTTAAATATTATTCTGTGGATATACTTTAATGATACCATCCACCATGTTTCCCAATATGGATTATGGCCTGTTTTACTGGGGAAAGTATTTATATTAAATATGCTAGTTTTTCTAATATGGACTATTATATATTTTTAAGAAATAACGATTAAGTTGTATTGATTATTCATTTGATGAATACATTGGAATTATTATGTAACGGGTGGGACCTATAATTACATAGACCCTAGATGAATTAATAGGCATGACATGACAAACTAGACTAGGTATATGGCGGAGTTCGTACCCATTTATACAGGATTCCTTGATATAAGGATTTGACAATAAGTTTCATATATTTGATATTATGCATTATATTATTATGAAATTAGTTAATGATGTCCATATGATTATTTGAATAGTTATGATATCCTTGAATTTTTTTCTAGATTATGTGATTATTTATACCGTATTATTTTGTCATCATATATTCTAACCATATTATTCATTCCTTAGTCTACTTTTTTAAATGCATAACCTTATTAAGAATCTAGGATCACCCCTTTTTTATATTTCCTTTACCTAGGATTCCATGAAGAATATTATGATTGATATTAAGGGATATTCTAAAGGGAATAATGGTGTTGTAAAAAAAATACTCTATTGTATTTTATTTTTTTCAAATATAATGTGATACTGTAGTATGTATCTAGTTTTCCAAGAGTAATAAACTATTAATTCCTTTGGGATGTGATAACATATATATAGTACCAATGTAATAAAGTAACCATTTAATTCATGCTACAAGGGTTGGGGTCTTTATAGTTCGTATCAATGAATGTTGAGTTTAAACCTCAAAAATTGGATATATAAAAACATATATTAGAAAATATAACCAGATGATTGGCTTTGATGATAAGTATAAGTATTGGATATTATCATAAAAGTTTAGTAATTTATAGATTAATTCATTTTCCTAGAAATAAATCATGTTTTGGATACTATAAGAGGACATGGTTTTGGAAAAAAACCCATCTAGGGGTAATAACCTTAAAGAGAGTTGTTTTGAGTATATCCTAGCTATCATTGTGGTGCACAGTGAGACTGGACATACAATAAACCTAGTTTAACACTCCCGAGGGATGTGATTTGATGAATTCACCTTTTATTTTGAAGCCATTATGAAGAATTTGAATTTTTTTTATGATTTGAGAACATTCTAAAAGAAACCATGTTTATAGTTCCAAGATTAGATATGCATAAAATATTTAGGGTTTGGTAAGAGTTTTAGTAGTTTTGAAATTATACATTATAATTCATAATGTTATGATTTATTCAAGTCTATTCCATTATTTATGTATGGAACCCAACTGATGTTATGGAAACCATATCAATACATGTAATCCATGTAGGGATTTCCAACTTGTGAAAGATAATAAATTAGGAGCTGAAAAAATTATAACTATATTGGTACAACTAACTCAGTTAATATCCATTAACCTTTCCCCTATAGAGAAGAATATAATATACAATGTGGTGTAACATTGTTATACAACTTTATGCGTCAACAAACTCCATCATTAAATGGAACTAAAAATTAAATTGTATCCAAGAAAAGGGTATGTTACTTAGAAATGTTATTTATTGCTTTTAGAAGTAATTAAAAGGTAAAGGGTTTCATAGTATTTTTTCATCTCCCACGGGATGTAGATCAATGGTGGTCATTGATTCAAAACATAAATGTAAGAACTTGGGTTTTCATACAAGGTACATATCCTTTTATTTTTAGTTTAAATGACTTGTTATGGCCATTTGTGAATGATTATCTTGATCATGGGTGCTTGGGAGGTGTTTGGGCCTTATTTGGAGACTGGAGCCATATTTTGAGCTATAAATGACCTAGAGCATGGCTTGCAAATTATTTAGGTAAAAATACGATGAATATGAAAAAATATAGGCCTTTGGACAGATTGTTCCATATGTTTACCACACGGTTAGTCAAACCATGTGGGTGTAACCATGTGGTTTTAGCCCTCTTAGGTAAAGAGGTCCGCACGGTTTCCGCACAATTTGGGGAACCATATGGGTAAACTGTGCAACCCTTTCTGTGTGTTTTTCATAAATAAATTTAAATTAAAGACTTATGTTCTTTTAAAACCCAAACATGTTTTCTCCTATATGAACAAAACTTCCCCTTGGAGATTCCCTTTGATGTTTAGGATTGGATTTGATACAAATCCTTTGTACGGCATCCATTTTGATCATCGATCGTCTCTATTAATCTATAACGATATGGACTTCATTCAATTTTAGTCGTTCTTGATTGTTCGGAACAATGGCTTCACTATTTGGATTTAGGCTTATATGCCCTAATAATTCATTCTTCATTTGTTCCTCAGATTTCATCCAAACTGGGATGAATCAAGACATGATACTGGATGAGCTATCTACTACTATGGTGATGTAGATGGTATGTACATTCTTTCATATTTTCATGGTGCTTTTCAAGAATTCGAAAAAATTTACATTTGTCGGAATTTCCGGTGAGGTCTCTTTTTTTACTGAGTTTCTTTTAGTAGCTGTAGTTGGACCTAGTGAGGTTGATCGTCAGTTGTGTTTTGTTGTTTGGAACTCGTTTCCCATTTCAAGGTCACCCAAGGGGTGTGCCTTAAGTAATTTATTTTTTTTATGCCTCTTAAAACCAGCCAATGGGTGTGTGTTTGTGCTTTTATAGACAGAGGAACCCCTTAGATGACTTGATAGATTATGTAGCTTGTTTAGGAGATGTACTACCTACTTTATTTTAGAATATCAGTTTATGACTCATCTATTTTGATAGTTTTTCTTAAATAAAATGTGTTTATATGGGTGGGTATATCTATATGGAAATGACTAATCAAAATTTAAATGGTTTATATGGGAGGGTAGGACCATATTCTTGGTAATTGATAAATGATAAATGATTTTCATGAGTGGGTATACTCATGGATTATTCTCATTGATGTGAGTTGGTAAACTCACATGTTTATGAAATTTAATTCGAATTCTTGAATTGTGTAATGATTTTTTGAAGGATGCCTTGGAATACTATCCTTGGATCTGGAATGCGGTAGTAGACTCCTTGGGTTGACACGTACCCTTAGGTCTTGATTTCGTGGGATGCCTTGGGCCTTACTGCCCCATAGGATCTGACTTTATTAAGCTGGTGTTGGACTTTCTGTTGACTTTTTCCATGGACCCCAACCAATGCCTAATTGATTTTCCACCAGGGATTCCCATGGGACTCGATGGGATGCCTTGGACACGCTCCTTGTATCCATCCCTCCATGGTCTAGACAATTTTTCATGGATACCTTGGTCTTCTGACACGTTGGATCCATCCCTTGAAGTCTGCTACTTCACTATATAGTGTGGCTATAGGATGCTACTTCACTATACGACATGGTCATAGATCACTTGATTTACTATATATCATGGTTGTGGATTGCTTGATACAGATGAATGTACTATGTGGCCATGTGACTTTCTTGTTACATGGTTATAGCTGCCTCGTTAGGTGTAGACTCTCTTTTGCAGGTATCCTTGAGGGAAGTTCATTATTACTTGATACAGTATACTTATTGCATGGGCATACACACTTACTAGCTGGTTGTTTACACTAGCTAGCACTTCTATAGAATTTCTGCTAGGACTATTTAGACCTGGGTGGTTTCCTACAAGGATGTTTATCTCACACAATGCTTCGGCCTCCTTGTCGACCCAAACAGACTATATGATTGTAGGTGATGATAGTGGAAAGCACCCTAGTATATGTTGTTGATTGTGGATTTAGATCACGGGAGCATATGACCAAGATGAGTCTTGCGATGCTGGGATGCCTTTTTGGTGTTTGGTTATTATAGGATACTTGTGTTATATTGTAATTCCATGTACTATTCTGGATGCTTTCTAGACACTTTCCCCATCATCATCACATTATATATGTGACAATTCTGGTTATTTATATGTATACCTGTCTTGTATTACTTTTATTAGTTGACTAGTTATTTTGCTTCTCCTATTTACTGTATCATTGACTTTTGTGGTGATACACTGGTAATAGTGGCATAGTCTCCCCACTGACTCACCTAGGCCCTCACTACTAGTCGGTAGCCTCTGTCATTTGGGGAGATGCTCTTGTGGCCTTATGAGCAACTGGGATTGGGGAATCATTTCGGGTGGCATCCGGTTACGAGACGTTATAATGTGGCATCAGAGGATTTTTCTTTTCTGGTTTAACATACTATTTAGAGATGCTAGATAAGGATAATAAGGAATTGGAGTTTGGTAATAAATTTTCCCTGGGAGTTGCTACCCCATGTATAAGGAAAAGCCATATTTCCTCAAATAAAATTATGGTTTTCTAGTTTTTGACTATTACAGTTGATTTGATTTCACCATTGGGAGATGCACATGATTTCTATAATTACTATTGATGAAATATTTGGGTTCCATTTTAGTTTCGACCCAATGATATGAGGGTGTTGCATCTCATGCATCATACAGAAATTTTTTAGAATCATATTCCATGCATTATGTTATTCCATCTAGGATGAATTAGATATTTCATGTTGTTGTGCCAAATGATGTGATAGATGTGAATTCTATTATGTTAGTTGGGTGCACTTGATAAAGGTGAGACTTAATCATTCAATCAACAAGGAGTATGGGCCCTTATGAATTGCAATATGATGTAATAGTAAAATATAAATGTTAAATGAAATTGTTACATTTGTGGTTTCAATGGGAACTATGCTTTGGGTTCATGAGGTGTTATGGGCCCTCGTGGATTCATTAACTGGTAAATCCTCAGTAAAAATTTCTTGAATAACCGAATGTAAAATTGAAACAGATACTTTATTGGTGAATAGAGATTTGACCTAGACCCGACTATTGAGTGGGAAATAGGCGTTGTTTCTAGTGGTTTTTTGGATATTCCTTATACAATCCTAGATTTAGGAGCAGGATGGCGGTTTGACTTGGTCTCTAGGAGGATTTCGACCAATCCTATGCTTTTGAGCTTTGATTATTTGATGTTGTTATTTTATGAGGCATGTGTTTGGCATTGTAGAGACATTCCACCAGGGAGAATTCTAAGGGTATGTCATGATGGAGGTTATAAATATACATTAGATAAAGTGCGCCCCTTGCTACAACTTGATTCTTCTATAGTGCTAGGTGCAGCACCAAAGACTGTTTTTGACACAGGTGCTAAGACACAGTTCTGGGAGGGTTTCATTCACAATTTGTAAACATTCCTAGGATAACAGTAGCCAGCATTGACTATGGATTAGTAGATACAGGTGTTCCAACAGTAGTATCCTCTTACATTTTTAAGGGATGGTGGTCCAAAGGGTAAAGATATGTGACTAGAGGCCACATTAGCTTTTTTTGAGCATCTAGAGACACCATCAGAGCAGAGGGTGAAGCTCGTTACTTACATGCTAAATGGAGCGGAAAAGCGTTGGTGTGAGATTTTGAACCAGAATGATGGGCTACATGATATGGGTGAGAATGAGTTCCAAACATAGATCTACAACTTATTTTATCCCACAACTCTACAAGTAGATTGGGCTAGTGAGTTCATGCGTTTTGGGTAGGGTGTGATGAATGTTATGGTATACTCAGCATGTTTTACATAGTTGCGATGTTTTTCACTGATGTATCTTACTGATGAGTTATCATGGGAGCGGCGCTTTAAGGAAGGTCTCAGACATTCTATTAGATCTCAAGTCAATGTGATCAAGTTAACTTCTATCACTGAGATTGTAAATCAGGCACGAATTATAGAGCGAAACCTAAGGGAATATGGGGGTACAGAATAGGGGAGAGCTATTTCTCACCCTAGTAGATCTACGTATTCATACATGAAGTCCCATTTTGAGGATTCCCAAGACATGAGTTCTAGTAAGTCTATGTGTGCTGGCATCTTGGTGTTTTTCCATCATTGTGGTAGGCGATTCCACATGAAAAGTCTGTGCAACTGTGGCCCAGTCAAGGGCCATGCTTGAGGTAGTATGGGGAACATGTAGTGGGTTTGTAGGACCTTACCTCATGTTGAGAGTGGTAGGGGATCTATTCCATCATCAGGTTCATGAGAAGATTCTTCATCTCCACATCATACTAGGAGCTAGAGCAGTGCATGTCAGTTAGGCTAGGGAAGTGGTAGTTGTGGCCGTGGTACCCAGACATTGATTTCGTAGAGGCAGTAGGGTAGATCAACTCAGGGTAGCTAGGTAGGGTCATCAGGCCATGGTACAGGCCAGACATATGCAGTTCAACAAACCTAATAAGAGAAGGATCCATGACCGTCTATAGTGAGAGGTACAGTTTTAGTATCTTATACTATTGCATCTACTCTTTTTGATAAAGGTTCCTCTCACAACATTATTTATACCCAAGTGGTAAAGAGACTTGGGCTTATAGTTTTGAATTCTGAGGGAGTTTTAATTCAATAAACACAACTAGGAGATAGAATCGGTGATGTACGCCAGTTTACAGAGTGTCCCCTTGAGTTGGCAATGTGTCACTTCTTCTAGGATCATTGTTTCCTCGAGATTATAGTGTTTGAATTCAATCTCATTATGTATTGGATCCTAGATTATCAAGAATACGTTGACTACTATAACTGGAGGGTGACTTTCACATCACTAGAGGGTGCAATGTTTATTCACAAGGGTGAATGGGATGTCCAGGAAAGAAGAGCTGGACCCGAGCATCATGGGTTGAGTGGGATGATAGCCTAAATTTCTAGTTTGAAACAGGATGATTAAGGAGTGAATCAGGAATATTTTTTTCTAGTGGTTGAGTGATTTAGGGATGTCTTTCCTGACAAATTTTCTAGTTTATCTCTTGAGGGAGAGGTGGATTTCTCCATTGAGCTAGTGCCAGGAGCTGCGATAATATCCATTACTCCTTACAAGATGTCTTTGAAAGAGTTTCAAGAGCTCAAGAGGCTACTAGAGGATTTAGAGACGAAGGGGTTTATCAGACCCAATACATCTCTATAGGGTTCACTAGTCCTTTTTGTGGAAAAGGCTAAAGAAACTATTAGGATATGAGTGGATTATTGGAAACTAAACCATTTGACGGTTAAAAACTAATATCCCATGCCATGGATAGACGAAATGTTTGATCAGCCTTGAGGGGATTGAGTGTTCTTCAAGAAAGACTTGATGTCAGGATATCACCAGGTGTGTGTTCGACCTATAGACATACCTCGTTCTACTTTTCATAGTAGGTATGGGTTATATGAGTATCTGGTTATGCCATTCGGTCACACGAGTGCACCAACGATTTTCTTGGATTTGATGAACCGAGTGTTGCATCCTTACCTGGATTACTTTGTGGTGGTTTTCCTAGAAAATATCTTGGAGTATTCTCACAATCGACACGACCATGAATACCATGTTGAGATTATTTTGAATACACTGAGAGAGCATCTGTTAAATAATAAGATCACAAATTTCCACTTATGGATGGATCCAATTAACTTTCCGGGTCACCTAATCTTGGAGAAAGGAGTGTCAGTGGACTGAGAGAAGGTGAGAGATATAGTTTCCTGGGATGATCCCATGAATGTTTGCGATATACAGTGTTTCTTGGGGCTATCTAGTTACTACATGTATTTTATTCAAGACCTATCACACTTAGAAGCTCCTTTGATGGGCATGAATAAGAAGGTTGTGATGTTTGTTTGGTCAAAATCTTGTGAGACAGCCTTTCAAGAGCTGAAAGGGAGGCTGAAATCAGCACCAGTCTTGATACAACCAATGTAGGTCAATAGCTACATGGTGTACTGTGAAACATCAATTATTGGGATGGGGGAAGTGCTAATATGGGGAGATCGAGTACTGGAGTATGGCTCTCAATAGCTAAGGCCTCATGAAAGGAATTACCCTACACACCATCTTGAGTTAGCTGTAGTTGTTCATGTGTTTTTCTATTGGAGGAACTATTTTATGGGAGAGTGTTTTGTGGTATACATGAACCACAAATCCTCAAGTATATCTTTACATAGCATGATTTTAATTTTAGGTAGTGAAGGTGGGTGGAGTACATGTAGTCCTTCGACATTGCGTTTGCCTACATGCCTAGAAAGGGAAGTGCATAAACTGATGCACTGAGTAGGAGGACCAAAGTACATGCATTGAAACATTCCAGTAGTGAGTGGACGCTTATAAAATTGTCTTCCTAGATGTATTTGGAGGTGTATGAGAAATAGTTGAAGAATTTTCTTCCATCCTTAAATGTTACCTCTACCATGCTAGACAAAGTTATGATGAGACAATTATCGGATTTAGAAGGCCCAGTTCTATGGGAATGTGTGGTAGGTGAGGATCCTCATCCTAATTAGATTTTAGGCGATAATGAGATCCTACATATCCAAAGATGTCTTTGGGTTCCAGTGGATAGACGTGAAGAGTTGATGTAGGAGTTTCATGCATCAACATGGGCAGTGCATCCCAGGGTTACCAAGATGTACATTGACATACAACATCAGTACTGGTTGTCAGGAATGAAGGGAGAGGTAGCTGGTTTTGTTATGAGGGGTCCACCTATTAGTAGGTGATGGAAGAGAATCATCGACCATCTGGGCTTTTACAGTAGTTACCCATCCCTGAGTAGAAATGAGATGATGTCATGATGGATTTCATGACAGGTTTTCCAAGTCCTCCTCGAGGTAATGATATTATGTGGGTTGTCATTGGCAGGCTTACGAAGGTATCACACTTCTTGTCGATAAAAAAACCTTCATTTTTGATGATCATGGAATTTTGTACATTCGAGATGTTGTATGACTTCATTGGCGCTTGCAATCTATCGTTTTAGATAGAGATTCCCACTTTATGTCTCGTTTCTGGAAGAATTTTCAAATGGTGTTGGGTACACAGGTGCCTCTGATCACAGTGTACCCCCCTTAGATAGATGGCCAGTCAGAGCATATGACACAGGTGCTGGAGGACATGCATCGAGCATGCATCCATGATTTTGGGGGATATTGGGAGAGTAAAATTTCCATGGTTGATTTCTCCTTTAATAACATTTATCAGGTGACGATATAGATGGAACCTTATGAGTCTTTATACCGTAGGCCATGCCATTCTTCCATGTTCTAGTTAGAGGTAGATGAGGCAGCATTACTATGAAAAAATCTCATGCAGGAGACTTCTGATCAGGTCCTGTTGATTTAGAAGCTGATAGATACTACACAATCTCATAAAAAATCATATTCCAATCGCCACAGGTGACCTTTAGAGATCAAGGTTAGGGATCTGGTCTTCTTGCGTGGTTCACCGAGGTTGGGTCACAGACGGATCTAGAGACATAGTAAAATTTCACCAAGATATGTTGATGTGTTTGATGTTCTAGAGAGATTTGGGTTAATTAAATATCATTTTTAGTTACCTAAGATGAACTGACCCATGCACGATGTCTTCCAAGTATCTCAGCTATATCGTTATCACTCAGACTCATCTCACATTTTTCCTCCTGAGGAGGATGAGCTTTGGGTTGATGCATCCTTTGAGTAGAATTTACTTCTTATCATCGAAAGGAGCACAAAGGTTACCCTAGTCCATAAAGTTCCTCTAGTATGGTTGTTGTGGAAGCGCAACCGTTTATAGGACATGACTTGGGAGAGGGAGGCCGACATACGTGCCTAATGTCCAGAGTTATTCTCAGACGAATATTGACCACCCTTTAGAGATCAATTTGTGGATGAATTGATATAATAATGGGAGATTATAGGAACCTAGGTTTTTATACGAGGTACATATCCTTTTATTTTTTGTTTAAATTATTTGTTATGGCCTTATGTAAATTCTTATCCGAAATTGGGTGTTTTGGAGGTGTATGGGGAACGTTCAGAGGTGAGAACCATGTTTTGGGCTAGAAATGTCCCGACGCATTGTTTGCACATGGCCCTCGCACGGTTTAGGTAAACCATGGGAGGGGTCTGACAAAATAAAGGTTTTGGACAGAGCATTTAGCATGGTAACTACATGGTTAGTCAAACCGTGTGGGGGTAACCATGCAGTTTAGCCCTCTTAGGTAGAGAGGTGTGCACGATTTCTACAAGTTTTGGGAAACCGTACAGGTAAACCTTGTGACCCCTGCTATGTGTTTTAAAAAAAATTAAAATTAAAAACATAAGTTATTTTATAACCCAAACTTGTTTTCTACTCCACGTATAGAATATCCCCTTGGAGCTTCCCTTTGGCACTTAGGAAAGGCTTTGATACAAATCCTCCATTAGACTCCCATTTTGATCATCAATTATCTCTACGGATCTGTAATGGTAAGGCCTACATTATTTTTAGTTGTTATTGATTATTTAGAACAATAAATACAATATTTGGATTTAGGATCATAAGCCCTAATAATCTGTTTTTAATTCTTTCTTCATATTTTTTCCAAACTAAGATGAACCAAGACGCGATACTGGTTGAGCTATCTACTACCAAGGTGAGGTTTGTGGTCTATATTTTATTTTTAATTTTCATGGTGTTTTTTGTGTATTCGACCAAAATGAAATCTGTCAGACTTTCTAGGGAGGTCTCCTTTTTTAGAGAGTATCTTTTATTAACTGTATTTGGACTTAGTGAGGTAGACAATGTGTTATGATTAGGTGAGTTGGGACCCGTTGCTTGATTGAAGGTCAGCCAAGGGGTGTGTCTTTAGGAAGTTCTTTGTTTATGAATGTTAAAACCTACCAATGGCTGTGTTATTTTTCTTTCCTAGATAGAGGAATACTTTAAATGACGTGATAGCTTGAGTATCTAGTTTAGGAGATGTACCGACTCCTTTCTTTTTGAATATCACGTTATAAGTCATCTAATTTGATAGTTTGTCTTAAATGAAATTTTTTTATGTGGGTGTGTATACTTCTATGTAAATGAATAAAGGAATGTTAAATGATTTCTAGTGAAGAGTGGGCCCATATTCTTGGTAATTGATTTGTGATAAATGGTTTTCATGAGTGGGTATACTCATGGCTTGTGCAAGTTGATATGAGTGGGTATACTCACATGTTTATGAATGTTTAATTTGAATGCTTGAAATATTGAATGATTGGTTTGATTGATGCCTTGGACTACTCTACTTGGATATGGGACACGATAGTGGAGGACTTGGGTTGACTCTTCCCCTTGGTTGTTGATTCCGTGGGCTGCCTCGGGCCTGGTTACCCCATAGGATCAGACTTTCTTAGGATCATGGATGACATTATATTGACTTGATTCTAGGTCCCCAACTAGTTCCTAACCGAGTTTCCACTAGGGATGCTTATGGGAGTCGATGGGATGCCTTGGAGATGCTCCATGGATTCAGCCCTCCATAGTCCAGACATTTTTACATGGATACCTTGGTCTACTAACACCTTGGATTCATCCCTTGCTGTCTGGTACATCATTATACGGTGTAGCCATGGGATGATACTTCACTAAATGGCGTGTCTGTGGATATCTTGACTTCACTATATAGCATGGATGTGGATTTCCTGATTCATAAGGACGTACGATGTGGCTGTGTGACTTGCGTGTTACTTGGTTATAGCTGTCTTGTGAAGAGTTGACTCTATTTTACAGGAATCCTTTAGGGTTGTTCTCTTTTACTTGATATAGTGGACTTATTCCATGGGAATACACACTTATTTACTAGTTTTTTACACTTTAAAGCAGTTTTGTATACTTTTTGTTAGAACTGTATAGACATGGGTGGTTTCCAACTAGTATGTTTATCTCACAGTCTGTTTGGGCCTCCTAAGGGACCCAAATAGATTATATGATTTTGGGTGATGATAGGGGAATGATCCCAAGTATAGGTTGTTGATTTTGGTTTTAGTGAAGGGGTGCATAGGACCAAGATGAGGAATACAATGATAGGATACTTTTTTGGTGTTTTTTTATTTAGGGATACTTGTATTGTATTTAATATTCATGTACTATTATGGCTAGTTTCTAGACACTTGTACAATCATCATAATTTTGTTTATATGACACATTTGGTTATTGATATGTATACCTATGTTGTCTTACTTTCATTAGTTGACATGTTATTTTACTTTGGATATTTACTGTATCTTTATATTCAGCTGTGATACTATGGTAATGAGGCCACAGTCTCCCCACTGACTCACATAGGCCCTCACTACTAGTCGATAGCCTCTAGAATTTTGGGAGATGCACTTGAGGCTTTGTGACCAACCGAGTCTGGAGCACCATTTTTGATGGCATCTGGTTCCAAGACATTAAAATAAAGGATGAGATGGAAATAATGAACTTGGAATAGAAGGATTTTATGGAACTTTTTAGGGGAAAATATTTTCCCCATGAACAAAGAGTAGATATAGAGAGGAAATTATTGAGTTTGAGACAAAAGGGTGAGGAAAATGTTGTCATGTATAAATCTATCTTTATATGTTTAGAAAGGAATGTTCTAGACTACGTACATAATCCAAAGAAAAATATTTACCATTATTTGATGGCTTAAGCAAATAATTTGAAGATAAATTGTCTCTCAAACATTCTAACAATATGAGGATATAATATTATATACTTTCTTAATAGAGAAATAATTATAAATGTAATATGGAATCAAAGATATGTAATAGAAGAAATTGTTGGAAGAGAAAAAAATAGACAAGGGAAATATTATAATATGGAATTTTTCAAAATATGAAACTTTTAGAAGGAAACAACCTGGTACATGATTAAAAGGAAATGGATTTTAATTCAAGTGTAAGGAAAAAACCATCATGCACATGAATGCTAGGATAAGGGAGAATTGATCAAAGTACAATGCATTAACTGTAAAGAGATAGATCTCTATTCCAACATATTACCCCAATTTTAAGGAAACCTATCACAAAAGAAGCTAAGGGGAGAATGTGAATCTTAGGAAAAGAGTATAATCGATGCAGAAGTTTTAAGGGATGTGGTAAAATGTATATGTATCATCCAATCTATAATTGAAAATGTTTTATTTGATTTTTTTCTACCCATTAATTATGTATAAATAATTTTATACGGGTATCACATCACCACCTTAATGATTGATATCAAGTAGGAGTGAAAAATCCTAATGGTAGGATGATTAAATATTAAGTATATAACTCTTATAAGATATAAGTATATGGGATAGTTCTTCCTGGGAATCTTTTTATTTTCCTCTAAATGAATTTGATGAAATTTTGGGTTGGATTGGATCTCCGAGTATAGACCCCATATCAATTTTTAAGGAAGGGAAGTTATATTTGATATCCAAAATAAACCTTCAATCATATATTAGTGTGAGTATGAACCTCAAAACCAAATGGAAATTACACCCATCATATGGATTTTCCTAACTATTTATGAGGATATTTATATGAAAAGGTAAGATAAAAACACAACATGGGAAATTTTCTAATTATTCTAGAATATGCTAATGCGTTTCTTGAATAATTGTTGAGTCTTCCCCCAAATCGTGATTTTGAGTTTTCAATAGAAATAATACATGGTGATGTGACTATTTCAAAGACTCCATAGAGAATGAAACAGATTGATTTATAAGAATTAAAGAAAGAACTCTAGGATAATCTAAAATGGGATTCATTCAGCCTTGCGTTTCGTCTTGGGTTTCACCTATTCTATTTATTTTGAAAAAATATGGATCAACGTGTATTCATTTCGATTATTGAGAATATAAAACGAAAAATATTAAAAATAAGTATCCTCTAGCCCATATCAGTGATCTGTTTAATAAACTTGTAAGATATCTATATTTTTGAATGATTTATCCTTGATCTGGGTATCATCTGGAAAGGATATAAAATTAGGATATAACCAAGATGGAACCATATAAGGTATGATCATTTTGAATTTATAGTAATTCAATTTAGACTTAACGATTCTACAATACATTTTATGAAATTAATGAATATATCCATTAGATATGAACTTGATCATTTTTTTGAAGTCTCTATAGATGACATTATTATATATTAAAAGGGAAATGACGAGACTTAATAACATTTTAGAATCATTCTAAAGACCCTATGGAAGGAGAAGATCTATTATTAATTTACCAACTATGAATTTTGTCTTAAAAATGTTTTATTATTATGTTATATAATATCATGTTAGTGTATATCGATGGATCTTTAGAAGAAAAAAGTTATTAAACATTGTGAAAGACGAACCATAATGACTATGTTATATTGTTTTCTTGGTTTTTCCTAATATTATCGACAATTTGTTGAAATTTTATCATTATTATAAAATAAACTGACCATGTTAACTTGGATTGGAAACTAGTTTAATTAGACAGATGAATGTGAAGAAAATTTCAAGGAACTGAAGAGAGGTTTATTAAACACACCCATGATTACAAAATCATATAGTGGATAAGGGTTTGTAATCTATAGAAATTCATTACAAAAGGGATTGATATTCTTCCTCATGTAAAATTATATATGATAAATTATGGGTCATGAAAAATGAAGTCTCATGAGAAACATTAACCAACATATGATTTGGAGTTAGCTATTTTAATTTTTTCATTAAATATATAGAATAATTATTGATATGGTGAATGTTGTGACCCATATACTGATCATAAAATATAAAAGTATATATTTACATAGAAGGATTTGAAAATGAACCAAAAAAGATGGTTGTATTCAATCAAAGATTATTATTTCTCAATACATTACCTCCCTAGGAAGGCTGACAAGGTGGAATATGCTCTAGGTTAAAAGGATTATGGTACATTATATATGACAATGATAATAAATGATCCAATATTTATGGAATTTTAATGTTATGGATTTTAAAATTTTGAAGAAAGTGGAGAAATAATATCTTTCCCAAATGAGTGTTCAACCATCTATTCAAAGGAATTTTAGAGAGGCATAGAAGTATTATGCAAAGATTCAAAAGAAGGTGAGAAATGTAACTCCATTTAACATTGATTATGATTTAATAATAAGGGTTATGAACCGTGTATGGGTTCCATTCAAAATAGATTTCAAGAAGGAGATGTTGGATAATGCTCATTGTTACATATTCTATATTAATTCAATAAGTAAAAAATGTACAAAGATATAAATGAGTATTTATTATGGGAAAATTTGAAAAGATATCCTATTGAGTATTTATCTCAGTGCCTTTTATGAAAACAAGTTAAGGCTAAGAGGGATAAGTCTAATGGGATTTTATAACCATTATCCAAACCAAAATGGAAGCATGAAATCATCACCATATATTTTTTCTTCAAATTCCCTAACATTTATAAAGAACGTAGTTATATTTTGGTTATAGTCAATCTCAAAAAAAAGTTAACACACTTCATTACTATTATTAAAGATAAATATTTTGATAAAAATACCATAATATAAATTATGTATGTTTTAAGGTTTCATGGAGTAACTGATTCTATTGTATTAGATTGGGATATGAGTTTTACCTCGAGGTTCTGATGAAGTCTTTAATAGGCTCAGGATACTAAAATTTCTTTTATTATAACCTATCATCTGAAGAATGATGGTCTGTTTAAGAAAAATATTAAAAAACCAAAGGATATGATGAGATATTGTTCAATGGAATTCGAATTTGGTTGGGATTAACACCATCCTTTAGTTGAGTTTTCTTAAACAAATAGATTTCACTTGAGCATTCAGATGGCACCTTAAGAGGCCCTATATGGAAGGTAGTTTAGAATTCTGATGTGATGAGGTGAATTTGGAGAAAGAAATATATTGAAACCTAATATAACTATGGAAATTTTAGAGAATGTGAGAACCATCGACAAAACATCAAGGTGGCTCAGAGTCAAAATAAAAGTTATACTGATAATCATTGATGGAATTAGGATTTTGAATGTTGGTGGGAAGGTGTTTCTGTGAATTTTACCATGGACGATGGTTATGATATTTGATAATAATGGAATTTTAATCCATAGGTATATTGGCCCCTTATATATCATTGATTATGTTGGGATGGTACATTGGAACTTGTAACTTCAATAAAACCTCTCTCACGTTTATAGTGTGTTCAATGTATATCTACTAAGGAAGTACATACCTGATCATTCATATGTAATAAACACATAGGTTTACCAATAGATAATTACCTTTATTATATTGGAAAATTGGTTTAAATCATGGATTATAGAGATAATGTGTTACAGAACAATATTACTCACCTGATTAATGTTCTTCGGGAGGAATCAGAAATTTGGAGAAGCTAAAAGGGAACTGGAGGATGTGATGAAACAGAGATATCCTTTTTTGATTGTATATGCATAATATAATTTAGATGGATAAATTAAATATAATGGGGGGGGGGGTAGAAGATAACACCATGAGAATTTATTATATACTTATTTTTAAATAAATTTAATATATATGATATCTTGTGATAAACATAACCCCAAGCCTAAACGAACCATGAAATATTATTATGTAAATATTATTATTATAATATATCTATTAATTAGGCATGTGTAAATAGTATTAACTACTTTATGAAATTTATATAAAGGTTCTACTCAAAATAAATTTATTGATAGATTCTTATTAAATAATCACTCAGTTTTCAGAAAAGTTATTTTATTCTTCAGAAATACATTTTCATCAAAAATTATTTTTATTTTCATTTTAGAGAAAATTGAAAATTTAATTTCTTGAACTTTTAGAAATATAATTTTATAAAGTGAATATAATTTCATAAATAATCATATCAAAATTAACATTGGGTGATATTTTTGGATTTATATGAAATAATTTTTTTTTCAGTGACTAGTGAAAATTTTTAGTTTTTTCATATTCTGTCATTTAATTCAAATAAATAAAGTAATTTAAAATCCCCATTATATTTTGGATTTTATATTAAAGTGAAATATGAACCATTTTATTCAGAATAATCTTATGAATTTCATTTTAAATATTAATTTCATTCATTTTGGTGTTAGATTATTTTTGTGCTTAAATACATATTATTTACAAAACTATTTCTAAGTGCACAAAGTCTATAAATTTTAATTAACAAAAATAAAACCTAATAGGGAAAGATTAAAATTAAATGTATATATTATATATATGTTTATATGAATTGAAATTATGATACTAACGATTACTAGTCATAGAGTTAATATAAGATCATATATTGCATAAAAATGGATATTTACAAAAGGCCATTTTTCACCATGTTTTGCGGATTTATTCTTAAATTAAATTATTCTACTTCATTATTTTTAATCATGGATAATTTATGTCATATTTGGAATCAGGAGGTCCATAATTTTTTGAATAGGTCCCTCTTAGTTTTTTGGTATTATGAGTAGTAACTATTATAAATATTTATTATGACAATAATGTTTCAATGGGTAAATTAAGGGTAAAAATTTCTTGATAAGGGATAAAAATTAACCCTAACTATAACACCTCAATATGTTATGACATATTTATTTGTAAATAAATTTTACGTCTTCGATATCTTGTGATACACAAAAAATCATGTTTTAATGAACAGTATTATGGTATACTTTTATAACAAAACCGTTAAATTAGAGGGTATTAATAGTACTAACTAAATTATGAAACATACATGGTTTAGACTTTTATATGAAAATCATTATTTACTAATCAAATAAAAATATAAATAAAAATGATTTCAAAGTAAAACAAATATTTTTCCCAAAAAACTATTTTTATACGCGTAATGTGTTTTTATATTAATAAATTAAATTAATCACTATTGGGGAATTATTTTAATGAAATTTATATATTTTATATTAAATATTATATTTTATTCCTCACTTAATATTTTTTCCAGGAATGAAACAAGAAAAAATCCATTTTTATTCTTAAAAATAATATTTTTTTCTAAAAAGTTGTTTCCTCGTGTTTTCCAAAACCATTTTAAAAATAATTTTATTTTAATTTTATAAAATATATTTAAAAAAATTAATTAAATTTTTAAATAATCTTGTATCAATTATCTTGTAATTTATTTTTTAAAATTTTGAAAATAGTTATTTTTTGATGAAAAATGAAAAAATACTTTTTTTAATAAAAATTACATTTTCATTTGAAGTATTTTCAATGTTCCATTTTGTTTCAAAATTAATATTAGTAAAAATATTTGATAATTAATCTGATTTAGATTATTTCAATCAATTCTATATTGACTTTTGATATGAAAACATTTTATATTTAAGAAAATGTTTCCTTTGGAAAACCGTTTTTTGACGTGTTTGTAGGTTTAGTTTTAAAAATAATTATATAAATTAAATTATTTGAAATTGAAAAAATAGTCTTCATATTTTGAATCATATTAATTAATATTATTTAATTTTTTCAACTGAATTTGTTTCATCATGAATAATTAAAATTGTAAAAATTAATTACTACAGATTATGTTAAAACCAGTTTACCAGGTGTAAAATAAAAACAATAAGGAATAAAATAACGTAAAAACTTTTATAAATTATATTTTATGGAAATATTTTGGCTTAATATCATATAATGTTATGTAATTTTAAATTTTATATCCATTGGGGTTTTTTTATAATTTAGGTATAACTTATTATTTTAAGAAATTACATGTGTGTTCTCTCTCCCACTTATAAAAGGACACCCCTACTATATCCCCTCTTCACTTAAAGATCTATTTTATGACTATTAAATACACAAATACATTACTTAAAAAAAATTTCATGAACTATATCAACTTTTCTTAGTTATAAAATCATTATTGGAAGGCTTTAGGTATAAAACTAAACATATTCTTTGAATAAGAGGTATAGTTCTTAACCATGAGTTATTATTTTCTTTCTTCCACCACCTCAATCAAATATTTTCAAAATATGATGAAATGATAAAAAAAATATACATAGATGTTATTATTTTAATGTAATTATATATATATATATATATATATAACAATATCCTCCTAATTCTAGTGGGAATCAAAACCATCAATCGTGTGTACGACAGACTACTGCCTTAGGAACCTTTACAATTATTTTTCCATCACTACCTCTCACATATGGATGTATTGATGGATTAAATGTATATATATATATATAATTGATATTTATGAAATAGTAATATATCTAGAATTAAAATATAATATATACATTCTTACATTCCAATCTTTTGGAAAATGATAACGTCTCTCATGTGTTTGTGTAGACTATTGTCTCTACGAAGTGACATGAAATATTTATCATTTAATTTTGAAACAGATGTCATTAATAATAGATTTAGTGAATATATATATATATATAATATATATTATATATTAATTATCCCATAATGGTAAAATATTATTTAACATTATTTTGTTCCAAATGATTAAAAAATAGAAACAAAATCCATGCGTACTTACAGACTACTATCTCAATTATCGGTGTAACTCCTTTTTCTATCACTAAATTTTATTTAATAATCTAAATATGAAAATATTATGATTATATATATATATATATGATATTTATATCCTGATTAGAAATATTAAGATAATTTTAGCATAATCAACGTAAAAAGAAAAAAAAGACCAAACCAATACATACACAAAAAACAAAGAAATTATCATGAAAAATAGTGGTTTTAATAAATAATAGTTAATAAAAAAGTGATATCACTTTATAATTAAATTATATATGATATCATATATATGATTATTTTATTATAATATATTTATAATGAATCTATATTAATTATACTAGAGGTTTTAATAGATAAGAAGGAAATCACACTTGAGGTAAGGGTTTATTTAATAATCACAAAATTATTTAGGATTATTTATTTTTATATCAACAAGAGGGAAATCATTTTGTTATTAATTATTAAACCAATTTAATTTCGCCTCCTCTGTTTATTATTATGAATTAAAAAAATTTCCCTTTCAAATTCATGTGATGACCCTGACCCTAATATCTGAGATCCAGTGTCTTATTTATTACATTGGCATAAGATATAGGAAATTACATCGTGTAGGACAATATAGTTTAGTAGTCTTTGTAAAATAGACACATACATGTGTATTACATTCCATTTGAATATAAAAATTTTAAAATATATTTTTTGAATAAAATTATTGCCCATTTCATTTCCTTTCATGACAATCATCGTACACTTTATGGATTATAGGAAAATAAACAAAACAAGGGTGAGCTCAAATGCTCTGTAAGGGTTATATACAACATAAGTTATCATGAAACAACAAGCATAATTAATTTGTAAAGTCAAATAACTAAAAATAAATTACATTTAAATAACTTTAATATCATGATATTAAATTTTAAATGGGAAGTATATACACAATATAAACGATATTGGTTCATAATATACAAATGCACATCAATAAAATGAAATTGAGACAAAGTAATTTACAACATCATTAGTTTTAGAGAACAAGATTAATCCAACTGTATATTAGTTTAGAACATGTTATTAACATACAAAATAACCATATTAATATTTATATTATCATATATGATCCTTTTATAAAATCTTTTCACCGATTCATGAACATTATTTTATTATTTTCATTGTTTCATGTGTTAATTACCCTGTTTTATCATTCGTTATTTATTATGAATGTTATATTTCTTTTTCATATTATATATTTCAATAATAAATTGAATTATAATAATTAAATAATAACCATATTTTTAAATCAATTATACTTTTTAATACTAATCATGAAGTATTTTTTATAAAAATGAAGTATGTTGTGATCATGGAGTCGGAAGGTCATACGTAAACATGAGTAACATTTCCATTTTTCAATGATCATTATGGAAATTGGGTAAGTAATATTTTACCATAAACAATGATTATAATACAATAATATTTCTTTAAATATACTTATAAATATCATTTGTGTGGGGTGGTGATAAAAAGTGAGTCACATCGCTTTATGAAGGTGGTAGTCCACACGTACACGAACACAGTTATTATCATGATATGAGCAAAAATGTAAGAAATAAAATGATATATTTTCTTAATAGAATGAGAAATATTTCATTAATATCATAATTAATTCATATATATCACATTAGATAATTAAATTTGTCCTTATCACTTTCCATGTAAATTTTTATAGAAGAGAAATCATATCACTTTTTGAGGTTGTAATCCATAGTACACACGGGCGACGTTATCGTATCCCCAACAGAATAGAACATAAAAAGGTATAAATTATATAATGAATCTATTGGTATAGTTATGTTATAAATACACCATATATATAATTTATAAATATCATCATTCCTAAATGTGATAGGTGGTAATGGAAAAATGAATGACATATATTCGCAAGGTGGTAGTCCATTGTTCACATGAATGATGATTTTGCAACAAATTTAAGGGAGGTGAAAATGGTTGTAGGTTAGGTAATTAACATAAAAAAATATAATAATATGTAAGATACTGAATTTATTATATCATCATGATTTAATGATTATCAAATTAAGTAGAGGATGAATTAAAATAAAAATGATCGTTGGAGAACATTATCACTTCTTCGGGTAACCTCCTTTGGTTTTCTCTAAAATCCTTCCATGGTTGGATTCATACCAAAACTATGGATCATAGTATGAGATTATGGAATTTTTTTGGTACTTTTTTTATGTTATTATAGTATTTTGGAGGCAATTTAAATAGGGTTTGTTCAAGCCTAATGGATTGAGAGGTGTGAGGAAGTGAGGGGATTGAATACCCTTTTAAAATTGAGGTGGGAAATTTTTGTAAATACCAAAAAGTATTCATTAATGGGATGTACCTATCACCTCATGCGGCTCTATAATTGTTAAATAATGGATTCTAGGGAATATATGGTTTTGAAAATACTCCACCACAATAATAAAAAACACATTTTTTAAACATGTGATTCCTTAGCCTTTATGTTTACTCCATTTTTACCACTTTAGTTACCACCCAGAAATTTTTTTAACCTAGGTAATTAAATATTTAATAATAAAAGTAAAATATAATTAGTAGATAATATAGAAACAATTATTATAAAAATCAAATAAAATATATCATTTAAAAATCCCACATGTGTTGAAAATTAATTTAAACACACGTGCATGTAATATGAAAAAATAAAAATTTTAACCTTTATCATATGAATTAATTTTCATTGCCTTTACTAATTATTATATGGAAAAATTAAGGTGAAATTATTAACCAATATTAATTATTCAGATTATAAATATTGAACACATTTTACAAAATTATATTCACAAAAGTGGTAGAATTTAATATAAAATTTGTCTTGTAAACACGTTGAGAAATCGGATTTTCAAAGGGAAAATATTAAAAGGTTTATAATGTTTTTATATCAAAATTCAATATGAAAATGATTCCAATAAAATAAATTTAATTAATTTATATATAATTAAACTAATTTTACTGTAAAATATATTAAAATTTTAATTTAACTTTATATATAATTTAAACGAAAAGGCAGTCTTCAATTAAAATTCAATTTTTTTTCACAATTCATTGAAAAATGAAATATTCTTGAAAAATCCTAAAACCTCTCTACAAGATTATTTGTATATTTGGATTTCAAAAATTAAGTTAATTTTAACATATAAATTTTATAAAATTTCTAAAAATTAATTATAAATTATGCATTCAAAGCAAGACTAAACGATCTTTTAGAAAATATTCATTTTTTAAGAAACATTTCAGTTTCATGCAATTGTATCTTATTGTATTTATAATAAATATATAACCATAATTTTCATAATTTTGTTATTACTATTTGTATCACCCAATTTAATGGATATTCTATTATGATATTATATATAAATATTTATTTAGATTTAGTGTTGCGGGTTCCGTAAGATATCAGTGAGATTTAAATTTAATGAAATATATTTCATTGGTTCTTAAGCATGGTTTTCCATATCACATAATATATCAAATAAAATGTTCTTATTTTAGGATTTAAGGGTTTTATATTCTCTCTACATTATATTAATTTCATTCCTCATATTTTCAACAATATCTTAGTAAAAAAGTGTTTGACATTTGAAAATTCTTTTATTGAAAACCTAGACGGTAAAATGAGTTAATGTGAAAACCTCTTATGAAAAGAAAAATAGAAAGAAAAGTTCATATGAAATAATAACATAAATATGTTTCCAGTTAGGAGAATAGAAGTGTGAAATAAAATCATGTATATGGATTAAAAGTGTAAATTAATATCAAATCATTGATTGAGGACATTGATCAGAAGAAAGTAAATGATCAATAGAAATATAAGGGCCTCAGAACCATAAATATATGATGATTTAAAAGGCCATATGATTACATAGATTTGAATTTAATAAGATAATTTTTTTCTATATATTTTTCCAAAAGTTGTAGAATTAATTTACTTCTAATAATATACGGAACAATACATAATTCATATGTTTCTATTTCATAATAAAAAATTCATTACTTGGTTGTTCTTGGATAAATTTTTAATTCATCCTCTAATCCATGAAATTAATTAAAAAATAATTTTTAGGACTGAATCACTAAAATTTAATTATAATGGATCATCGTATCCATAATACCTTGATAAATAATTACTTTGATCTATAATTATTACTATGAAAAAATAGTTTGCAAAGGATATCCAATATTCATAAGTCTCTATATAGTGTAGTATAAAATTAATTTCAAACACCTAATACAACATTTAGCATAAAAAATTTCATAAATGGATATCCTTATGACCAATATAAGAGATTAATACCTAAAACATTATAACCAAAATCAATGAATTTCCAAAATGAACTTATCAGCAATCCCCTAAATCACAAGAAGTAGATCTTAATCCCCACATACCAAACACATGAATGCATTCATCATGTATTTTAATAAAACATGGTAATAACCTGAATAACCATAAAACTGTATTTAAAAATGAATAATTCCTTATAACTTAAGTAAAACATAGATTATTGGATGTATTCTTTAAATCCAAAAATGTTTTAAACTCCATCAATCAAATCCTACACAACGTTTTCAAAAAAAAATAGTTAGTCACAATGTATTCAGTAATATCCAATTTTCTTTATCCATATCAAGAATATATTTTTTCCAACATAATTATCTAATCTTCATGAACAAACTAAGGGTTATATTTCCCTTAAACATGTTTTTTTCAAAGAATTTATACATGAAAATGAATCATTTTTCTTGGTTATCAGTACCGTTCAACATGTGCTTTTAAATTATTAATGAAAAATTACATAAATAAAATCCTTATACATTTATTAATTATTATAACCAAGATATCATTGATAAAATACTCAAATTATATAATTATTAAATCCAAACACAAGCACCTTCATCATTCAACTTCGTATGTGGTAATAGAATTATCCTAATAATGATGCATTATCATATTTTGAGGTATATTCATTTGATTCTTGGGGAACTTTTTTTCATAGTTCCCCATATCTTTATAGGTGAATAATTAAAAAAATGGAAACTTTTCTATTTCCCTTGAAATAATGAGTATGATGGATTTTCTCTCTACACTTTTAGCGAACTCTCATTCCATTCTAGAAAGTACTAGGGTGTTTTTCCCACAATTATCACATGTGGGAAAACCCTTCTTTCTCTTCTTCCCCAATATATTTTCTATCCAATATTCTATTCTTATATATCTTATATTTTAAGCTATAATTATTAGATAATTATTTTTTTGTCTTGTTATAATTATAATATATCCTCACAAGATGGGAATGATTTGGAGACTAGTTCCCTGGGAAATATTGGTTTTATCTCATCAAAGTAATGATCATTCTTAACCTTTGGATTATTTGAGTTTATGCAATTACCATTCCTTCGATTATGTTCAATTTATAAATGATGACAAACACTATATTAGAACACATCATTATGAAAAATTTTGTATAATCCCAAAATTAGTGAAATACTTAACATAAATGGATTAATTTATGTATATCTAATAACATTATAATAAACATGGTTTCTTTGTGTATATCACTATTTTTAACTCCATCATGATGTTTTATAATAAAAATTTGATTCCTCCTTACCATATTACCTAGGTGTTTCAAACGAGGTGCACAATAAGGATCATTGTCATGCACCGAGTGATAATATGGTCTATCCCAATATTCCATTTTCAGCATTATTTCCCCTAGGTACATATATTCTAGAACCACATCCACTGGTACTATCTTGAAAAGGATGTATTCAAAAAGACACATAATCTCTACCATACCAAAACAATGGGATATTATTCAATACTAATCATCAAAGTCTATAATAGGGTTATTATCCAAAATTTTTGTTTTCATAAATATAGTTATGACGGTTTGTACTAAAATACCTATGATAACATATATAATGACACCAAACCCATTAGCTAGGAGCATGTGTATTCTTTATTACATTTCTATAAGATACAAAGAACCACATCCCAACAGGAAAAATAGATTAGTAGTCTTGGTAAAGTTGATACATACTTGAGTCTTTTATTAAATTTAGATAAAAAATTACAGCATAATTTTTTTGAGAATAAAATTATTACCTATAGAGTATCATTAAATTTAAACCATAGTAAACATTATAGACTCCTAGAAAAATAAACAAAATAAGGGTGAGCTCAAATATTTAGTAAGTGTTACGTAAAATATAAGCTATAAATAATCAATAAGTATAATAAACATGGAAAAGGTAAATTATTGAAAACGCATTCCATTTAAATAACACAACTATATTGATATTATATGTTAAATTGGAAGTGTATACACTATATAGATTAAATTAGTGCATAACATACAAATGGACCTCAATGAATGGAAATTGAGATGATGTCCCTTACTTCATGCTTCCTTTTGGTACAATATTATTTAGCCTCTAGTAAAGTTATTTTAAATATATAATTAAATAAAAAAAAACAAATTTCAAATTCATAATATCATATATGATCCTTTTACCGAATCGTATCACCAGTTAATTAGTAATCATCTATTATTTTCATTTTCTCGGGAGTTAATGAACTTGTTTTTCTTATTCGTTCTTTGTCATGAAAGTTATAGTTATTTTGAGTATTATAGAGACTAATCATCTAAATAATAATAATAATGACATAATTATAATATTTATACATCTATTATTCCTATAATAGAAAAAATGAATGATGGGTTCGATAAATGAATTCTGTTATGATAATGGAGATGATATCTCATATATATGCATGAGTAAAGTTTCCATTTTTCAATGATCATTATGTAAATGAGGTAAATAATATTTTTACTTTATATAAGGATTATAATATCATATTATTTATTTAAATATACTTATACATATCAGATATGTGTTGTGGGGCATAAAAGAGATTCACATCACCTTGTAAAGGTAGTAGTCCACACGTACATGAATGATGTTACCATCTTTAAGTGAGTGAAAATGTTAGAAATGAAATGATATATTATTTAAAAAAAATTATAAATATGTCATTAATATCATATTTCATTAATATCACATAAAATCATTAAATATATCCATATTAATTTCCATCTAAATCATTACTCAGAATTGAATCACATTGCTTTGCGAGGTGGTAGTCCGCCAGATGCACGAGTGACGTTTACATATCCCATGAGGAATGGAATGTAAAAAGGAATACATTATATAATTATTATAGAGATATAGTTATGTCATGTATATATATATATATCATATATATACTTTGGATCCATAATCATACACAACTGTGATAGGTAGTAATGGAAAAATGAATGACATCGATTTGTGAGGTGGTAGTCCACCGTACACTAAAATGTTGATTTTGTAACACATTTGACTGAAGTGGAGATGGTTTTAGGTCATGAATTTAAAATAAAAAATATAAATATATTTAATATAATTATTTTATTTTATAATCATGGTTCAATGATAATTTAAGGAGGTGGGGGAACAAATAAAATAATAACACCCGCTTAATAACATTACCTTTTATTTGGGTAACCTATTTAGTTTGCACCAAAAGCATTTCTTGGTGGAATTTTTGAACAAAATAATTCTTATAGGATTCAATTATATAATTTTAAGGATATTTTAGTTGGTTTTTATTAATCCCAATTTCCTTTGACATGTGAATAAGTGAGGGGAGTGAGTTCCCTTTTAAAATAATGGAGGAGTGGAATTTTGGTAAATACTAATAATTGTTGAATAATTAGAGGTCACACTCCCCTCATATGAATCCCAAATTTATAAATAATTGACTTTATGGAAGATATGTTTGATAAAAAATTTCACAAAAAATCCCAGGTTTTAAACATTTCATTCCATAGCCTTTAAGTTTACTCCCTTTTACCATATATGTTTCCAGAGAGGTAATTAGTTTTTATTAAATTGGTAATTAAATAATTTAGTATAAAATTAAATAAAAAATATATATAATTTTTAAATAATTAATATTAATATTAATTTCATTTTACAATGTAGAAATACTATTTTTGTTTAAAATTAATTTTAACACAAGCACAAGTAACATACAAAAATACAACTTTTAACATTAACCATGATAATTAATTTTTATAATATATTATAATTATTTAAAAAAATTAAGGCAAACTTATTTAAAAATATTAAATATTATTTTTAAAAATATAAAATCTATTTTCCAAATTAACGTTTTAGAATTGGAAAAATTTAATATAGAATTTGTGTCGTAGACTTGTAGGGAAAGCTGGTTTTGAAAGAGAAAATATTCAAAAGCATACAATGTTTTTATATGAAAATTAATTTTCAAAATGATTAGAATTACCAAAATTGGATTAATTGGTATATAATTTATCAAATTTCACATTAAAATCAATTTAAAATATAATCTATCTTTATAAATAATTTAAACCAAATGGTAGTTTTCAATTAAAATTCAGTATTTTCACTATTTATCAAAAAATTAAATATTTCAGAAAAATCCCAAAAATTCATCCAAATATAATTTTTATATGATTATTTAAAAAATCAATTTAGTTTTATAAAATAATTTTTTTAAAAGAGTTAAAAATTAATTATAAATTATGTGCACAAAGCGTGACTATTGTATTTTAGAAAAATACAGTTTTCCCTAAAACATTTCTTTTTTTAATTAATATTAATTTATTTCCTAAAAATAGATAACCATAGTTATAATAATTTATTTATTTATATTAATACCTTCATATTTAATGGATATGATATAATGGTTTACTATATTTTGGTTCATTTAGACTTGAAGTTGCATTTTATATAAGAAAGCAAAGAGATTTAAATTTAAAGAAATATATTTTGTGGGCTGTTTAGGCTCAGTTGTAGCATGTCTCATATGATATAAAATAAAATATTATTATATTATAATTTTGGGTTTTTAAATCTCCTCTCTTTACATACTCAAGACTCTAAAGTAATGTTTTTAAAGAAAGGTAACATTGTTTTTCTACTTAGTTGAGATTATTTCTCTTCCACGTCTATGTTTTCTAAAGATGTTTTAAAAATGTTTTTACTTTTATCCTATGATTTTTGAAATTCATTTTTACATAGTTTTTCTTAATAATTTTTTTGGAAATGAATTATCTAGTCATTTCTCCAATGAGGTGCATTTTGACCCATTTACAACAGTGAGCAAGACATATTTTTAATGGAATGTATAGAATTACACATCCTCATAAGCACTGAATAATTTTAAGATTCTTTTAAAATGGTAAATTATTAATTTAAATTAAGCATTTTTTATAATATTCTATAAATTTTTAGTGTTTAAAAGGATATTCAACGTTAAATGGTGTATTTTCCCAAATAATGTGTTTTAATAGCATATTTACGGTATTTGTATTCATTAAGGAATAAAACCATATTTTATTAATAAAACATAGAGGATATATTGTAATTATTCATCCTCAGTTTTTACTCAGATTATTTAGGATTAGTATTAATGGGGATTTATAATTTTGAAACCATTCTCCATATCACTCTGGAAGGTTAATGATTATGTTTATTAATTGGGCAAATGATTTACATTTCATATGATATATTTATTAATGTGGATGTTTTAATTTATTTTTTCCCAAATTTAGTATGTTAATGGAATTTGACTTAGTATGTAATGGTAAATGACCACTATATCCCCTAAATGAATTAGTATGTCACATGAGAAAAAACTAGTTTATGTACTAAACTGAGGCCTTTCCCATTTATATAGCATGTCTTTGAAACTGGCCATGAATGTACATGCATGATTTCCAACATCATGTATTCCATAATTATTATATTATATATTGATGTCAATGTTATTATTTTATTAGTTATTATATACATGGATAAGTTTCAAACTCATGTAATTATTTATATCACATTATTTGATTATCACTAATTCCTTTCATATTATTATTCATGCTCAAGTTATTGATTAAACGAATTTTTTTTTGTTATTTACCTTTAGATATTGATTGTTTCTCATGTATTTATGATATAATCCATAGTAAACTTACCATTATGAGCATATTCGATCATCCATATCATATGATTCATTTCTCTAAGATGTCAGGAAGTGCATTATGTGGGATATCTAGGGATATGATAAAGGTAATAACGGTTCCATCAAATAAAATACTATATTTTATTTTATGTTTTAAATTTTAATGTGATATTAATATATGTATCTAGTTTTCCAATACTAATAAAAAATTCCTTTCTTTATGATAAGATTAATTGTATATAGTGATAATTTAATAAAGTAACCACCGACTATAGGCTACTACTATAGGAGTCATTACACTAACACTTTTCTTAAATTACTTGGATGAGTATATTTAATTCATAATCCTCCAAAATTATAATATATGACCTTTTGTTCCAATACGTACATGATTATGACCTTTATAATACATCATGTAATGAAAAACAAAAAATGTCACCTTCTTGATATTAATAATTGTAATTTTTTGAAATGAATAAAAAATAACCATTATTTACATATAAAAAGTCATTTACAAGATAAATGTATTTTATCACATTAATTGATTTATGATTTTTAGAAATGAAATAATTTCCTTAAATTTTTATGCAACACGAATGTAGTAATTATTTAATTAAATGTAAAATAACATAAATGATTTTAAAAATATTAAACGTAATATAATTTGAAAAAGTTATTATTTTCCAGAAGTTTTTTAAATAATTATAACTTTTTAGGGATGTTTATAATGTATATATTTGAATTACATATTTCTCTTGATGTCTTTAAAAGTGAAATTTATTAAATAGTTTTGATAATAAAATTAATGATATTTTATAATAATTAATATTTTATTAAATGATTAAAAATTCGTATAAAGATTATATTTATGAAATTTAATGTAAAATAGTTGATAATATTATCCATGATCTATTTAACGACCATTTTACCTTTTATAGTAACTTTTATAACCCATAAAGACTTAAAGCACTAATACTATGATAATTTTAAAAAAGGGTTAAAAGGGGTTAAAAATGATAAGGGTGAAAAAATAAAATAAAATAATCCAATTTTTTTTGTTTGATAGTTATAAACTCATCCTATCTTCAAATATTGTAAATTTTGAGGCATTTTTATATGAAAATTAATTTATATTAATATAATGCCTTATGAAATTCCAAGAGTTATCTCCACCCACTTATAAAAAGGGGCCCTCTTACATTATTTTATTCACACTTAGAATTCATTTTTTAATAAATAAATACCAAATCCATTCTTTATAAACATACCCATGTCTTAAAGTCCTTGGTTTGATTATAAAACCCTCATAGGAATTACTTTGGTGAAAACCTAAATAGGTTGTCCCAAGAAGAGGTGTCCTTACTAATTGGGGATTTTAATTTTATTTATTCCAACAAATACTTATAATATTAGTAAAATATGATGAAATAATAAAAACAGTATATCCCACATGATAATATGTTATTATTTTAATGTAATAACTTATTTCCATGTCCTCTTTCATCAAATGGGAAATGAAACCATCAGTCATGTGTAGAGTGGACTACCACCTCACGAACCGATGTAATTTTTTTTCCATCACAAACATGAATGAGTAGATATAATTATGGATTCAATGAATATATATAATATTTATGAAATAATTATTATTATATAATTATAATATCACATGTACCTTCCTACCTTCTAATTCGTTGGAAGATGATAATGTCGCTCATGTATATGTGTGGACTACCACCTCCATAATGAAATGCCATATGTTTTTCATTTTATTTTTCCATGGATGGTAATAAAGATATATTTAATGAATATATATGATATATATAAGATACAACAAATTTTCTACAAATTTGAATTCAAATTTACCTTTCATTATGGTCATCAGTTGAAAAATGAAAATATCATTTTTGCATATGTACGACCTAACATCTCCACAAATGGTGTAATTTATTCTTCTATATATAAATTTTTGGGAAGAATATAAATATGTATATAATTAATATAAATTATATTTATATCATTATTAATGTTCTAAATATGATGTAACCATGATCAATGTACAAGGACTAAAACTATCGAACCAAAAGTTATATGAAAAATGACGTGGTTATCACCGAGAATAATGATTTTAATAAATAATTGTTAATTAATGGGTAATATAATGTTATATGTAAATCACATATGGTATGATATATGTGAGTGTAGTTTTTAATATATTTATAGTAAATATATTTTTATTTCACGTGCTTTTTGAACACATATGAAAGAATTTAGATATAAGGTAAGGGTTTATTTCATAATGTTACAATTATTCGAGATTATTTTTGTTTAAGTCTCAATTGGGGAAATTATTTGTTATTTATATCATAAAACCAACAGATTTTATTCTCTGATTGTTATTTCTATAAATTTCAAGTTTTTATATGATTTTACTATCTTTAAGTACTCAATATATAGAAATAAAATTTTAATGAAAAATAAACTTTTTTTTTCTACTCAGTAAAGAACCATTTTTTATTTACATATTTTCCATAAAATTTATAAAATAATGTTTTTAATATTCTCTAATGATATTATATACATATCCCATTTTTTATTTTTTTACAAAATGTTTTAAAAAGAATTTATTATTGTTTTTTAAATGAGGTAGTTTTTGAAATTTTTACAAAAGTGTGAAAGCAATGTTTTTTACATATACTATATGAATAGAATATTCTACCACCATGAACACTAATTATTTTGAATATTATTTTATAATGTTATAATTTTTCTTTCTAATAAGCTGATTTCCTTAGTATATTTATAAATAGTTTGGACTCTAAATAAGCGATTTTAAAGTGAAAATGGTATTTTCCCTAAGAAATTTTCATGTGGTCTTTTTATAGTCTTTTCATCTATGTCATCATTATTTATGAAATTATATGATAAGGATATACTCTAATTATACCATCATATATATTTCTATGGAAGGTTTATGATATTTTTGACTACAGAAAGAATTTTTATTCTGTAAGCTAGTTCTTTCAATACGGAATGTTATTTATTTTTAATTATTTTTTATTAAGCTGTACTACCAATTTATATGATGAATAGAGTGTAATTATTAAGGGATGGATGGGGCTCAAAAATATATATCCCATAGATGCATTTTTAGGTATCATGAGACAAACTAGATTGGATATTTGGCTAAGGCCTTACCCATTTATGTAAATAAATTTAATGTGATGCCAGGAAAATAATTTTTAGTTGTCCTAAATTATGAATTCCATAATTATGAAATGAGTTATTGATGACCATGTGATTATTTGAATAGTTGTTATATACATGGATTATTTTCTATTTTAGGTGATTATTTAGTTAGGATTATTTTATCATTGTTTGTTCATTCCAAGTTATTTATACTTCATTGGATTTTATTTTATTCATACTCTTACTAAGATGATGAGATCCCCACATTATTTTTTTTGGTTTCCCTAAGAGTCTAGGAAGTATATTATGATTAATATTAAGGGTTATTATAAATGAACTAATGGTATCCTCAAGGAAATAAATATGTTTTAATTTAAGTTTTTGAATGTAATTTTATATTCTAGTAACTATATACTATTCAAAGACTACTAAACTATTCTATCATTTGGGATACAATAACCTATATCTAGTAAAAATGTAATAAAGTAACCACTGAATATGTGATACTATATTCAGGGTCTTCAAACAAAAATCTAGAAGATTATATAGGGCTTTATAAGAATGGAGGCATTAATGAAGGTTTCATGTTAGTGAGGTGCTCAATCGATATGGTGTGGGGAGAAGACACTCAGTTTTTTCATTAGATCATGAGGAGTCGTAGAATTAAATGGTAAATACATTATGGTATTGTGGTATAAATAACCGATTATGATAAAGAAACTAATGTGTAAAGTTGCGTAGTGGTTCTTTGAGTGTAGAAATGAAGCTTGGTAGTGAATGGCTTCTAGCGATGTGAAAACATGAGACATGGATAGATAAATAGTTATAGAATAGTAGTTATGTTGGTATCCTAGTCTGAATGTCTATTACCGAAGGAAATATGGTGGAAATAGTTAATAATTTTAATTTTTATATGTTATAATTTTAGATAAGATATAAAATAAATTCTAAAAATATAGTTTTATTTTAAGAAATATATTATATTATATTTATTGGAAGGGTAACCTCATTACTTGAGGGAATATATATTTGAGAGAGATGGGGGTAAATACATGTGATAAACGTTTATATTAAAAATAAATATCATATATATTTATATATATATATATGTATATATATATATTTTAACGAGGATGTATTTTTTTGACATGTGAATGGTCAATATCACATGCTTTTTTATAATGATTATGATGGAGAAAATATTGAGTCTACAAATGTTCATTTGGATAAAATTTATTGAATTTTTATTATTGGTCACTACAATTGTTGGTTACAAAACCTATGAAAATTTCAAGAGTCTATATAGGGTCTTTTTTTAATCAAGATCCGGTTCTATTTTTTTTAATGATTCATACCACTAATGATAAAAAGTTAAATAAATTATGTTATTTAACACAATTTTATGTTTTGTAGTCCAATGAATTTTATGATGATATATATACACAAGGATATTTTGGTTGGATCGGTGATTATGTATATAATCATAGTTAATTTTATTTTTCAATGATTCCTAACAGTACTACAAAGTAATAATCATAATTTTTATGGTGAGTTTTAAAAGATATTCAATGAATATTTTTACATAAAAACAGAATTTATGGATTTTTTATATATATGGTGATTTGATATATTTAATTATGATAAAAGACAAATGCATTTTTTGGTACTGATAGTATGGATTATTTGTCAGAAAATAGACTTTTATATATTGATGTTGTGTAATTACAGTAGGGTGTAATTTGATATAGGAACTAGAATATGTTTTGAGCTATAATATGTTAGTAGATGTTACTAAATTAATTATATCTCTTATTTTATATTAAAAGAGTGTGGTATACATAGAGTGTGGTTCATTTATTAATATTGAATTACCAAAAAAATTAATACCTAAATATGATAGAATTATTGAATTATAACCTGCAGTAATTTTAAATATCATTGATTGAATATTTTATAAAAGATGATTAACCTAATGATTTTTTTGGTAATTTCTTTGAGGATGGTTTGGATTACATGTAGTCATAAATTATTGATCTATGTCACTAGAGGTGGTTGTTTAAGTAAAGGTAGTGTTTTTGTGGGATTTTTAGATAATAATATGGATTAGTTAACCTATTACACTATCTTGGGACCCCATTGGAATTCTCACGCTTTACTTGTGATTTACAAAAGATATAAGACAACGATTATGTGGATAATATGGTGATGACATTGATTTTGTTGAAAATATAACTATTTATCAAGGATACATGGATATTAACATGATGTCTTATGTCAGTGATATGATTATGGGAATTTAATATATGAGTTATTAAATATTATAATTTATATGTTTTTAATAGTAGTACAATTCATTATACAACCACTAACTCAAGGTGGTTTTCTCAGGTGTTATAGAATATTCAAATTATTGAGTAACCCAAATAGATGGCTAGAGTAATATACTCTCTCTATCTTATCCATTTATTATTAATTATGTCACAACCCCATCCCCACAAAGTGTACCCCTCCTGGGCCGGCAATGTGAGATGGGAGATAATGACCCCCCGAGTCCCACCTCTAGTAGGCCCCGAGTTGGTGACTAGCGCCGATGGTATAATAAACACATAGATTGGAGGCATTACCCTCTATGAGAACACATACAGAAGAGAGAGATAATACAGACACCAACCAAATCCAACTCATACTGAAATATAAATGAAATCACAATTACACATATGCAATTTCATACCAAACTACTACAACTGAAAGGGGAAAACTGGAAGTAACCAAAAGAACATAAAAACTATAGCAACCATGAATCCAAAACAGCTCCTGCAACCCCAAGCTCGTAGAAAATGGACTGATCTCCAACCATCTCAAAGTGACCTGAAAAATAGTTTATATAAACTTAAGATGAGTATAACAGTATACTCATTAGGATACACCCTGAATCCTCTTATGCAATAGTAATGAAATCATGCTAATGCATATTGAACAACCAATAAAACCAACTTGTCAGCAAAAAAGGCATACATTGTTCCCAACCTCACCATGGATACTCTAACCAAGTAATGCATTCAAGAGTATATAATATAAAAAATAATATCAAGGGTACCCCTGTACTATTTCCCAATGGTTTTCTACTTTTCCCCAATGTCGCATGTCCTAAGCATCTCTCTCCAAAAGGGATTTCCCACAGACACTTGGGCGAAGCACCACAACGTGATCCTCAAGAAACAAAACCACCACATCCACATAAGAAATGTAACCAGGTAGTTTCTGGGAGCCACCAGAGCTCACATTACTTGTATCATGCGTCAGGTATTATACCTCAAGCAATTACAGCCCATTCACTGAGTAAGTATCCTCAAGTTATCACTGCCTATACAAGTTACACCTATAGTAGTACATTGGAAACACTATCCAGAATATATATGTGTGGTAATAACCAGAAGCCATTACAACCCCCTATAAACATATATGGGGAAAACTACCTGATGTGCCAACCATCGTAAGTAACTACCAAGAGAAGAGAGTGGGGAAAAGGGGGTAGTCAATCATACATCCTCCCACCAGGATGTTGGGGAAAACACCCCTAGGGCTTAGAATCCCCGTGGTGTCAGTTACCCCAAATGATGGGGGTGATGTAGCATATAAAAACACAAAATTACATAATATACCATTCCTAACAACCACACTATGGGCATAACCAAGTCTTAGACTCGACTCCAGCAAACGTCTCTCAGACTCCTGGCTGCCACTTCTATGACTAGGTATCCTATAATTACACAACCATTTAAAGGGATTTATTACATTACTTCATTCCCTTTTTATCAGTTCCACTTTATGATAATTAATTATTTTTAACATTAAATAACCATTAACAATTCCACATTATATTTCATTAGCATCACACCCAAAGTCCACTATCTCTTTAAAATTGGAACCTTAGTATTGCGTCCCAGCATGCTCCAACACCAAGGGTTAACATCATTTATTCCATTATTTATTTACATCATTACATTACCATATTCCCAGGCATTATAGAAAAATATTCCATGCTACTAAACACATGGTGGATCAACTTGGTGAGTAGATGAACAACCCATCGATTCTTTTCCACCAATAGTAAGAGCATAAACCCATCCTCCCTTGAGAAGCTAAACATAGAAAGCAGGTGGAATACCTCACGCGTATACACCCCTTTCAGAAGAAGGGTAAGCAAGACCATCATCCTTGAGAAGTGGGGAAAGTAAAGTAGATAAACAATAATTAAGAACTAGCAAGCATCCAATCATTTACATCTAACATGTTCCACCATCCACAGTGTCCTCCCCGACACCCACATGCATAAACCAATGCATCTCACCACTCTAGGCTTCAACTTCTGCCACAACCAATAGTCCTCCCTGCCCCCACATATCACAACAGCCTTCCAGGATCACATCACAACACATGAAGCAGGAAACCAACCATCATATCAATTGGGCTCTCAGCCCATAAAAAAGAAAGAGGGTAAGTCAGAACCCTATAAAGAATTATCTTTTATCAAAATAACAAGTTCTTTAGTCCATCTTTAATTAACCAATTTATTATTTGTAGGATCCAAATTCAGGAATCCTAAACAATAATCTATCAGAAATAATTAAACATGCTTAGTGAATCAATTTTATTAACATCAAATTAAAATAACAACCATTGAATTCATTTAAATGCATCTATATCATTAGCCAATCAATTATCAATAAATTCTGGATTTATGTTATTTACCAATTTCCATCAAGAAAGAAATGATAAAAAAATAAAGCATAGATATCACACTATCTATAAAATCAAGAGGCAATAACATACGATCAATATCAATTTATTTATCCAGTTCAAATATTTATTATCTTAATTCCATTGTGATCCAGTGGGGTATAACATGATAACTCTACCGTTGCACGTAAAACAAAAGAGAAGTAACGATTCCCCTACCTCAAATAGTTATTTTCGTTCTTATGCGAGAACTATCCACACAAAGGATGACAATCACCTCCTCCTGTGACAACAATATCCACCCAAGGATGCCGCGGTATGACCGCACCAATCGAAACCCAAGAAGACCCCATTAGAATTATGGAGATCACATACCATAATATGGAGAGGAGAAATAGAAGGAGATAAACCCAAACGAACAATTATAAAACATACCTTTTATCGATGAAGGATCGACACATGCTGCTTACACCAAAACAGGGGGTGCACATGCAGTAGTAAGAAACTATAAGGGGAAATGATCCGAGGATTAAGGTTCGATAACACCACCCCTATGGGAAAAAGGAATGGTTCTAGCATCTCACACTAGTGAACAAGAATATAGAACAAGGGAGGAAGATATCTCATCCCTTTAAAAGATTTAACAGAGAAATAGTTTAAGATATGTTGGATTTTCCATTAAAAGAGAATCATATTAAACCACACGGTTTGACCAAGTAAAGGGATCCTGAGACTTAGGAAAATTAATATAGGAGTTATGAGATTTGATTTGGACTTAAATACATTAAAACAAGCAGTTGAATTCATTTTACATCAAAGATAACGTTAAAGGTGTGAAACTGTAGGAAGTTGGAAACACTATTCACAATCCTGGAAACACTATACACCTACCGATCCTAGAAACACTGTACATGATTTTGGAGATTATGGAAATACTATACACTCACAAATCTAGGAAACAATATTCAAAAAATGACTCACCAATCCTATAAAAACTATTCATATAATTACTCACCAATCCGGGACTCACCGATCCTGGAAATGTTGTTCATAGAATGACTCACCGATCTTGGACTGACTAATCCTGGACTCACCAATCCTGGAAACACTATTCAAAAAAATGACTCACAAATCCTGGACTCACTGATTTTGGAAATAGTGTTCCTAGAATGACTCATCGATCCCGGACTCACCAATCCTAGACTCACCGATACTGGAAACAACGTTCAGAGAATGACTCACTAATCCTGGACTCACCGATCCTCGAAAAATTTTTCACAGAATGACTCACTGATCCTCGAATCACCGATCTTGGACTCACTGATCCTGGAAAACCTATTCACAGAATGACCTAGTGATCCAAGACTCACTGATCTGATCGTACTGTTCACAGAACGACAGGCCAATCTGATGGTACTATTCACAGAAAGACACACCTATTCAATGGTACTGTTCACAGAATGATAAACCGATTTGATGGTACTATTCATAGAAATACGGACCGATCTGATGGTACTGTTCAAATAATGATAGACCGATCTGTTGGTACTATTCACATCAGTCTCACCAATAGAACTGTTCACATCGGTCTTGCCGATGGAACTAATCACATCAGTGTCCCAGGTGGAATATTTCGCATCACTCTCACCGATGGAACTGTTCATATCAGTGTCAACGATGTAAATGTTCACATCGGTCTCACCGATGGAACACTTGACATCGGTCTCACCGATGGAACTGTTCACATCAGTCTCACCATTGGAACTATTCACATCATTCTAAAAAATGGAACTGTTCACATTGATCTCATTGATAGAACTATTTGTAGAATTGGAAAAATTGGAAAAGTGTTGGGTATAAGTCACCTCGACCACAAGAACACCTCAAACACTAGATTTTTGTAGAGGAATGGTCCAGATAGGTCAGAGCCATTACATCAGTTACCTTTCAAAACATTATCGTCTTCAAGAATTTAAACAACCTAAAAGGGAACATAACAGAAGTCTAAACAACCACCCATCGAGATACCTCTCAAAAGAGAGCAAGCCATAAGAATAAAGCAAAGAAATCCATCTCATAAAAATGAATGGTCTATAACCATAAAGGGGACATCGTTACATGAATAGAGTTAAACATCAAACAACTCCGGGTACTAAGCACGTATCAGTGTCTCACATTCCCAGGCACTCTCCTTCATGCCACCGTGTCACCACAATACATGAACCAGGGGGATAGAACACCCACACAACACCTTCTATTTGTAGTGTTGGTTCTCCGTAGGTTTCTCCTCAAAGGCCGCATCATCATCAACATCAATCTCCCCCCAATCGATTATGTGAGATTCATCATGAAGATAACGACGATGCTATGATACATGGAAAACATCATGTATACGGCTCATCAATGGGAGAAGTGCTACTCGATACTCCACAACTCCAACATGAGCTAACACCTTGAAATTCCCAACAAAAGGGGGAGAAATCTTACTCCCAGGACCAAACCATTACTGCCCATAATGGGGAGTCACCTCCAGAAACAAATGATCCCCAATATCAAACTATAAGGGTCTCCTCCTTTGATTAACATATGATTTTTAATGATCCTGTGCTGTCTTCATCCTCTCATGAATTACCTAAACTATATCTTTTGTATTCTGCACAAGTTCCATTTTGAGAATTACTAACTCTCCGACTGCAGTCCAACACAATAGAGAACAAAAATTCTATCAATACAAGGCTTCAAACGGTGCCATACTGATGGTTCAGTGAAAACTATTTTGGTATAATAACTCCACCAAGGGTAATTGATTCATCCATGAACCTCCAAAATCCATGACTCAAGAGCGTAACATGTCTTCAAGAGTCTGGATAGTCTGCTTTGTCTGACCATCCGTCTAAGGATGAAAAGCAGTGCTAAGGCATAGCTGAGAACCGAAAGCTAGCTGGAGACCTCTCCACACCCTAGAGGTAAAACGAGGATCTCGATCGAAAATGATCATACGTGGGACTCCATGAAGTCTCACCACCTCTTCCAAATACTGCCTCGACAAAACATCCACTTCTCTTGACTCCTTTATTGCTATGTAGTGAGCTGATTTTGTTAAACGATCCACTACCACAAAAATAGTGTCATTCCCTCCCTGATCTTGAGGTAAACTAGTAAAAAAGTCCATTGAGATGTCCTCCCACTTCCACTGAGGATCATGTGACAACTGGAGTAGACCACCCGGAACACGGTGTTCAGCTTTCACCTTATGGCAGACCAATCATCAAGACACAAACTTTACAACCAAACACTTCAGCCCAGGACACCAAAACTGGCCCCTCAAGGCTCAGTACATCTTTGTCATGCCAGGATGCACTGCTAAAGGAGAACTATGGAACTCTCTTAGAATCATCTTTCACATCATCAAAGGAACAAGTATCCTTCCACGATACAACACTCAGTGTTTTTCATCCTCAGACCAACCTACATGGGCCTCATTATAAACAACTCGGTCTCTCTAGACCTACACCTCTAGATCCCACAACTGGGACACTTCCACTTTTTTCACCCTAGATGGTTGTATCATCATCTGAAAAAGACAACCTATGCCCCCCAACTTCTCCTATATCAAGATGTAATGTTGACAGTTTTCCATTACTCTCCATGAGTCACTAGATTCATGCACTATATCACTATATTACATATGACTCAGTGCATCGGCTAAAACCTTCCCCTTTCTTGGTGTATATGATATACCAAAGTCGTGTTCCTGTAAGAATTCTATCCACCGACGCTGTCATAAATTCAAGTCACACTAAGAGAAAACATACCTCAAACTCTTATGATCACTAAAACCCACAAAATGCTTGCCAATGAGGTAATGTCTCAACAACTTTACAGAAAACACCACAGATGACAACTCCAGGTCATGGTTGGCATAGTTACGTTCATGGGGACACAGCTTCCTAGTCCTATAAGAAACAACTAATCTCTACTACATCAAAACACAACCTAACCCATGATGCGAAGAATCACAGAAACATCAAAATAAACTCCCTCTACTGGAAGACAAAGAACAATAGCACTTACTAACTTCTCCTTTAGATACTTGAATTAATCATGAATCTGATCGGTCTATATGAACGTCTGATCCTTCCTAGTAAAATCTATTACAGGAGTCACAACTCAAGAGAAATCGGATTTGAAACTCTTGTAGTAGCATGCATGACCATGGAATCTTCGCACCTCTAACACTATCTTGGGGGCATCATAAAACAAAACTGCTTCATTCTTAGATGGATCCACAACAACTCCCTTCTGGGATACAACATTCCCCATGAATCAGACTTCTATAGCCCAAAACTCACACTTCGACAACTTCCCAAAAAATTGATGTTGATGAAGAACTCTCAAAATGGCAAGTAGATGCTCTGCATGCTCCTCCTTAGATGTGGAGTACACAAGGATGTCGTCGATGAAAACCACCCTGAACTTGTCCAGAAACTCACAAAACACTGCATTCATCAATCCCATGAACATAGCTGGAGAAATTTTCATGCCGAACAACAATACAACGAACTCATAATTCCCATGACAACAAAAGAAATCAGTCTTCGTGATATCCTCATCCTTCACTTGCATCAGATGATATCATGACCGCAAGTCAATCTTTGGGAACCAACATGCACAATTTATTTTACCAAATAAATCATCAATACGTGGAAGAGGATATACATTCTTTATTTTCAACTTGTTTAAGCGATGATAATCAACACACAACTCGAAAATGTTGTCATCCTTCTTCACAAACAAAACTGGTGCACCCCATAGTGACACACTCGGCTGAACAAAACCCCACTATAACAAACCATCAAGATGTGTAAGTAACTCTCATAACCTAGAAGGGGACATCCAATATGGAGACATAAATATAGGAGACACTCCTAGTTGTATCCAGATCCCAAAACTTATCTCTCATTGAGGGGGTAATGCTACATCCTCTTCTGGAAATACATTAGGGTACTCTTATATGACCCTAGTAATCACCAACTACCAAACCTCTGAAAAAATTAGCATCATCCCAGCCATCATGGATGATAAGGACGGAACATGCCTTTGACCCATCCGAGAGTCTCTCTCTCCAACGAACACCATTGGCTCTCCATCCGCATCGAAGAACACAACATATCTCTTGATGAAATCCAAGATATCCAAAACCGAATAAAACCAATCCATGCTGAGGATGAAATCATATGGTTGTATTCGTAAACATAGGAAGTATCCCCAAGAGCGGTTCTTTCATAACACTAGATCAAAATATCTACATACTTAAAACAAGTCATCTCAGCCTCTAACTGGCGTAGTCAACACCAAGGGAACTAGAAGACTCTCTACCTCATTTCCCAAAGCATGGACTAGGGTAGGTGATATGAAGGAGTGTGTCGATCCTAAATCAAAAAAGGCATACACCAAGTTGAAAATAGGAAAAGGGTACCTTAAATGACATCTGGATCTCCTGGAGCTGGCAAAGCTAAAGCATGATGCTGACCATGACCTCCTCCAAGGCCTCTCTTACCCTGATGACGACCAACACCATGGCCGCACACTCCTCTCTGAGGATGGGGAGCATCACAGGGCTCTCTTCTACCTACCCGATATACCCTTTGATGATTTAAATCTGGTGCAACCTGCTGCTATTGCCTCAGTTGGAACATCCTCAACTGAGGAACCTATAGTGGATCACCTGGTGCATGATGACTACTCTAAAAGGTTGTGAACTCTTGATGCTGATGAGCTTGACCACCACAAGGAAAAAAGTGCTTGATCCCTTGGCATAGACCTGAGAGCTGCTGCCTCAAAAGAAATGAGATACTGAGGGATAAGAAATACCCCCGGCCGAATGGAAACTCTTCTTCCCAGAAAACCGGGAACCCCGAACCACAGCTCTAATTCGTGAGATATCATGAAGACTCCCCTATTATGATGATCTGGTTCTAGCCAATGTCCTCTCGATGACCTCTTCCCTCACCAGCACCTCCAGATATGTCTTCATCATAAATGGAATGACTTGGTGATGGATCTATGGACATAAAGGCTCCTCAAAATTCCTCACCCTAGCCTCATCATCTGGACATTGGCCAGAAGCATATCGTAAAATTTTCTTGAAATTGATTCCAAAATCTTGCACAATGGTGCTCCCCTGTCGAAGGGTACGAAGCTCTGGGTGACTGGATGCCTTCACGGTTGAAGATAGAAACTTGACTCTAAACTTGTCTCAGAACTCCTCCCATAATATCCCAAACTCCTCGCGATCCCAAAGGAACAAGAACCACCACTGCCTTGCTGCTCCATGTAGCATCATCACAACCAAGGACACCCAGTTCCCCTTCCAAGAACAGATCTAACAGAATCCTATCTCGGCAACCTCTAACCAGTCTTCCATGACTGCATCTAAAATGGAGCCCTCATACTTCTGCAGACAATGGCGCTGAAACTCTTGGCGTATCCACCTCCAAGTGTCATCGTTTTCAACCTCTAACATGCGGAAATCAACTGGCACAACCTACTGGATAGCTTCTATGCGATCCTGATGATTATGTCGACCTGGAGGTATTCCTATAAAATAAAAAATATTTATAGCTCCTAAACCTATAATATAGAATAATCAACATTAATTAATTAATTAATTATATTATTAAATTCAATTTTGGTCACCCTATCCCAAGGTCTACCCATTCAAATACAAACACAGGGAAGAATGATGCATGATCCTTTCCTAGGTCTCCACCCTATATGTAACATCCCAGGTAAATAAAAATATTACTTGTTCATATTTATTAATATTTGAGAATAAAATATTAATATTACTTTAAAGGGGATGCTATGTTTGATGGCGTAACCCAATACACAAAAACGAATTTCTTTGAAATATTACGATGCACACTAATAATATAATAATATTATTTTAAATGGTAGTAACTATTAGCCGATGTATTGGTGGGAATGAACAGATCTAAATAAAAAGTTATTATATATTCTTGTCAAATATTTTTACATTTATTCAATAAATGTTAGATGCTTAAAATGCGAATGAATCCAATTTTAAGCATAAATATTCTAATATTCTTTAAAAGGTCGATTAACCGCCTTTTGATGGAGAACCCTTTTTAAATCCACTTTTTCAAAATTTTATATGTTATATTTGACAAAGTAAAATCCGTCTATAGAACCAGGACATCAAAATTTACTTTTTGTATGTTTTTGTTATTTTTTCGATAAAGTTCATTTTTAATGAATAAGTGAAAAATGTTGTATTTTAATTCAAAAACTTATTTTTAATATAATTTATTTATATGATTAGATCATATTTTTAATTGGTTATAAAGTGAAATTATAATAAATTTTTACCATTTAATCCAATGGTGGTCATTAGAATTAATTTCACCTTGAAATTGGACTTAAACTAGTGTTAATCTTTTAATAGATATTGTTTCTAAAAAACACGCTATTTGTTTTGACAGTGGGAATTAATTATTAAAATAATTAATGAAACTTATATTTTTTTAATTTTTTAAAATAGACATCATTTTTGAATTTGGAATATCAAATATAGCTTAGGGTGGATTTTTGGTATTTTTTCTGAAAAACTTCAATTTTTGATGAATAGTGAAACCACTAAGTGGTAGTTAAAAAACTGATTTTTTGTTTAAATGAATCTTTACCACTTTTGTGATTTGATTTTCAAAAATCCGACATGCATGTGTGTCATTAGGCTGTAAAATCTGGTTCAATGTGATTAAAATAATTTTTTGGTGAATATTAACTTTTATGTTTTATTAATCGCGATTAAAGGTAATTAGTGTAATTTAAGGTAAATATAATGATAAAATAATATGAAATTACCTTTACACTTGTACTAAACTTATTGGATAAGTCATGGCCGACCAAGAAAATCCCTAGTTCATCTTGGGGACCCCATGGAGCCACTTGGGTAAGAAAATTACATTAATAACTTTTTATTTAAAGTTAAAATAAAAATACCACAAATATTTATTGTTTTACTAAAACAATATTTACATGGGGTTATAAAAGTCATATTTTTGACTATAAATTGTAATTATAAAGAAAAAATAATTCCTACATCATAGTAATTTTTTTATAATATTTAGACATTAAATAAATAAATTTATTTATGACACCATGATGATGCAGCGATTACCTCATTAATGAACGAATTAAATAAAATGAAAAGATAATGTAAAATATAAGACATAAAAATGTCAAAAACCTATTAGATGGGGGAATTTCTAACCCTTATCACCTTATACTTGAAATATATCTTTGTGGGACCTTTAAAATAAGAAAATCATTTTATGATAAAGCAACTTTTCCTGAATTTCCAAGAGTGCCCCTCCCCCCTCTTATAAAAGGCCCCACCTCTACCACCTTACCCACACCTCTCAATCCATTGGCTCAGCCACGATCTGATCATTGTATCTCTCCACATCCATCTCCTCATTCTAGAATCCTTACCTTAGGTAGAAAGCCCTTCAAGAAACTCTTTTGGTTCAAACCAAAGGGAGTTACCAGATTTAAAGGTAATGTCCTCTCTTATGTTCTTTTGTTTTATTTTGCTTCTCCAACCCTATAAAATCTTTTTATTCCTTTCTTCTATTACATAACCAGTATCTTAAATATACTAGGATATTATTATGAGAAGGATTCGATCCACACTTACACACACCTCTATCTAATGGTTAAGGAACATACTGTTTCCGTGGATGGTGAATTACTACCTCGCGAAACTATGATTGTTCAATCTTCTCCTACCACCTCTCATAGTGGACATTATGATGGAACTATATTTATTTCTGATATATATTATATTTATTTCCTCTATATTCATATGTATTTTATATTTAATAAATACCTTTATGCTTTTCATGTTGTGTAAATGCGATAATTTCATTTGAGGAAGTGTGGACTACCGCCCCCTCAAGTGATAAGACTCATTCATACAATACATGGAATGTATAAAGAATGAAATTGATGAAATTATTTGACCTATATAACATATATATTATATTTGAATTATAATATATATATATATATCTCTCTCATCTATTTTTAATTCCATTAATGCGCCAAAGAAATGAAAGTAGCGTTCATGCGTACGTACGGACTACCGTCTCCATGAACGGTGCATTTCATTTCTTTTTTATCTCCAAATGTTATGGAATAGTATAAAATTAATATATACTGGATATATATGATATTTAAATCATTAATACTATTCTGTAGATGATTTAATTATAACTTCAGGGAAAATTCTTTTTCCAACAAGTTCAATTTCTACTCATGTACCGAACATCGACAAAAACGTCTGATATAAACTCACATTATTAACCAATTATTATAACATTATAATATGTGAAATGAACTGAATAATAATCTTTAAAGGAGTTCCTTAGGAAATTATAAATTTACCATTGTTTATTATTCAGGAATATAAATAAACAAATAAGACAAGTCGGATTTGAGGTAAGGGATCCTACCTCTCTCTTTCTTTTTATGTACTCTCTTTTATGTCATTTCTTTTAATATTATATTTATTATGTTTGGGGATGTTCTTTTAATTTCCTCATACTATAATTTTTATGTTCATATTATGAGATACCATATTTGATCTCATAAATACATTTTTGGGAGTTTAAAGTGGCGTCGTTAGGCTGCCGTGTTTTCGTAAGGTATTTTTCATCTCACTTTTAATCCCGTGAGATTTATGCTATAGTTTCCACCATTTCCTTTGAGTGGTGTATGTACTTCCCATTATTATAGTCTTTGTATAATATAATTTAATTTATGGGTATTTACATAAATGTTTTACAGTCCTTCTTTCATGGGGTGTACGTTTCGACAGTTACCCAAATCGGTAAGGGAACCTTTCACCCTCCTATTTTAAAAAGACTTCTTTTTGTTAGGTCCTTTAATTTACATCTTCTTATGTGGGGATATGTTATTCTATATCCTTATTGATGTAAATTTTATTTCCAAGTGATGAGATACCATTTTCTCTCTCATCAACTAATTTTATGAATTTTAATGTGACACTGTTAGGCTGTCAAATTTTCGCAAAGGAACTTCTTAACCCAATTTCAATTCATTGGGTTAGACCTCTACTTCTTGATTATGTCGTACTATGAATATGTGTGGATGACATCTGATTTTTTTACACTTATTATCCACTTATATTTGGTGTATTTATATTTGTCACACATAATTATGGCATTTCTCTATCCTTTCTCTAATGGCATGATCCTTGATTGGGATTACATATCAATTTCTTCTCATTGAGACATTTCTCAATGATATGTACATTTATTATTTTATAAAGTGTATATAGAGCCCACAACATTCCATATCCATATTATGTCTATAATAAAGTCATTTAAATGTTTTTAAAATTGTCTACTTTCTTGTGGCTTATAATTTAAATGTTCAAAATGGAAAAGGACTCTTTTTTTAAAACATTGTTTTAAATGGTTTTAAGGATTTATTCTTTTAAACATTTATCAACCATGTCCATGTTTTAAAAATTGTTTTAAGGATTTATTTATAGGGACATGAATGTTTTAAAACCCTTTCAAAAGTTTCGAAGTGGTATGGGACACTTTGTTTCTAAAATCCATTTTAATTGTCTTCTTTTAATATTTTCAAAGTATAAAGGGATTTTTCTCTCATAGAGTTTTAATGATCATATAAGTTGTTTTTATTTATGATAATCGCATGATGTGATCTCTTGTGATTGAAATGTTGAAATTTTATGTTTATTTTATGCATGTTTTATGTGTTATGATTATGTTATGGTTCTTTGGAAATGTTTATGAAATCGGGTGGTTCTGTGATAAACTAAGGGCGGGTGAGCCAGATATAGCTCTCTAATGCATTGAGTAACAGGAAGGAGTTAAACACTATGGTTTCTCTGAAGAGATTTAGGGAATATACTGTGGTGGGTATTCCAAAAGTAACCATGAGGGTTACTCCATATGTAAGAGTGTTATGAATGCCTCAAGTTAACTTTATGTCTTATGATTTCTATGAGTTATTCATAAATCTTATGATTTCATGAGGTTTGTTAAAGTACTTATGTTTTATGAGTAAATAATGATTTCATTTATTTTTATGTATACTTGGACTAATGTTTACTTCCCTTATTTTAATATCCCTTACTGAGCTTTTTATGATCATCCCATGTTTTGAAATGTTTTCCACAACACTTAAAGATGAATAGGGTCAAGGATGAGATCAAGGAAAGCCATGATATCTAAAACATGGAACTAGAAATGTTTCTTTTTATGAGTTTCTGTTTTATGAAAAAAATGGAAACTTAGTAGATGTTTCTACTTTGTAATCCTTTGAGATGTTATAGTTATGTCCTAATTCTCTAAAACTCTAAACCTGAAAAGATCCTCAATGTGAATTATTCATTTAATTCAATATTATATAATGTTTTTAGGCTAGGTCCTTATACTATAGCTAGTATAACCTCGTTTAGTAGCCCTTTTAAACTTAAATTTCAATACATTAGATCATAGGGAGACCTAAATGCCTATGTCTCAGCCAATATCTACTGTTTACATCACATTCTAAACTTTACTAACACTATTTCCCAACCAACCCATGAAACCTCACATATGCCTAACTCCAAACTCCATCCTATCCCTCAACCTCCCTTTGATACAACTTTGTCATGACCACCTCCCCACAAATTATACCCCCCCTGGGCCGAAAATGTGAGAAGGGAGATAATGCCCCCCGAGTCCTGCCTCTAGTAGGCCCTGGGTTGGCGACTAGCACCAAGGGTATAGTAAACACACATATGGGAGACATTACCCTCTAAGACAACACATGTAGAGAAGATAAATAAGATAGACATGAACCAACTCCAACATAGACTGAAATATAAAATAAATCCCATGTACACATATGTAATTTCATGAAAAACTACTACAACTAAAAGGGGAAAACTGTAAGCACACAAAAGAAAGTGAAAATAACAGCAACCACGAATCCCATATAGCTCATACAACCTCAAGCTAGTAGAAACCAACCTCATCTCTAAACTACTCCAAGTGACCTAAAAACAATTTATATAAAAATTGGGTGAGTATGATAGTATACATAGTATGATCCTCCCCAAAGCCTCTCACGCAACTGTAAATAAAACATGCTAAAGCAGAGTAAACAACAGGTAAAAGTAACTAATCACCTTAAAAGGCATACTATGTTCCCAGCCTTACAAGGGATACTCTCACCAAGTAACACATATAAGAGTATATAATATAATATATAATATCAATAGCAACCTCTACTACTTTCCCATTGGTTTTCTGCTTTTCCCCAATGCCGCACGTCCTAAGCATCTCTCTCCAAAAAGGCTTTCCCACAGACACCTAGACAAAGCACCACAATATGCACCACGTGCAAAAAACCCACCACATCCACGTAAGTAAAGTAACCACGTAGTTTCTGGGAGCCAGCACAGCTCGCATAACATGTATCATACGTCGGGTAATATACCTCAATCCATTACAACCCATACACTGAGTAAGTATCTTCAAGCCATCACAGTCTATACACGTTACACCTACAGTAGTCTATAGAAAACTATATCTAGAATATATATGCATGTGAATAACCACAAGCCATTACAACCCTCTAGACACATATATGCGGAAAACTAACCAATTTTTCAACCATCACATGTAACTACCAAGAGAAGATAACGGGGACAAAAGAGGTAATTAGCCATCCATCCTCCCACCAGAATGTTGGCGAAAACACCCCTAGGGCTCAAAATCCCTAGGGTGTCAGTTTCCCGAACTGATGGGGTGGAGTAGCATATAGAAACAAAAAATTATAGAATATATTATATCTCACAACCACACTATGGGCATAAACTCGCCTTAGAATCGACTGCTGCTAACGTCTCTCGGACTACCGACTACCACATCTATGACTAGGAATCATGTATACACACAACCCTTTAAAGTGATTTATTACAATAATTCATTCCCTTTTTATTAGTTACACATTATGATAATTAATTCTTTAAACAAAAATTAACCACTAACAATTCCACATTATATTTCATAACCATCACACCCAAAGTCCACTTTCCCATTAAAATTGTAATCTCAATATTATATCCTAGCAAGCTCCAACCCCATGGGTTAACATCATTTATTCAATTATTTATTTACAGCATTACTTTCCCATATTCTAGGGCATTCTAGAAAAACATTCTATGCTACTAAGCACAAGGGGGATCAACACAGTGAGTAGATGAACTACCTGTTGAGTCTTTTCCACCTATAGCAAGAGAGTAGACCCATCATCCCTTGAGAAGCTAAACACGGAAAGCACATGGCATACCCCACAGGTCTTCACCCCTTTCAGAAGAAGGATAAGCAAGTCCATCCGCCTTGTGCAACGGGGAAAGTAAATACGATAAACAACCAATAAGAACATGTAAGCATCCAAAATTCATATCCAACTGATTCCATCATCCACGGTGTCCTCCCCGACACCCAGATGAATAAACCGATGCATCTCGCCACTCTAGGCATCAACTTCTACAACAAACAAAAGGCCTCCCTTCCCCTACACATCAGAAAATTATTCCAGGCTCACATCACAACACAAGAAGTAGGAAAACAACCCTCATATCAATTGGGTTATTAGCTCTTAAACAAGTAAGAGGGTAACCTAGAACCCTTCAAGGAATTATCTTTTATCAAAACATCCAGTTCATTAATCCATCTTGGATTGACCGATTTGTTATTCGTAGGTTCTAACGTTGGGAAACCTAAATAGTAAGCTATCACAAATAATTAAACATGATTTCTGCATCAATTTTATTACTATAAAATTACAACAACAACCATAGAATTCATTCACATGCATATTTTTCTTTATCCAATCAATTATAAATTAATTCCAGATTTACGTTCTTTACCAATTTCCATAAATAAAGAAAAGCTAAATAAATAAATCATAGATATCACTCTATCTAGAAAATCAAGATATAATAACATATGATCAATATCAATTTATTTATCGAGTTCAAATATTTATTATGCCAATTTCATTGTGATCTTGTGGGATAAAACATTCTAACTATAATGTTGCATGTAAAAGAAAATGGAAGAAACAAATCCCCTCACTCAAATGGTTCTTCTTATTCTTTATATGAGAAAAATCCATACAAAGGATCACGATCACCACCTCTCATGACAACTGTATCCACCCGAGGATTCCACGGTACGACCTTACCAACCAAAACCCAAGAAAACTCCATTAGAAGTATAGAGATAACATACCATAATAGGATAAAGAGAGTTAGATGGATATTAAACCAAACGAATGATGATAAAACATACCTTATATTGATGAAGGATCGACACTTACTGCTTGCACCAAAACAGGGGGTGCACATGTCGCCGTAAAAAACTTCAAGGGGAAACGATCCGAGGAATAAGGATCGATCACACCACTCCTATTGGAAGAAGGAAAGGTTCGAGCATCTCACACTAGTGAACCAAAAGGTAGAACAAGGGAGGAAGATATCTCATACCTTTATAAAATTTAATGGACAAACAATTTAAGATATGCTATATTTTCCATTAAAAGGGGATCGCATTAAACCACATGGGTTGACCAAGTAAAGGCATCCTGTGACTTAAGAATATTAATATAGGATATATGATATTGGATTTGGCCTTAAATACCTTAAAAAAGACCTTGAATTAATTTTATGTCAAAGAAAACATCAAAGGGGTGAAATTTAGGAAGATAGAAACACTGTTCATGATCCTAGAAACACTATTAACCGACCAATCCTGGAAAAATATACATGATTCTTGAAAAACTGTACACTCACCGATCCTGGAAACACTGCTCAGAAAATGAATTACTGATCTTGGACTCACTGATCTTGGAAACACTGTTCACAGAAAGACTCATCGATCCTAGACTCACCGATCCTAGAAACACTATTCACAAAATGACTCACCGATCGAGGACACACTGATCCAATGGTAATATTTATAGAATGAGAGACCGATCCGATGGTACTGCTCATAGAATGATAGACCGATCTGATGGTACAGTTCATAGAATGACAAACCGATCTGATAGTACTGTTCACAGAATGACAGACTGATCCGATGGTACTATTCACATCGGTCTCACAAATGAAACTATTTACATAAGTCTTGTAGATGGAACTATTCATATCAGTATCACTAATGTAACTGTTCACATCGGTCTCACCGATGGAACTGTTCACATTAGTCTCACCGATGGAACTCTTTATATCGGTCTCACTGATGGAACTGTTCACACCAGTCTCACTGGTGGAACTTTTCACATCAGTCTCACCTATAGAAGTATTTGTGGAATTGGAAAAATTGGAATGGTTTTGGGGATAGGTCACCTTGACCACCCGAACTCCTCAAACATATTATTTTCACAGAGGAATGGACCGAAGAGGTCAGGGACATTATATATTATATAGAGAGAAAATATTTATAGGTAAGGATGTGGATTTTATGTAGATATATGGATATATTGTGATTATGATAGTGGGTTAGAGACTATATATTCAAAGTTATAGATATTGGTACTAACGAGTTGGTGTTTTTTCAAGAAGAATTTATATATATATTTTTTTATAAATAAATTATAAATTTTTTTATATGTGTAAAGATAATTTTTCCAGAGATCTAGAATTTGATAATTTGTTGAGTTATACATAAGAGGTGATACATGTAGATTACTGGAATTGAATTGACTTGTGTGCAGTATCTTATGGGGATTTGGGGACAATATAGTTCACAATCTAATGTATGAATATGATTACCCATCAGTGTTTATTTATAGCAAGGATTGGATATTTTTACTATTTTACTACTTTAATTAATATATACATCTTATATTGACATTATTGTTCATACTTAGGATATTTTATACTGATTATGTGGATATAAAAATACTTAATCTTACAAAAATTATTACATGATCATGATGTTGGGGGTACATGGGAGTGTTAACTCAATGACTAATATTATTATATAATAATTGAGTTTGGAAGATTTATATTATATACTACTGAGGTATAATAAGTGTGCAATGTTTTTAGTCTATTAGGGGTTTAGCTATTATTATACATTAGACTATTTATTGCATTGTTATATATTATGACATTTATACATTACACATTATTATGATATTAGTTGATTTTGAGAATCATTATTATTCATGGTAATGTTATATTTATTATATTTATAGTTATTTCTTGTGTTTTCTAGAGTTTCATACCACCCATTTTTTAAATTGATATCCTTAGTGTGAGTCACTAAACCATTTCATATTGGATGAAAGCTTCAAGGCTCACTATTATTCTCATCACAAATACAGGGAGGTGACTAAATGAGATTGGGTTATAGAAGGGTGTTATAAGAAAAATTTATTTATACATATATTAGAATTTAGAGTTAGGAATTGGTGAGGTTTCGGTTGGTTTGGGAAATTAATGAAACAATTCCAAAGGTATTATTGATCAATTTTATGTGCTTGATAATTAATCTATGGTGTGATGATTCCATTAAAATCATTCTAATTACATATCTACCAACATGAGTATATCATTAATTTTAGTATATAATTAGGGTAGTAGATTAATTATATAGTGATAAGAATGCAATTTATGAACATTCTTTCTATCATTGGATATATATATTCATGAAATTCCAATGATATATTCTCAAATTTTATTTTTAGTGTGTTGAAATTTTATTATGGTTTGAAGATTATATTAAATGTGATATTGTAATATCCCAAGTAATTATTAAATAATAATTTATTCATATCTATTAATATTTAAGAATTAGATATTAATTTTACTTTATAAGGGATGCTATGTCTGAAAAAATACCTGACATACAACAATATTTTTTTCCTAAATCTTATGGTGCACACAAGAATGAGTTATATCGAAACAAATAATGTACTGTAATATTATTATTTCAAATAGTAGTTATCACCTATCTAATGTATTGGAGAGAATTAAAAGAACTAACTATATTATGTTTACAAATGTTTAAAAAATATTTTAACTTCCCTACAATAAATTTCATAGGCTTAAAATGAGAATAAATCCTATTTTATGGGTAAAATACTCTAATATTTTTAAAATGTAGTTATACCACCTTTTGAGGGAGAACCCTTTTTAAATATAGTTTTTGTAACATTTATATTAAATATTTGATAAAATAAAATTCTTTTTTTGAATATGGACATCATAATTTACATTGGTTTAATTTTTCGTATTTTCATGAAAAAATTTATATTTAAATGAATAGTGAAAAATAGTACATTTTAATTCAAAAATACCATTACGTCTAATTTATATATATCCAAAGATTATTGATTTATATGGTTTAAGGGTATAATTATATGAATTTTTTATCAATTAATATAATGTATTCCATTGAATGCTTTTTCAAATTAAAACTAAATAGAAAAACTATGGGAACTTTTGAACATTTACTTAAAAAACCAGTTTTCTTAATCCTTCAATAGGATTAATGTTAAACCTAATTTAACCACTTTTGTGAATTGAATTTTCCAAAATTTATGAATGTGTTTGTAATTACTATAAAAAATGTTGTCTAATAGGATCAAAATAATTTCTGGTGAATAGTAATTTTTGTATTTTGTTAACTACGACTAAATATAAAGTGGGTAATTAAAGATAAAATTAATATTTTAATATTATAAAATTCTGAGAACACTTGTAATAAAATAATTGATGAGTTATTACTGATCATTACCAACATTAGGCCGACAGTTGATCTTTTTAGGCCACTTGGGTGTGATTATGTCATTTAAAACATTTTATTTACTGTAAAGACAAATATGTCATAAATATGTCTCTTCATATTAAAACAATTTTATTTGGATGTTTTTTAAGAGATAGATTTGACTAAGAATTTTATTATAATGATAAAAATATTATCTAACTCATGGTACTTTATTTATAATTTTTATTAATTAAATAAATAAATTTAATTATGACACCACGATGATGTAGTAATATATTTATTAAATAATGAATCAAATAAAAGGTATTAATAATATTAGAATAAATATAATTTGTCATATTTTGTACCATAAACTAATTTTTTAGAGAAATATGATATGTTAGGATTAAGATAATTTATATTTTTTGAAGGAATTAAGTTGGTATGATATTTAAAAAAATAAAAGTATGAACAATGTCCAAATTTACATAACTCATAAATTAAAATATAAAAGATTTATGTAAATGATGGAAAATTTATAAAAATAAAATATTCATCCAACCAGTTCATATAAGTCCACAAATTTCAATAATGACTCATTCATTGGTTTTTTTGGAATGTTATAGTGATTATATTAACTCTGATGGTTTAAGTTACATGATAACACGTTATGAGTTAAAAAGGATAGAATAAAAAAATAAGTATTAAGAATTATTAAATAATTGTATAATTCTCATTTTATGATTATAATTAGACCCATAATCATCCTATATTTTAACTAAATCATTTTTTCCCTTTTTTAATTAATGTTAAATGTATATTAATTTAATACTTTTAATAATTCTGTGGGTTCCTTGCCCATCTCCAATAAAAGGAACCCATTACTCTCTATTACTCACACTTCAAACACCATTTGGTTCATAAAATATCCAACCAAAAACCTACCTTGAATACCTACCAACATTTGTGAGTCCTTTTTTTAGGAAGAACACCGTTTATTGAGGTGTTAAGGTGTAACATTCTGATATTTTATGAGAAATATTTTTTTATGTCATATGTTATACGCAACATAAAAAGAATTTTTCACAACAAAAAATACAGACTTGGCTTGCACTACACGCAATCACGACCTTCCTCGATAGCGTGTGTAGTACGCAATACCAGGTTTCACTAAACAACGATATATTATTATGGACTAGACATTATGAATAGTATTAACTACATTTTCAATTTTATAACATTATTATCCATCTTACACATTTTCTAGAACATGGTAAGAGAACAAAATAAATTTTTCGGGTAAAATAAGTATTTTTTAAAAAATGCAGTTTTGCCGCCTTTTAATGGCACACCCACATTAAATATAGTTTTTGACATGTTTATAAGTTCAATTTGACAAAATAAAATTCTTTTTTGGAATCAGGTTATAAAAATTTACTATGGAGAAATTTTTGATATTTTTCTGATAACTTTCATATTTTGATGAATAGTAAAAATACGCTAATTTTTAATTAAAAACAAATTTTTTCATTGAGATAATTTATATGTATAAATTATAATATTTAATGATTTTAAATTATAAATAGAATATATTTTTACCATTTAATATAATGTATGTCATTAGCATTAATTTCACATTGAATTCACAGGTAAAAACATTTCAATCTTTGACAATGTTTTAACTTCTAAAACCCGTTTTCTTAATAACAAGATTAATTTTAAATTAATTACTGCAACCTCTGTGTTTTGAATTTTGAAAAATGGATTCCATATTTGGAATCAGTGGGTCCAAATTATGTTAATAGGATACTTTTTATTTTTGGGTATTATGGATAGTAACTACAATAAATTTTATTTAACATAGTTAAAGGTAAATCGGGTAATTAAGGGAAAATATAAGATTATAAAATTACTCTAACACCTACAAAGATCCTATTGGATGACACAAAGTTGACCCATATCACCTAAGGGTCGTATTAGACTCATTTAATGGAATTTTTTTCATGAAAATAATTTAATTAATATTAAAACCATAGAAAGTGACAACATGTCACTTTCGTAAATCTTATAAGTATAATAATTTTAATTTAGTGATAAAAATAATGAAACATAGAACATGAATAGTATCCATAAATCTAATACAATTATCTACATAATATGAATTTATTTTGAATTTTTAGGTATTAAATAATTATCATTAATTTTTACACAATAGTGATGTTGAAATTATTTTATTAATTAAAATATCAAATAAATGGTTTTAAAAATATTAAAATTATTATTATATGAACTATTTAATTTTCTCCACTACTTTTTTAGATACATATGTCATTTTATGAATCTATTAAAGCTTTTAGTTCAAACATATCTTCTGTATATATTTTATTTAAATACAAATAAATGAATAATGTCAAAATTGACACTATTGTTATTTTATAAAAATAACATTTTATAAAAAAATTTAAAAATAAAAATATTATTTAAAAATTATAAATTAAAATTTATATGGTCGAAAATGTCATAAAGTGTCAAATTATGGAAAACTCAAAACACATATGTAATTATTTATAATAATTTATAATTTATAATTTTATTACCACAAATAAAATAAAATTGATAAATAAGGATAAATCAAGATTATAATGTTTAAAATCAATTCCTAACATTTTTAAATTTTATTGGTTGATGATATCACAACCCTATCTCATCTAATCTTCGGATATGAGTCATTTTTTAAGTTTTTAAGTGGGGATGGGATTTAATATAAATTAATATTTCTTATTTTTCCAAAGGTGCACCTCTCCTCCCTTATAAAAGGGCACCTCATCCCTCTCCTCCTCACACCAATTTGAGCCTTCCATCTCGACCAAACCCTGCCCATTTCACTTTCAAACTTCCCTAGAAATATCCTAGTGGTCCTAGTCTTCTTCAAAGGCCAATTTTAGTGCCCTAAGAGGAGGTCTCAAAGAGGCGCTTCAAAGAAGAGGTAATGTCCATTACCGATTCTTTCAACTTTATTTCTTCTTCTTCTTCTTCTTTAGTTGTTTCATTACGAAGTAACAAAATAATTATCACTAATATACTGATATGTTATTATAAGTATAAAAAAACCCTATTTGTCCATCTATCCATCCTACCGAAAACGAAATCACCGCGCGTGCGTAGGTACGGAATACCATCTCCACACCGTGGTGTAATATATTTTACACCACCACCTTAATTGGATGGGTATAATGGTGTAAATAATAACTATATATGATTATTTTAATATGGTATTGATTCTGAAATAGTATACATACACTCCAATACAATTCCACGATCATGGGAATGATATCATCGCTCATGCGTATGTACGGAATACCGTCTCCACGATGTGATGCGACTCGTTCTACATGACTTTCATTGCATAATGATTATATAAATGAATTGAGTGAATAAATATGATATTTATTACACTAATACCATTATGTAAATTAGGTATCTATAACCTAAAAATAATAATAAGAATTTATTCGACAAAACATGCATAAGAACAAAAAGCAATAAACACCCGAATAACAAGTAACAATGAAATATTACTAAATAGAAGCTAAGAATATGACCATATATGATAGCATAAAAATAAAAATGATTCTGGAATAAGTCAATGACATTATTTAAATCATTATACAGGAGGTTCAGACACTTACGAAGCAAATCGAACCTAAGGTAAGGGACAATCTCGCAATCTCAATTTTTATCCGAGATTGTTTATACTTCAGAATTTACTGGGGAATATTTATCATCCACATCCATGTTTCCTCAATATGTAATATTATTTATATCCTCCTAAAATTTTTTAAATCCAATTTTACCCTTTGGTGAGTTATTAGTAAAAGATATGAAAGGAATATTTTGTTATTTTTCGTACGAGGTACTTTTTGACTTTTCTGACATAAGTACGAGAAGAATGTTTTTTCAACTTATACGGCATGAATGGATTTTTAAAAAATTATTTCTAAGAAGATTCCTTTAAATGTTTTCACGTTTATATTTAATCAACTTATTTTAGTTTAAAATTGTATGACATGTTAAGAAAGGAAAAATGTTTTTAAAGTAGAAAGGATATTTTCCTCAAGAATGGAGTTCGAGTATTTTATCAAAATTATTTTCCATCTAAGATAATGTAGGGTTCTATTTCTATCCTTATTATTACATTGATTTGATTATGTTGGGATGGAATTATTTTCACGAATTCCTTTATCTTATATGAGTTGTTTTATGATGTCACGATGTTTAATACTCCCATTTTTATTACATGGGTTATGCTATGATGTATGGTTTATGATTTTGTGGCACAAATAAGAATGGTATCATTATGAGATGGGTGGGACATATATCCCCCTCCAATGCATTGGGTAAATATTTATATCTCATGATATAGACATGGCTGGAACGGCAAGTTAAACCAGTTTAGTGAAACAGGACTGAAACGAGGAGTGAACTCGGTTCAGAAATGGACATTTTCCACTAAGATAGTCTTGGAAATGAGTCTCCACTACTAAGAAATGATTTTCTATGATTATGTGTGTATGAAAAAAAGCATCATGTTTTAAGTTATGATTATTGGGATTATATTTCACTTCTATGATTTATCCCATGTTATGATCTCTTTTGCAGGATAAGATGTTTCAAAATGTTATGTTCTTATGAATATGATATGTTTGATATTTATTTTGTTTACCCTTACTGAGCATTTGAGCTCACCCTTTTGTATGTTTTCTTTTCCCCAGGTCAGGAAGAAGGATATTAAGTAGGATATGCCAAAAAGGAACTCTAGATGTGATGAAATAAATGGGATACAACGTAGATAATTTATGAACTAGTTGTTTATGTTTCCCAGTTTCTAAAGACACTATACCTAAACTGTCCTTTCATGGTTTTGTTATATGTTGTAATAAGTATGCTTAAATTTTTATGTAATAACCATGTATGTAAAGTATGGGTCGTCATAGTTTGTATCAGAGGAAAGGAATAGTCATCCTTTGGAAACTAGGATGTGAATGCCTTAGTAAGAAACCTAAGGATATGTCTAAGCATAGAACACAATCTTAGTGTTCTAGAAATGGCCATGAACAACCTATGATAAGACCTTAAGTGTGAAATTTTATTCTTGATTATGTGGTTTTCCTATTATAATTATTGTTGCTCACACTATTCTTCTTGGTTTTAGTCAATGGCTGGAACCCGAAGGAACCGTGTTAATGCGTAATGTGACGGGCAATGAAATTATTGTCCCCATGAGCAACCAAACGTTATGGGAACTGGAATAAAATATCTTGTAGCCATGATCATACAACTTTCTCAAGCTACGAATCATGCAGGACTTCCAGACGAGCAAAGGAAGGAGAAATATTCTGTTGAATCCTTCATGAGGCAGCATCCACCTTTATTCAGCGGTCTTTTAATCCATTAGTGGCTGAAAAATGGATCAGTACCACTAAAAAGATATTTTCAGTTCTTCAATGTTCTGAACAGGATAAAGTCATCTTAGAAGTATATCGTTTGGAAGGTGATGCTGATCAATGGTGGAATCGTATTAAGAATACAAGGCAAAGGTATGAAATTAAGTCCATGGAATGGGACGAGTTCAAGAACTTATTTTTCAACAAGTATTTCCCTCGTATTCTTCGAACAAAGATGGAGAAGGAGTATCTTAAACTAAAGAAAAAGGATGATGAATCTATTGGTACCAACGAAGCAAATTTTACAAGACTTGCATGGTACACTTCAGGGAATATTATCCAACCTGAGAGTAAGATCGATCAATTCATTATTGGCTTAAAACCAAGTCTTCGAAGGGAATTATCCATAAGGGACTTCAATAGCTACGAGGAAATAGTTCGATGTTCTCTCAAGGTTGAGATGGAGATTGGTGTAACCCATCAATCACATGGGTTTGATAAGAAGAGGAAAATGGAATTCAAAGGAAAATCTAAAGACCACACTAAAAAGAAGATGAGTTTTCCCTTATTCTCAAAGTGTGGAATGAAACATAGAGGAAATTGTCTTAAGGGGACAAGAAAATGTTATATGTGTGGAAAAGAGGGTCATCGGGCAATTGAATGTATAAATAATGGGAAGAAGATGTCTAATGATGCAAACAAAGGAATGGATACATAGAATGAACCAACTACACTTCAATGTTTCAAGTGCAAGGAGATGGGGAATTATACCAATCAATTCCCAAATCCCAGGGTTGATGATGATGATCGATGTCAAAAAACTCTTAAGGCCATAGACAAAGGAAAGTCACATGCAATTATTATCGGTGATGTGGAGTACGACAACGAAGTGGTGAGGGTTACACTTACTATCCACTCTAAAGTAGCAATTGTTTTATTTGATTCTGGATCCACCCACTCTTTTATTTCTGAAAAATTTTCTAAGGGTATCGTAGTATTACCTCAATAATTAGATGTTGAGTTGGCTGTGACAACTCCTAATGGCACAACAGCCGCATCAAAAGTTTACAATTCTTCTCCGATTGAAGTTTGTGGGAAAGTGCTTCCTGAAAATCTTGTGATCCTTCCTATAGTGGAATTTGATGTGATTCTTGGCATGGATTGACTTTCATTATATGGAGCTCATATCAATTTCCAAAGAAGGGAAGTCACATTTCATATTCCAGATCAATCTATGATCGTCTATCGATGCAAGGATGTACATAACCTTCCAGTGGAAATTTCAACCATATTATTGGTCATGATTCCACTAAATTAAGGTTATTTATCTCAAATGGTTGGAGAGAAACTCACAATTAATAATATGCCCATTGTACGAGAATTTGATGATGTCTTTCTGAGGAATTTCTAGGTCTTCCACCAAATCGTGAAGTTGAGTTTTCAATAGAACTCATACTTGGTGCTTTGCCTATTTCAAAGACACCTTATAGAATGGCCCCAATTGAGTTGCATTAATTGAAGAAGCAAATCCAATAGAATCTTGATAAAGGATTCATACGCCCTAGTGCGTCACCTTGGGGAGAACCTGTTCTGTTTGTTAAGAAGAAAGATAGATCAATGAGACTCTGCATTGATTATCGAGAACTTAACAAGATCACTATCAAGAACAAATATCCTCTCCCACACATTGATGACATATTTGACCAACTACACAGATCTCAATTCTTTTCCAAGATTGATCTTCATTCAGGGTATCAGCAATTACGGGTCAAAAGGGAGGATATTCCAAAGACGACTTCTTGTACAAGGTATGGACACTATGAATTTATAGTGATGCCATTTGGTCTTACTAATGCCCATGCTATCTTCAAGGATCTGATGAATAGAGTCTTTAGAGACTATCTTGATCAGTTTGTGTTAGTCTTTATAGATGATATTCTTTTCTATTCAAAGAGCAAGGAATAACATGAAGATCACTTGAGAATTTTATTAAAGACCCTGAGAAAGGAGAGGCTTTATGCCAAATTTACCAAGTGTGAATTTTGGCTTCAAAAATTTGCATTCTTGGGTCACATAATCTCAAAAGAGGGGATATCTATCGATCCAGCAAAAACAGAGGTTATAGAAAGATGGTCGAGACCAACAACAGTAACTGAGATCCGAAGTTTTCTTGGTTTGGCTGGATATTACCGACATTTTGTGAAAGATTTTTCAAGGTTATCTAACCCACTCACCAAGATGACTCGGAAAGGAGTTAATTTTGTTTAGACAGAGGAATGTGATGATAATTTCAAAGATCTAAAAAGAAGGTTAGCCAGTGCACTTGTGCTCACACTACCCTACAGTGGAGAACAGTTTGTGATCTATAGTGATGCATCCAAGAAGGGGATGGGGTGTGTTCCAATGCAAAATGATATGGTGATATCTTATGCCTCATGACAGTTGAAAATCCATGAGCAAAATTACCCAACTCATGATTTGGAGTTAGCTGCAGTAATCTTTGCATTAAAGATTTGGAGGCATTACCTTTATGGTGAAAGGTCTGATATTTATACTGATCAAAAAATTATAAAGTATATTTTCACACAAAAGGATCTGAATATGGGTCAAAGAAGATGGTTAGAGCTAATTAAGGATTACGACGACTCAATTCATTACCACCATGGGAAAGCAAACAAGGTAGCAGACACATTAAGCTGACAAGACCATGCTAGCTTATCCATGATGAGGATCACAAAAGATCCAATTTTTATGGATTTACAAAGGATGGATCTTAGAATTATAATGGAAAGGGATAAATATTATCTTTCTCAAATGAATTCTCAACCATCTGTACACGTGAATATTAAAGGGGCACATAATGAATATGTAGAGTTACAAAAGAAGGTGAGAAATGTTCCAGAATTCAACATTGATTGTGATGGGATAATAAGGTTCAGGAATCGGGTTTGTGTTTGTAACATCCCAGGTAAATAAAGAATAAATCATTTTCATTTTTATTAATATCTATGAATTAAATATTAATTTTACTTTAAAGGGGTTTCTATGTTCGATAGCGTACCCGATGCGCAAAAAAAATGATTCTTTGAAATCTTACGTTGCACAATAGTAATAAAATAATATAATTTTAAATGGTAATTAACACGTAGCCGTTGTATTAGTGGGAATGAATGGAAATAACTAAAATATGATTATATATGTTTGTTAATTGTTTTTACATTTATCCAATAAAGGATAAAGGCTTAAAATACAAAAAGAATTCAATTTTAGGCATATATACTCTAACATTCACTAAAGGTCGACTTATTGCCTTTTGATGGAGAACAGTATATAAATATAGTTTTGGTCACTCTTATACATTATATTGGACCAAATAAAATCCTTCTTTAGAATCAGGACATCAAAATTTACTTTGTGTGAATTTTTTTTTATTTTTCCGATAAAGTTCATTTGTTTAATGAATAGTGATAAATGTCGTATTTTAATTCAAGACCACTTTTTAATCGAATTTATTTATATGATTAGATTATATTTTGAATTGGTTTTAAAGTTCAATTAGAATATATTTTTACCATTTAATCCAATAGTTGTTGTTGGAATTAATTTCACTTTGAAATTGGACTTAAACTAGTGTCAATCTTTTGATACTTATTGTTTCATAAAAACACGCTATTTTCTCTGACAGTAGGAATTAATTATTAAATTAATTAATGTAACTTATATGTTTTTAACTTTTTAAAATAGACATAATTTTTGAATTCAGAATATCAAATTTATATTAGGGTGAAGTTTTGGTATTTTTCTGAATAACTTCAATTTTTGATGAATCGTGAAACGACTAAGTGGTACTTATAAAAACTGATTTTCTTTTTAAATGAAATTTTACCACCTCTGTGTTTTGAATTTCAAAAATCCAACATAAATGTTTGTCATTAATAAGTAAAACGTGGTTCAATTGGATTAAAATAATTTTTTGATGAATAGTAACTTTTATGTTTTTAATCGCGATTCGAGATAGTTAGTGTAGTTTTAGGTAAAAATAATGTTTTAATAATATGAAATGACCTAGAAACATGTCCTACCATTATTGGATGTGTCATGGCCGACCAAGAAAATCCATGGGTCAACTTGGGGACCCCATTTATCCACTTTGGTAGGAAAATGACATTAATACCTTTTTATTTTATGTTAAAATAAAAATGTCACAAACAAGAGTTGTTTTACTAAAACAATTTTTAAATGGGGTTATACAAGTAATATTTTTGACTATAAATATTCATTAGAAATATAAAAAGATTTCCTACAACATTATAGTTGTTTTATAATTTTTAGACATTAAATAAATTAAATTAGTTATGATACCATGATGATACATCGATTACGTCATTATTTAATGATTTAAAAAAAATTAAAAAATAATGTAAAATCTAAGACCTAAACATGTCAAAAACCTATTGGATGGGTGGATTTAGAACTCTTATCACCTTATCCTAGAAATATATAATTTTGGGACCTTTTAAATCCGATAATCATTTTATAATAAAGTAACCTTTTATAACTTTCCAAGAGTGCCCCTCCTCTGCTCTTATAAAAGGCCCCCACCTCTACCACCCTACCCACACCTCTCAAGCCTTTTTCTCGTCCAACCCCTGCTCATTTTGTCTCTCCAAATCCCTCTCTTACTCTTTGAATCATAATATTGGGCATAAGTCTTCCCAAGGAATACTTTGATCTCAAATTAAAAAGAGTTACCCGTTTTAATGTTAGTGTTTTCTCTTGTGTTCTTATGTTTTATTTTGCTTCTCCAACCCTCTAAACACTTTTTTATCCCTTTATTTTGTAACAAAACCAGTATATTAAATATACTAGGATGTTTTTATAAGAAGTATTCGTGATACACTTACAGATACCTACATCTAAGGGTTAAAGAACATACTGTTTCTGTGGATGGCGAATTTCTGCCTCACAAAAATATGATTGTTCAACACTCATATAACACCTTCAAAGGTGGACATTAAGATGTAACTATATTTATATATGATATATAATATATTTATGTTTTACTTATGCTTATTTATTTTTCATTTATGGCCTACCTTTATGGTTTCCATTATGGGTAAACATGATACCTTCATTTTAGGAAGTGCGGACTACCGCCCCCTCAAAGTGATTTGATTGGTTAATTACATATGTAGTACATTTAAAAGGTAGATTTAATGATATTATATATGATACAATACTAGAATTATAATACTATTATGTATCATTATGTTTTAATTCCATTAAATATGAAATAGAAATGGAAGTAGCGTTCATGCGTACGTACGACTTACCGTCTCCATGAACAGTGCATTTCATATCTTACCTCTAAATGTTATGTAATATTTTAAATGCATGTATATACTGGATATATATGATATATATGATATATACATCATGAGTATAACTCTGGATATAATGGATACATGAACAACATGTAATTATAAAGAGCATATTTTTGACTCAAGTACCAATTATCGTTAAAACAACCGTTATTAACTTAAATAATTACATAGTGTTCATGACAGGGTAATAAGTGATATAAAAGGATTAATGAACTTGAAAACGGTTCTTACGCAAGTAGAAATTAACTCAAGTTTATTATTCAGGCCATTAAAGAACGATCGAGTCAAGTCGAACCCCAGGTATGGGACTTCGTCTCAATCTCCTTTCATTGAGGCATATTATGTTTTATACACAACTTTCTTTTATATGGTGTATAAACCCCTTTGACTTTTAAGTTTATCCAAAAGAAATATTTTTATATGAATCATTTTACTAAACGACAAAAAGGAATGTTTTTTTCGTACATATGCGGCGACATTGACTTCTCTGCCGCAGTGACCATTATTTGATTTTCGGCTTCCTCTACAAGACATACCTTTTTTTTAAATGAAAAATAAATACCATGATTTACTATTATTTTATTTTGGTATTGAAAATCGTTTTCATAATGTTTTTATATCAATGTGTTGTATTGATATCTTGTGATTGAAAAGTGTAAATGTTATGTTTCCTTTATGCATGTTTTATGTGATACGATTATGTTATGGTTCTTGGGAATTATTATGAAGACGAGTGGTTTTGTGATAAACTAAGGGCTGGTGAGCCCGATATAGCTCTCCAATGCATTGGGTAACACGAAGGGGTTAAACGTTAAGGTTTCTCCAAAGATATTTAGGGAATATACTGTGATGGGTTTTCCAAACGTAACAAAGAGGGTTACTCCCTATGTAAGAATGTTATGAATGCCTCAAGTTACCTTTATGTCTTATGATTTCTATGATTTATTCATGATTTGATGAGGTATGTTAATGTTCTTATGTTTTATGGGTAAATTATGATTTCATTCTTATGTATATATGTACTCATGTTTCCTTTCCATATTTTTATACCCCTTACTGAGCTTTTTATGCTCATCCCAAGTTTTTGAAATAGTTTTCACAGGTCAAGGGAAAGGTATATGATATGATGATAGTGTCAAGGAAGTGTCAAGATAAAATCCATGTTTTATTTTAAATATGTTTCTGTTGATGAGAAAAATGAATACTATCTTTTATGTAACCACTTTGTTTAAATGTAGAATGTAATGCATGTTTTATGATCTAATTCTCTATAACTCTAAACCTGAAAAGATACTCAATGTGTATTCTTGAAGTAACTCAAGATTAAGTGATATTTAAGGATGAGGCCTTATAGTTGGTATCAAAGGTCGGTTTAGACAACATTAGAAGTTACAAAATTGTTAAATTATAAATTAATTTATGGTATGATTGAAATGATATAGCATTTAATGATTACCATGTTTCTTCGCCTAAGATATTTTTTGTGTTAAGAGTGGTTTTTCATAGAGGAAACAAAACAACTTTTCTGGGAAGGCTTACAGAGGGAAATGACCTTTCAAATCAGTATCCTGAGATGGTCAGAATCAGAACTAAACAGTTTTTTGTAGTGATGGATCTGTTGACTTAGGTTACTATAGAAGGAGTTGAAAAGAAGATTGGTGAATGCTCCAGTTTTGGCACTTCCTTCTAGGAATGGTGAGTTTGTTATATATAGTTTTGCTTCGTTGAATGGACATGGTTGTGTCCTTTTGCAGAATGATCAGGTAATTGCTTATGCTTCACATCAGTTGACAACTCATGAGGTAAATTACCCTAAACATGACTTGGAAATAGCTGCTGTTATTTTTTTCTCTAAAAATTTAGAGGCATCATTTTTATGGAGTAAAGTGTGAAATATATACCGATCACAAAAGTTTAATGTATATATTCCCTAAGAAATAATTGAACATGATACAAAGGAGATGGCTAGAATTATTCAAGGATTATGATTGTACCATCTGGGAAAAGAAAATAATGTGGTTGATGCTTTGAGTCGAAAAAGTAATGCTTCATTAGAAATGTTGCGTTTGGAATGTGATCCTTTGGTTAAGGATTTGATGAACATTGGCATAGAAGTTGTTGGTGCAGGATGTCCTTCTGTTTTGTTTTAGGTATCTGTGAAATCTTCTCTATCAGACAGAATTAAGTAAGCACTGAAGCAAGACAACGAGTTACAGAAAAAGGTAGAGCTGGTTCAGAAGGGTAAGTTGCATGGATTCAATATTGATAAAGATTATGTTTTGAGATTTTGGAAGAGATTGTGTGTGCCGTGTGATTCATAGTTGAAGAGAGATTTGTTATGTGAAGCTCATAGTTCTCCATTTTCAGTCCATCCTTGCAGTACTAAGATGTATATAGATCTTCGAGAGTATTACTGGTGGGATGGAATGAAAAGGGATATTTCTTATTTTACTGTGAAGTGTTTGAATTGTCAACAGGTTAAAGAATAGAGGTAGTTACCGAAAGGGATGCTTCAGCCTTTACCAGTACCAGAGTGGAAATGGGAGAATATATCCATGGACTTCGCTGTGGGATTTCCAAAGACACTTCGAGGTAATAATGCAATCTGGGTTATTATTGATCGCTTGTCTAAATCTGCTCATTTCCTTGCCATAAAAGATACTTTTCCCTTGATCAACTTTCTCTTTTGTATCTTAATAAGATAGTCAGGTTACATGGAGTTCCTCTCTCCATTGTTTCTGACCGTGATCCCAGGTTCACTTCTAACTTTTTGAAAGGCCTTTAGAAGTCATTGGGTACTGAATTAAATTTTAGTACATCTTTTCATCCTCAATCAGATGGGCAGTCAGAACGAAAAATTCAGACTTTGGAGGAGATACTACGTGCTTGTTCGATGGATTATCAGGGAAGTTGGGACCAACATCTTTATTTGGTTGAGTTTTCTTATAATAACATTTTTCATTCCAGTATACAGATGGAACCATTGGAGGCATTATATGGGAAGCGGTGTCGAAATCCAGCTTTCTAGGATGAAGTGGGTGAAAGGAAGTTCATGGAACCAGAATTGGTAGAAGAGATGGCATAAAAAGCTCGGTTGATTCAGAAACACATGAGAACAGGTCAGAGCAGGTAGAAAAGTTATGCAGATAACCGGAGGACAGATCTATCTTTCGAGGTAGGTGATCATGTCTTTCTCAATGTTTCTCCATGGAAAAGTGTGATGCGATTTGGTAAGAAAGGAAATCTGAGTCCAAGGTTCATTTGAACATATGAAATTCTAGAGAAAGTTGGATCATTTGCATACCGAGTGGCTTTGCCTCCGTGTTTATCTTAGGTACACAATGTTTTTCATGTTTTGATGTTGAGAAAGTATATGCCAGATCCATCTCATGTTTTGAGCCCAGAGGTAGTTCAATTGGAAGAGAATCACTCTTATGAAGAAAAACCAGTCCAGATACTTGACTGTAGAGAGAAATAGTTGCGGAATAAGGTAATTCACCAGGTAAAGGATTTATGGAAAAACCATATGGTTGAAGAGGAAACATGGCAATCTGAAAATTATATGAGGTATAAAAACCCCAACTTATTTTGATAAGTGAATAAAATTGCGAGGACACAATTCCCAAAAGGGGGGAAGGATGTAACATCCCAGGTAAATAAAGAATAAATAATTTTCATTTTATTAATATTTATGAATTAAATATAAATTTTACTTTAAAGGGGTTTCTATGTTCGATAGGATACCTAATATGCAGCAAATAGTTTCTTTGAAATCTTACGTTGCACACTAGTAATAAAATAATATTATTTTAAATGGTAGTTAACACGTAGCCGATGTATTGGTGGGAATGAATGGAAATAACTAAAATATGATTATATATGTTTGTTAAATGTTTTTACATTTATCCAATAAGGGATAAAGGATTAAAATACGAAAAGAATTCAATTTTAGGCATATATACTCTAACATTCACTAAAGGTCGACTTATCGCCTTTTGATGGAGAACCATCTATAAATATAGTTTTGGTCACTCTTATACATTCTATTAGACCAAATAAAATCCTTCTTTATAATCGGGACATCAAAATTTACTTTGTGTGAATTTTTGGTATTTTTCCGATAAAGTTCATTTTTTTAATGAATAGTGAAAAATGTTGTATTTTAATTCAATACCACTTTTTAATCTAATTTATTTATATGATTAGATTATATTTTGAATTGGTTTTAAATTTCAATTAGAATATATTTTTACCATTTAATCCAATAGTGTTCGTTGGTATTAATTTCACTTTGAAATTGGACTTAAACTAGTGCCAATCTTTTGATACTTTTTATTTCATAAAAACACATTATTTGCTCTGACAGCGGAAATTAATTATTAAATTAATTAATGTAACTTATATTTTTTGAATTTTCTAAAATAAAAATCATTTTTTAATTCGGAATATCAAATATAGCTTAGGGTGAAGTTTTGGTATTTTTCGGAAAATCTTCAATTTTTGATGAATAGTGAAACCACAAAGTGGTACTTATAAAAACTGATTTTCTGTTTAAATGAAAATTTACCACCTATGTGTTTTGAATTTCAAAAATAAGAAATAAAGGGTTTTCATTAAGAAGTAAAATGTGGTTCAATGGGATTAAAATAATTTTTTTGGTGAATAGTTACTTTTAAGTTTTAAATCGCGATTAGAGGTAATTTGTGTAGTTTAAGGTAAAAATAATGTTTTAATAATATGAAATGACCTAGAAACATGTCCTACCCTTATTGGATTTTTCATGGCCGACCAATAAAATCCATGGGCCAACTTAGGGACCCCATGGAGCCACTTTGGTAGGAAAATGACATTAATACCTTTTTATTTAAAGTTAAAATAAAAATGTCACAAACATGAGCTGTTTTACTAAAACAATTTTTAAATAGGGTTATACAAGTCATATTTTTGACTATAAATATTCATTAGAAAGTTAAAAAGATTTACAACATCAAGATAGTTTTTATAATAATTTTTATACATTAAATAAATTAAATTATTTATGATACTATGATGATGCAGCGATTACCTCATTATTTAACGATTTAAAAAAAAGAAGAGATAATGTAAAATCTAAGACCTACACATGTAAAAAACCTATTGGATGGGTGGATTTAGAACTATTATCACCTTATACTCGAAATATATAATTTTAATACCTTTTAAATCCGAAAATCATTTTATAATAAAGTATCCTTTTATAACTTTCCAAGAGTGCCCCTCCTCTCCTCTTATAAAAGGCCCCCAAGTCTACCACCTTACCCACACCTCTCAAGCCTTTGGCTCGGCCAACCCCTGCCCATTTTGTCTCTAAACATCCCTCTCTTACTCTTTGAAGCCTCAAATTGGGCATAAGTCTTCCCAAGGAATCCTTTGAGGTCAAATCAAGAAGAGTCAGTCGTTTTAAAGGTAGTGTTTTCTCTCGTGTTCTTATGTTTTATTTTGCTTCTCCAAACCTCTAAACTCTTTTTTATCCCTTTCTTTTGTAACAACACCAGTATATTTAATAGACTAGGATGTTTTTATAAGAATTATTCGAGCTACACTTACACACACCAACATCTAATGGTTAAATAACACACTGTTTCTATGGATGGCGAATTTCTACCTCACGAAACGATGATTGTTCAACACTCATATAACACTTTCGAAGGTGACCATTAAGATGCCACTATATTTATATATGATATATAATATTTTTATGTTTTACTTAATCTTATGTATTTTTTATTTATGGCATACCTTTATGGTTTCCATTATGGGTAAACGCGATACCTTCATTTTAGGAAGTGCGGACTACCGCCCCCTCAATGTGATTTCATTCATTAATACAATATGTGGTACATATAAAGGATAGCATGAATGATATTATATATGATAAAATACTGGAATTATAATACTATTATGTATCATTATGTTCTAATTCCATTAAATATGAAATATAAATGGAAGTAGCGTTCATGCGTACGTACAGCTGACCATCTCCATGAACGGTGCATTTCATTTCTTACCTCTAAATGTTATGTAATATTATAAATGCATGTATATACTGGATATATTTGATATATATGATATATACATCATGAGTATAACTCAGGATATAATGGATACATGAACAACTTGTAATTATAAAGTGCATATGTTTTACTCAAGTACCAATGATCGTTAAAACGACTGTTATTAACTTAAATAATTACATAGTGTTAATGACATGGTAATAATTGATATATAAGGAATAATGAACTTGAAAAAGGTTCTTAAGCAAGTAGAAATTATCTCAAGTTTATTATTCAGGACATTAAAGAATTATCGAGTCAAGTCGGACCCGAGGTATGGGACTTTGTCTCAATCTCCTTTCATTGAGGCATATTATGTTTTATACACAACTTTATTTTATATGGTGTATAAACCCCTTTCAATTTTAAGTTTATCCAAAAGGAATCTTTTTATACGAAGCAGTTTATTAAACTACAAAAGGGAATGTTTTTGTCAGACGTATGCGGCGACACCGACTTCTCCTCCGCTGTGACCATTATTTGAGTTTCAGCTTCCTCTACAAGCCATACCTTTTTTTAAATGAAAAATAAATACCATGTTTTACTTTTATTTTATTTTGGTATTGAAAATGGTTTTCATAATGTTTTTATATCAATGTGTTGTATTGATATCTTGTGATTGAAAAGTGAAAATGTTATGTTTCCTTTATGCATGTTTTATGTGATACGATTATGTTATGGTTCTTGGGAATTATTATGAAGATAGGTGGTTCTGTGATAAACTAAGGGCAGGTGAGCCCGATATAGCTCTCCAATGCATTGGGTAATGCAATGGGGTTAAACATTAAGGTTTCTCCGAAGAGATTTAGGGAATATACTGTGATGGGTATTCCAAATGTAACTAAGAGGGTTACTCCCTACATAAGAATGTTATGAATGACTCAAGTTACCTTTATGTCTTATGATTTCAATGATTTATTCATGATTTAATGAGGTATGTTAAACTTCTTATGTTTTATGAGTAATGTATGATTTGATTCTTATGTATATATGTACTCTTGTTTCCTTTCCATATTTTTATATCCCTTACTGAGCTTTTTATGCTCATACCATGTTTTTGAAATGTTTTTCATAGGTCAAGGGAAAGGTACATGATATGATTATAGTGTCAAGGAAGTGTGAAGAAAGAATCCATGTTTTATTTTAAATATGTTTCCGTTAATGGGAAAAATGAATACTATCTTTTATGTAACCACTTTGTTTAAATGTGGAATGTAATGCATGTTTATGATCTAATTCTCTAAAACTATAAACCTGAAAAGATCCTCAACATGTATTCTTGAAGTAACTCAAGATTAAGTTACGTTTAAGGCTGGGGCCTTATAGTGTTCCTCCCATACCAGAATTAAAGAAGGAGCTACTGGACAAGGCTCATAGTTATTTATTCTCTATTCATCCTGGAAGCACGAAGATGTATAGGGACCTGAAAGTGTACTTCTGGTGGGATGGCATGAAAAGAGATGTTGCTGAATATGTCTCTCGATGCTTGGTTTGTCAGAAGGTTAATGCTGAGAGACAAAAGTTTAAGGGGATGTCACAACAACTAACCATACCAGAATAGAAATGGGAAAACATCACTATATACATTGTCACAGGACTTCCTAAAACATCCAAAGGCAATAATGCTATCTGGGTTATAGTTGATCGTCTTACCAAGTCGGCACACTTCATTGCTATTAGAGAAGATTTTTCTCTTGATCAGCTTGCTAGGATATATGTAAAGGAAGTGGCAAGATTGGATGAAGTACCACTTTACATTATATCTGATCAGGATCCGAGGTTTACCTTGAAATTCTGGTGAAGTCTTCAGCATGCTCTAGATACAGAGTTGAATTTCAGCACTGCTTACCATCCTCAGACAGACGGTCAGTCTGAGAGGACAATTCAAACTGTAGAAGAGATGGTGAGAGCTTGCTCTATGGATTTCAAAGGTGGTTGGGATCAATACCTATCTTTGGTGGAATTTTGTTATAATAATTGCTTTCACTCGAATATTCAGATGGATCCTTATTAAGCCCTCTATGGAAAGAAATACAGAACTCCAACTTGTTGGGATGATGATGGGGAAATAAAGCTATTAGGACCTGATCTTGTTGATGAGATGGCAGAAAATTTCAGATCTATTCAACAACACATAAGATCAGCTTAGAGTCAATAGAAAAGTTATGCATACAACCATAGAAAAGACCTAGAGTTTGAAGTGGGTGATAAAGTGTTCTTACGAATATCTCCCTAGAAGAGAGTCATGAAATTTGGAAAGAAGGGAAAGTTGATCCCTAGATATATCGGTCCTTTCGAAATACTGGATCGTGTTGGGAAGGTGTCTTACCAATTGGTGCTTCCACCGAATCTCTCTCAAGTTCACGATGTGTTCCATGTATCTCTCCTGAGAAAGTACATACCCGATCCTTCACATGTACACAGCTCAGAAGTTGTACAGATGGAGCAAGATCATTCTTATGAAGAACAACTGATAGCGATTCTGGATCATAGCGAAAAAGACCTACAGAACAAGACAACTCTCTTGGTGAAAGTTTTATGGAGGAACCACCAATTAGAATAATCTACATGGGAACTTGACGATATGATGAGGGAGAGGTATCCTCATCTGTTTGTAATGAAGTAACGAATTTCGAGGGAGAAATTCATTTTAAGGGGGGGGGGGGGGTAGAATGTAACACCCTGAGATTTTATGAGAAATATTTTTTTATGTCTTATGTTATACGCAACACCAAAGGAATCTTTCACAACACACAATATGGACTTGGCTTGCATTACACGCAATCACGACCTTCCTCGATAGCATGTGTAGTACGCAATACCAGGTTTCAATAAACAACAATATATTATTATGCACTAGACATTATGAATAGTATTAACTACATTTTGAATTTTATAACATTATTATTAATCTTACGGATTTTATAGAACATGGTAAGAGAACAAATCAAATTTTTCGGGTAAAATAAGTATTTTTCAAAAAATGCAGTTTTGCCGCCCTTTGATGGCGCACCCACATTAAATATAGTTTTTGACATTTTTATAAGTTCAATTTGGAAAAATAAAATTCTTCTTTGGAATCCGGATATAAAAATTTAATTTGGAGAAATTTTTGATATTTTTCTGATAACTTCCATATTTTGATAAATAGTAAAAATACGCTAATTTTTATTTTAAAACAACTTTTTTCATTGAGAGAATTTATATGGTTAAATTATAATATTGAATTATTTTAAAGTATAAATAGAATATATTTTTACCATTTAATATAATGTATTTAAATATCATTAATTTCACATTTAATTCATAGGTAAAACCATTTCAATCTTTGGCAATGTTTTAACTTCTAAAACCCATTTTCTTAACAACAGGATTAATTTTAAATTAATTACTACAACCTGTGTGTTTTGAATTTTTAAAAATGGAATACATATTTGGAATCATTGAGTCCAAATTATGTTAATAGTATACCTTTTATTTTTGGGCATTATGAATAGTAACTACGGTAAATTTTATTTTCCATAGTTAAAGGTAAATCGGGTTATTAAGGGTAAATATAAGATTATAAAATTACCCTAAAACTGGCCAAAATCCAATTGGATGACTAAAGGTCGACCCATATCACCTAAGGGTCGTATTAGATTCATTTAATGGACTTTTTCTCTGAAAAAAATTTATTTATTATTAAAACCAAAGATAGTGACAACATGTCACTTTCTTAAATCTTATAAGTATAATAATTTTAATTTAGTGATAAACTTAATGAAACATCTAAAATGAATAGTATCCAGAAAGATAATACAATTATCTACATTATATGAATTTATTTAGAATTTTTAAGGATTAAATAATTATCATTAATTATGACACAATAGTGATGGTGAAATTATTTTATTAATTAAAATATCAAATAAATGGTTTTAAAAATATTAAAATAAATATTATATGAACTATTTAATGTGCTCTATTAATTTTCTAGACACATATGACATTTTATGAATCTATTAAAGATTTTATTTAGAACATATCTTCTGTATATATTTTATTTAAATACAAATAAATGAATAGTGTCAAAATTGACACTATTGTCATTTTATAAAAATAACATATTATAAAAAATTTTAAAAACCACAAAAATATTTTAAAATTATAAATTAAAATTTATATGGTCTAAATTTTAATAAAGTGTCAAATTATGGAAAATTCACAACACATATTTAATAATTTATAATAATTTAAAATTTAGAATATTATTACCACAAATTAAATTAAATTGATAAATAAGGATAAATCAAGATGATAATGTTTAAAATAAATTCCTAACATGTATAAATTTTATTGGTTGATGCGATTACAACCCTATATCACTTAATCTTAGGATATGAGTAATTTTGGTAGTTTTTATGTGGGGTTGGTATTTAATATAAACTAATATTTCTTATATTTCCAAAGGTGCCTCTCTCCTCCCTTATAAAAGGGAACATCCTCCCTCTCCTCCTCACACCATTTTGATCCTTCATGCTCGGCCAACCTCTGCCCATTTCACTTCCCCACTTCCCTAGAAACATCTTAGAGGTCCTGGTATTCTTCAAAGACAAATTTTAGTTCCCTAAGAGGAGGTCTCAAAGAGGCGCTTCAAAGAAGATGTAATGTTTGTTACTGATTCTTTCAACTTTATTTCTTCTTCTACTTCTTCTTCTTTAGTTTTTTCATTATGAAGTAACAAAATCAGTATCTCTCATATACTGATATGTTATTATAAGTATGAAACAACCCTATTTCACCATCTATCCATCCTACGAAAAATGAAATCACCACGCGTGGATACGTACGGAATACCATCTTCACGCCGTGGTGTAATCTATTTTCCACCACCACATTACCTGGATGGGTATAATGATGTAAATAATAACTATATGTAATTATTTTAAAGTTATATTTATTCTTAAATAGTATACATACACTCCAATACAATTCGACGATCATGGGAACGATATCATCGCTCGTGCATACGTACGGAATACCGTCTCCACGATGTGATGCGACTAGTTCTACATGACTTTATTTCATAATGATTACATAAATGAATTGAGTGAATAAATATGATATGTATTACACTAATACCATTCTCGAAATGAGAAATCTATAACCTAAAAATAATAATAAGAATTTATTCGACAAAACATGCATAAGAACAAAAAGCAATAAACACCCGAATAACAAGTAACAATGAAATATTACTAATAATAATCTAAGAATATGACCATATATGATATCATAAAAATAATTATGATTCTATAATAAGTCAATGACATTATTTAAATCATTATACAGGAGGATCAGACACTTACGAAGCAAATCAGACCTAAGGTAAGGGACAATCTCGCAATCTCAATTTTTATCCGAGATTGTTTGTACTTCAGAATTTACCAGGGAATATTAATCACCCAAATCAATGTTTCCTCAATATGTAATATTATTTATATCCTCCTACAATTTTTTAAATCCAATTTTACCTTTCTGTGAGTTTTTAGAAAAAAATATGAAAGGAATCTTTTTTCGTTTTTCGTACGAGATACTTTTTGACTTTTCTGACATAAGTACGAGAAGAATGTTTTTTTTAACTTATACTACATGAATGGATTTTTTAAAACATTATTTCCAAGAATATTTCTTTATATGTTTTCATGTTTATTTTTAATCAACTTCTTTTAGTTTAAAATTCAATGACATGTTCAGAATGGAAACATGTTTTTGAAGTAGAAAGGATATTTTCCTCAAGAATGGAGTTCGAGTGTTTTATCAAAATTATTTTCATCTAAGATAATGTAGGGTTCTGTTTCTATCCCAATTATTAAATTTATTTGATTATGTTGTGTGGAATTATTTTAATGAATTCCTTTATCTTAATTGAATTGTTTTATGATGTCACGATGTTTAAGATTCCCATTTTTATTACATGGGTTATGCTATGATGTATGGTTTATGATTTTGTGGAACACATAATAATGGTATCATTATGAAATGGGTGGGGACTATATCTACCTCTAATTCATTGGGTAATGATTTATATCTCATGAGATAGACATGGCTGGAACGGCAGGTTAAACTGGTTTAGTGAAACACGACTGAAACGAGGAGTGAACTCGGTTCAGAAATGGACTTTGTCCACTAAGATAGTCTTGGAAATGAGTCTTGACTACTAAGAAATGATTTTCTATGATTATGTGTGTATGACACAAAGATTCATGTTTTATTTTTTGATTATTGGGATTACATTTCACTTCTATGATTTATCCCATGTTATGATCTCTTTTACAGGATAAGATTTTTCAAAATGTTATGTTCTTATGAATATGATATGTTTGATATTTCTTTTGTTTACCCTTACTGAGCATTCAAGCTCACCCTTTTGTATGTTTTCTTTTCCCCGGGCCATGAATAAGGATATTAAGTAGGATATTCCAAAAAGGAACTCAAGATATGATGAAATAAATGGGAGGCAACATAGATGATTTATGAACCAGTTGTTTATGTTTCCCAGTTTCTAAAGACACTATACCTATATGGTCCTTTGATGGTTTTGTTATATGTTGTAATAAGTATGCTTCAATTTTGAAGTAATAACCATGTATGTAAAGTATGGGTCATTATATAAGGTGTTAATAAAGGTCATCATTCAAAGGAAATGTAATTTTAATATTTACGTGTTTCTATTTTATTTCTCCTTGCACTTGATTTTAACATCCTTCATCCATGTTGAACTAATAAATATGGTGTCATGAATATAATAAGATATTATTATGTTAATATCATCACCAAAATCCATCTCCAATTTCATCAAATTGGAAATGAACATTTCGTTCGTGTGTATGGCGGACTACCACCTCTCGAACTGATTTAGTTTGTTTTTTCATTATCGTATCTCAATACTAGTAATAATTATAGAATTAATGTTTATAAAGGATTTCCATGAAATATTTATCATTATAATAGAATAAAATATCAATTATTTTCTTACTTTCCGTGTACATAAAAATGATAATGTCGTGTGTGCGTACGTGTGAACTATCACCTCCACAAAGAGATGTGAATTATTTTTAATCACCACATCACTTTTATGATATATGTAAGTATATTTAAATTATTATAATTATATAATACGGTTACAATAAATATAGAGAGATACTATGTTAATTATCTTATTTCAATAATGATCAATAAAAGAGTGGAAACGTTAATCATGCATACATACAACCTACCATCTCCATCACTATAACATTGTTCATTTTTTATTACCGTAATTAATGGTTTGATTTAAATGTATATTGGATTTTATAAATGTTATCCTCATGTAATTAATATTATTTTGGATATGATGGACTTATGACCTCATGGACTATTTACATTGTACGAAGTTCATTTTTGACTCAATTATAAAATAATGACAAAATGTTGGATAAAAACTTAAATAATTATATAATTTCAATAAAAATATAATAAGCAAGATAAAAGGAATAATAAACTTGGAAAATAATCTCAATAATGTATACATTAATATAATTTTATTATTTATTAATATAAATATTATACCTGACAATTCATACTAAAGGTAACCGACATCATCTCAATATCCTTTCATTGAGGCATTTTGTGATAACATGAACATTTATTCTTTTATATGGTGTATATAGAGACAATAAAAAAACATTTATCCATATTTTATCTATGTTAATATTATTTAATTTTCTTAATTATTTCAATTCATGTATAATGGGATTTAAATGTTCAATGTGGTATGGGCCACCTTAAATTATTAAAGATTTCACTATCAAATCGTTTTATTCATGATATTAATTCACAAATTGATTTAAATCGATATAATTGGATTATATAAAATATATTATGTATATCTTTAATTTCATCCAATGCTTCAAAAATGAATCTTTTAATACAAATCCTTTAATTTCATTACAAAATGAAATAAATTAATAGTTATTTAAATATATGACAAAAACGACTTCTCGGCCTCTGTGACTGTTACTTGATATATGTAATTATATATAATACTTAATGTTTTTAAAAGGAAAATAAATCCCTTATTCCCATTTTTGGGTGTCTTGATATTGAAAATGGGTTCTTAACTAAAAATGGTAATTTTATATAGAAACTTTTTTCATATGGGAATAAAAGTTTTTTTCAAAAGGGTTTTGTGATGAATGTGTTTTATTCATGAAATGGTACTTGAGCATTATATTATATGTGTGATACCGATAAATATTTTATGTAGGGTTGAGCCCCATTATAGAAAATGGGTGAGCCTGACATAGCTTATACGAAAGGTTAAGCCCCATTATAGATCATAGGTGAGCCCGTGATAGATTATATGAAGGGATGAGCCCCATTATTTCTCATAGGTGAACCCGATATATAATATACAAAGGGTGGTACCCATTAATGATATCCAATTCATTGGTTAATAATAACATTAGAAGTCATCCATATGGTTATTCCAATTGAAAGGGTTTTAATGAGGTTATATATATATATGGTTCTCTATGTCACCCAAAGGTGTTTTAGTTTCATTATATGGTTTTTAATGTTTTCTTTGACAAAAAAGTATGAGTTTTATTCATATGAAAACTTTTTGTTTCATTCACTAAAAGAACATTAAACTAGTTAACATGTTTTAACTAGACTAATTATTTTCATTATTTTTATGACCATTATTGAGCTTTTTGTGCCCATTCTATATTTTTAAATGTTTTTATTAGAATTCAGGGAGAATAGAGTCAAGGATGGAATCGAAGAAAAAGTTATGATGATTAAACCTGAAAAGAAACATTGTTTCATTTTAAATGGTTCTTGTGTTATGAAATAAATAGATAATATTGGAAGTGTACAGTTTTTATTTATGTGGATTTTTAAGTAATAGTTATTGATTAGTTATCTATAGCTCTAAACATGGAAATATCCTCAATGTGAATTGATGACTTAACTAAAGATAATGTAATGTTTAAGGCTGCGACCTTATAGTTTGTATCATAGAATGTTTTAGAGAAATTTAGAGGTCCCGGATGGTGTTAATTTCATTTATTTAGAGAATCTTACATTATGGTTAAGAGGAAATGATATAGAATTTTATGATTACCTTCTTGTTTCCTTTAAATAGTTTCTGTTAAGAATAGATTTCCATAGATGAAATTTGAAATGTATAATGAGAAGTAATTGAGAGAAAACCAACTTTTCAAATCAACATCTTGAGGTGGTCGAAATTGGATCTAAATAGTTTGTTATAGTGCCAAATAGTAGTCTTAGGATATAAATAGTGGTGGTATCCATGAATGAGATCATATAGATCAACCACAAAAGAATTTGTTAGTATTGAAACATTTTATGAGTCAACATCCCACATTATTCAATGGATCATTAGACCCAGTGGTAGCTAAAGGATTTATCATTACATAGGAAAAGATATTTGAAGTTATGGGATATTCATAACATCAAATGGTAAATCTTTTCCTCTATCAGTTTTAATTTTAAGTTGATCAATGGATTTCATTGGTTAATAATACTAGAGATAAAAATTATATTAATGTGTTGTATTGGGATCATTTAAGGATATTTTCCTCGAGATATTATTCTATATGGTTGTTCGGCTTAGGATGGAGAAACAAATCATATCATTAATAAAAAATTATGGTGATTTAATTATTGAATTTGAAAAAACTTCACAATATTGGAAAAGTATGTTTTAGATTTTATTCAAGACATTGACAGAAAAATTAAAAGATTTTACTCAGGATTGAAACTGGGGCTATAAAGATCTTTGACCTCTCAAAAATTTGAAAGATATGAAAAAGTGGTTTGTTGTGATGAAAAATCTGAAATGGATTTTTTTCATTACATAAGTTCCCTATGATGATAAGATTATGAAACCATCATGTTGGGATGTAATTGATAATAAATTGACTAAGAATTCTGGATGTAATCCTAAAACATTTTCCATCTGAGGTAAAATACATATTGGGGAATGAAAGTCAGTATCACAAATGTGTTACTAGTGTGGTAAGTTTGGTCACAAGGTTTGTGATTATAATGAACAATGTCTTGAATAGTCTAATAAAGAGATATAAGATAACTAGTCTATAGTAAGATGCTTTAGCTGCAATGATTTTGTAAATTATGAAAATAATTCTCTAAATTTAGTTACATAGGGAGGAAATCAGTATGATCGAAAACAGAGAGGTTTGAGAAAATATTTTTATACTACATTAGTTGATGTTGATACATATAGGGAAGTGATGGAAGCTCATGAGAACCCAATATTTTTTAAAGGATAGCCATATGTTCTATGTTTTAGACACACCTTCTGAGGATTTAAGTGATGTGATAACAACTTATTAAGGACCTTTCTGGAAGATGTTTTCTAGGGTTATGATTATGTAAGGATTTTTCTTAATTTCGAGCATGACTTTAGTTTTTTACCATAGTTTTAATATACTAATAAACATTAAGGTTTGTGTGATCTTTGAGGATTAATATTATTCTTAGAGATGTGCATCATAAATCTGGGAATATTTTGAGGATGAAGTTGTTATCATTAATAGAAATATATCAAGTATACGTGTTTACATATCTTCTTAGTCATTGATGTAAATGATATATATAACTCTAGGGAAAAGATATTGAAACAATTTTTTTTACCCTTGTACCTTATTTTACAATGAATCTAATTGTACCTTAGATCATCACATATTTATAGATTTGTGACAATTAAATTTTTCTTGATAATGTTTTCTTTCACACTCCATCAGAACTTGATTGTTTTTTTTCTCATTCATATCTATTTTTCCTACGTGGATACCTAGTAATTTTTTTTATATTTGGTAACCTTTTTTACTTCACTTTTATTCTTTTAAATAGGTGGTTTTATAGAATATTTTTCGATATGGGATTTAAATGAAGTTACCAATCCCAAATTTAAAATTACGAGGACAAAATTTCCTAATAGGGTAAGGATGTAACATCCCAGGTAATTATAGAATAATAATTTTCCATATGTATGAATATTTATGAATTATATTTAAATTTTAATTTAAATTGGATTATATTTATGATAGCGTTCCCAAAACAAAACAATTGTATTTTCGAAATCTTACGTCGCACATAAGACTGAGTTATAAAAAAACAATTTATTGTAATATTATTATTTTAAATGGTAATTATCTCTTCGTCATTTTATTTGAGTGAATGAATAAAACCAACTATATTATGTTTACACATGTTAATTAAATGTTTTTACTTTCTTCCAATAAATTTTAGGTGTTTAAAATGATAATAAATCCAATCTTAAGCGTAGAATACTGTAATATATTTAATTAGTAGTTTTAACACCTTATTAGGGAGAACTATTTTTAAATATTTTTTTTATTTTTTTTAAAAATTATATTTGACTAAACAAAATTATTCTTTAGAAGCAGGACAGTAAAATTTACTTTTCTTGATTTTTTGGCATTTTGATGATAAAATTTATATTTTAATAAGTAGTGGAAAATATGACATTTTAATTCAAAACTACCTTTCATCGAATTTATTTATATCATTAGATTATAATTTTACTTATATTTTTGGTATAGTTAAATGATTTTTATTAGTTAATATAATATAGTTCATTGGATTATTTTTCAAAGTAAAATTAAATAGAAAAACTATGTGATCTTAAGAACGTTTACTTAAGAAAACCCATTTTATCAATCTATTGATGGGATTTCTGTTAAAACTAATTTAACCTCTTCTAAGAATTGATTTTTTTTAAAAAAAATACACAGTTGTAATAGGTATGAAAAATGGGGTCCAATAGGATGAAAATATTTTTTTATGAATAGTAACTTTAGTATTTTGTTTACCACAGTTAAAGGTAAATAGAGTAATTAAAGGTTAAATAAATATTATAATATTATAAAATTACCCAAACACTTGTTATACCCATTATTATGAATTATTATCTACCATGACCATACGTGGGCCTAAATGTTGACCTTTGAAAGGCACTTGGGTGTGATTATGACATTTATAACATTTAATTTAAATTAAAGACAAATATGTAATAAATATGTCTCTTCTTACTAAATGTTTTTTAATATGAGATTATGTCAGTTATATATTATACAATTAATATTATATATAAAGATAAAAATATTAATTACATCCTGGTAATTTATTTATAATTTTTTAGAATTAAATAAATAAATTTAATTATGACACTAAGATGATCTACTAATAGATTATTAAAGAATGAATCAAATAAATGATATTAATAATTATAAAATAAATATAATTTGAAATATTTAATTCCATAAATAATTTTTGAATGAATATGACATTTTAGGATTTAGTTAATGTAGCTTTTTGGAAGGAATAAATTTCTTATGATATTTAAAAAAAGTTATGTATGAATAGTGTCAAAATTGACATAATTCCTAACATAAAATATAAAATATTTAATTAAATGATATAAAATTTATAAAAACCAATAATTTTAGAAAATAGTTTATATAAGTATACCAATATCATTAATGACTCATTCATTGGTTTTTATCATGTTATGCTAATTATTATAACTCTCAAAGTGTAAATTACATGATAAAACAGTAAGAGTATAAATGATTAAAACAAAAAGATAAGGGGAAAAAAATTTCCAATACTTCTATAATTATCATTTAATGATTTCGTTTCAACCCATTCATATTCTATCATATAACTAAATGAGTTTGGACGCATTTGGAATCAAAATTAAATTTATATTAATTTAACACTTTTAATATTTCCAAGGTTGCCCCTCCCCTTTCCTTTAAAATCCATTAACTACTATCTATTATTAACCTCTAAATAACAATTTGATTAGTATAATTGATACCCAAAACACATCTTAGAATAAATCCCAACATTATTTAGGCCTTATTTCAGTCAAAAAACCCTTCTAAGAGGTGTTATGGTGTTACGAAATGTGATCATCTGAAGGAAAGCTACTGTTTCAATTTAAGTGTTTCTATTTTATTTCTTCTTCCACAACATTTAAATCTAATTAATCCATGATAAAATAATAACTATAATATAATAAATATATGGATATGTTATTATGTTAAAATCATCACCTAAATCCATCTATAATTTCCTCAAATGGGAAATGAATGTTGTGTTTGTGTGTACGGTGGACTACAGCATCTCGAACCGTTATAGTTTGTTTTTCATTATCATCAATCAGGACTAGTAAATATGATGGAATTAAAGTTTATATAGGATGTTCCCGACATATTTTTTATCATAATATAATAAAATATCAATCATTTTCTTACTTTTCATGCACATAAAAGTGATAATGTCGTTCGTGCGTACGTGTGAACTATCACCTCCATGAAGCGATGTGAATGATTTTTATTTAGCAATCACATGTATCAAATATGTAAGTATATTTAAATGATTATTATGAATTTAATAATATTATTATCATTATTTAGAGATAAAAGAATAATTACCTTATTGTCATAAGGATAAATAAATTCGAGACCTTACTCATGTGTACCTACAACCTACTGTCTCTAGTATTATATCATTGTTAATTTTTTAGTATCACAATTAATGGTTTAATTTAAAATTTTATTGTATGTATAAAATTGAACCTTATTTCATGAATATTAATCTAGAGATGATGGAATTATGGCGACATAGACCATTAACATAGTACTAAGTTCATTTTCGAATTAAGTGCCGAATAACGAAAAAACATCCTATATGAAATTAAATAATTATGTAATTTTTATAACATGATAATATTTTATATAAAAGGAATAATAAATATTAAAAATTATATAAATAAATTATAAATTAAGATATGATTATTATTAAAGAATATATATATTGTACATGATGAGTCAGACTAAAGGTAAGGGACTTCGTCTCAATCTCCTTTCATTGAGGCATTTCTTGATAATATGAACCATTATTATTTTATAAGGTGTATATACAACCACTATTACATTTACTATACATATTTTATCAATAATAATGTCATTTAACATTTTTTTAATTTTAAATATTCATAGAGATTATGATTTAAATTTTCAAAGTGGTATGGGACACCTTGGATGTTTAAAGAATTAATTATCAAATATTTTTCTTCATGATATTAATTTACATATTTAATTATATAAATGTAAAAGGATTGTATAGGAAATTTTATGTCTATATTTAATTTCATCTAGATTTATAAAAATAAATATTTTTATATGTAGCCTTTACTTTCTTTACAATACAGAAGAAGGAATGTTTTTTCATATACATCGACAAAGACTTCTATACCACCATAACCATGATTTGATACATAGAAACCTCTATAAGCTATAATGTTTTTGAAAGGAATATAAATTCCTTATTCCCTCTTCCAGGAAACATTTTATTGAAAATGTATTCTTAAATGAAAATTATATTTTTATATGGAAATGTTTCTCTTTTGGGATTTGAATAATTTTTCAAAAGGTTTTTTGGGATGAATGTGTTTTATTCAAGAAATGGTAAATGAGAATTATATGAAATAGGTGATACTAATATATCATTTACTAAGGGTTTATCACCATTATATCTCACGGGATATCCTAACACAACTTATAAGAAGGTTTAATCCCCATTATAGCTCATGGGTGGGCCCGTTATAGCTTATATGATGGGATGCAACCCATTATAGCTCCCAGTTGAACTCAATAAACCATATATGAAGGGTGATCCCGATTATAGATATTTAATTAATTGGGTAATAATAATATTTGAAGTTAGACATACAGATATTCTAATTTAAAGGATTTTTATTTATATGATGCTTTATGTCACCTAAAAGTTTTTTAATTGAATTATATTTGTTTAATGTTTTTCTTTAAGAAATATTTATGATTGATATTCATTTGAAAATGGGTTTTTTCAATTTCTAAAATAATATCCAATGGGTTACCATGTTTTAACTAGACTAATGGTTTTATTTTTTTTATGTCCCATACTGAGCTTTTGGTGATTATCCTATGTTATTTAATGTTTTTTAATAGATGTAAAGGAGAATAGAGTCAGGGATGGAATCAAAGAAAAAGTTATAATTATTAAAAATGAAAAGAAACATGTTTATTTTTTAAAATTTATTGTGTTATAATGAAATGGATACTATTTTAAGTGTCCAATATGTATTTTTATGTTCTTGGTATGTAATAGTTATGGAATAATTCTCAATTGCTCTAAACATGAAAATATCCTTAATGAGAATTATTATCTTAACTCAAGATTATGTAATGTTGAAGAATAGGGACTAATATATATTTTATTGTGTGGAATCTTCCATATGAAGTCATGAGAAAACAATTAATGGGCCCATAATATTTTGAGTGTCACCCATTTTTGGTCATGCGAGCCATAAGGTTTTTAGAGAACTGAATATGAGGCCATTTTAGAATATAGGATTACTAAAATTTTGAGTTGTTTAATAAGATTTTTTACCTTTGGTGAAACATGTTGTGGGTTAAGCTATATTATAGGTAGAGGAGCCTTGAATGGATAAGATTGGAATGATATTTTACTAAAATTAGGGAATGTTTTCCTATGGAACTTTATTCCATGATAATATAGTTTTACGTTTAGTAGGTAGAAAATTAAAATTGACTATTTAGGCCATTGATATTAGTAATTCAATACAGAGATAAAAGTTATGATTATTTTGATTTCTGGTGGTCCTTTATTTTGACAATGTACAGATCTATTTTATTGTATAATTTGTGAAATGTTTTTGTTATTTATAGATCATACCATTTAATATCAGGTTGTTCGTTTTTAAAGAGATATTAAAAGAAAAGTTTCTATAGAATCATTGGTCAGCGTATAAATTTCTATAGGTGATCAAACTATGATATCAACTCCTTACTTAATTCAAGGTTTCATGATATGTGAAATACACGGAGTTTATTTTAATAGAGTATAGATTAAAAATTCCATCCGATATATAGTTGTCGTAGTATGATCTAGTTTACTCTACAGTAACTGAATTAGAGATCCATAAAGTTATTGGTGCACCTCTCCACAAACCAAAGGCTATTGACTATTATTGATAGCTTATGAGGTGATAATGAAGAGACTAAATCATATGAATGTAATAATAAAAATACAAAACATATCAACCGTAAATTATTATATAAACATAACATAATAGTTATGTAAACTTACTACATGTTGAATCATTGTCCAAAAAGTTAGAATATTTAAATAAAATAAAGAAGATCACCATTAAATCAATCACATATAATAAATATTAATAAGAAATATCAACTTTACAAGACCGAAGAATTTTTTTTCCCAAATATAAAATCAAAGTGTCTAGACCTTGCACTATATTTATCACCATATCCACTAGATTATTGATAATAAACTATTAAACCCACTTAATCTAGGAACCATAAAGCATGCACATATCTTATATTTCCTACTGAGTGTGTGAGTATGAACCTAACAGGACACCACCATTTGTGTCCCTAGATAATATACATATGTTTACCAATGTATGAAAAAAATAAATTAAAAAAACTATACAAGATAATCTACTCATTCCCTATTAACTATAAATAAATCTTTACCCACCTATGATAGTTTTAGAGTAGAATGATGGATCCAAATTCTCTCACTCTAGAAGTGTATTTAACCTTCCAACCAACCCCATAATACATGGTGTCACACATTTGACATAACTACATAACTATCTTGAGTAAATCATGTTTCCCAAAAGTAATATCCATAATTCATAGCACAAGTTTCACAATCTTCTATGCACCATTCCCAATCATTGGTTCAACATCCAAAATATAAAAAGGCACAACTATGCCCATCCTTTTCCATACTCGACCCTTTTTCACTAATATGTTTCGCATGTACAATGACTATCCCAATCCCATATGGTTGTATCACACCGTACCACCTATGGAAAACTATAGGTTACCCCTCCCATTAATAATTTTCAATTTCAACCCCATATTCCACGCAATATATGATGGTTACACCCAATCAAAGTGGAAAACACCACATGATGGATTCTGTAGGATGACTACGGAAGCCCAATGGCCTCATACACCATCGACCATGATCCCAAATATCTTATGGACAACCAAAAAAAAGGTTTCACAACTGAAAACAATGGTCAAAACCATCCACATTATAAAACTGAATGCCAAATTCCCCATTCTTGGTGATAAAAAACACATACTATCACATGGATTACACCCATAATCTTTCCAAATAATCAAATCTATCATTTAATCCAATGGAACATTTCAAAAAATATTTTAAATCACTCAAATCTTGTCTAAAATCCAACCAACTTCGAAATCCAATCCCTACCAGGAAAAACTCATATTTTCTCACATAATATAACCCCCATGTGTCTATCATAGAAAATTAAATAATCAAGTGGTTCCCTCCACGATCAAATACTTTACCTTACCAATAATAAAAAAATCGCATAAATAATAACACATATATAAAAAGGAAATATCTAGGCACCACCTACTTGGAGTTAGCAGGACTATAATTATTGAGAACTACTAATAAATCCAGCACCTTTTGGAATATTAACTAAATTTTGAAAATTTAAATATTTTCAGTGAAAATAGGTAGAAAATAGATATAAGGTAATAGTAACCAAGAATAAAAACTTCAAGGAAGCTATATATACATAAAAATACTCTTATATCTTTTTTACCATTTGATGATTCAAAAAGAATCTACAAACACACCTTAAAAGTGATCAAGGAATAGAGAAAGAAGAAACTAGGGAATTCATTGAGTTATATCTAAAATTAAATATTCCATTTTAATACTTAACTAAAAATTATTCAACTTATTATCTTTATTTTTCAACATAGAAATCCAATAATGATTTCACCAATTAGCTCACAACATGACTCATCCATTTTATATAATTTATAAATCGTCATTCATCCTAAAAACTACCATAAAAAATAATATATTATCTATTTTCTAACTTTTACATCCTTCACAACATGATTACCTATAGACATGGTTATATTACAATCCCTTTATTCCATGGTTGTCCTCATCCATTTCTTGAACTTTAGCCAACACTGCCACTCCTTAATTAATATCTTGATAGACCTCATAGAATGGAGTGATCCCCTATATCTTCTTGTGGTCTTCTACAAGATATAAAATTTCATTCATAATTATAGACCATCTTCGAATCCTAACTCCGGGCCTATGGAAGAATCCCCAAAACCTAAAAATAGTCTACTCAAAATTAGTCAATCCAAGATCAAATTTGAATTACCACTCCTAAATACCAATTCATTATAATTCTCCAAAAATATAACAACGTATCACTAATATATGTCAACCACTAATAACCAATTATTACTAAAACCTAATTTTACCACTTAACACATCCTCATAATTTCACGATAAAATTTAAAACATCAATCTCTCCCCCAATTACCCAGAAAACACCAACAAGATAAACTGATTATTTCCATGGGTTCTCCCCACACTAAGATTCATATTCTCTCTAATATATCAACCAAAATACCAAATATGATTATAGTTTCATATTTATCTATCTCTCTTAATCCCACATGTACCAACTATCCATACATAGACACTATCCCTCACGTCTCATCATCTCACTTGATATTGATGACTATTTTCATTTTCTATCGTATGAAATGTTGAAAATCATCCCACATCACATATACTTCACAATTTTACCCAATTCCAATGAATCCCAAATTTATAACACATGATATATATTACCCATAACTCAAACAACATTTGGTAATTCTATTTACTACATGTGAACATTATTAACATGAACCCATTTTTGAAAACAAAAATATGATATACCCATGATATACCTTTAATTATCGATGGATTACTATACCCCTCTATGTATGTTGGCATAATAACACGAATCTAACTTGAATGTGGAATTCCCAATGCATACTATCCCACTATATTTATACTAATTGTTGGTCACTACCCCCATTTCATGGTATCACGTCTACTACCACGAACCAAAAATGAAAAACAATTTTAGATACATACTCTAGATACTAGTCCTGGACCTACCTCATTTGCCTATGTTTTACTGGAACCCTAACTCATAGTTGACTACATGGTCACAAAATAGAATCACTGAAGATATCCCATATGGAAATATTTCAAACACTTATTTAGTGAATTGTCATAGTGGACCCCAACATACCCCATGTGACTAAACTATAAACATATCATCAATGATCAACTCCTTGATACATTTCCATAATCTGTCCTCATATACACTCACTTTGTAAAGCTAATGTCCTCTAAACATTATTGAAAATCATAAAAAATCCATTAATGTCATGATACATTCCATATTCAAAGTCTCTCCATATACCAAATAGAATAATACTTAGTCTTTAACCACTCATAATGACAAAGAGAAAAACTATTCAAATAATCTCACCTTAATGTATTTACCTATCATCACCTCATGTCGGCCTTCTTGTATATGTATATCCTACACATATTTCATTGTTCCCCAGAGAATATACAAAACCAACTTCTCCCTATTTTATAGTGGTTTCTTGATTTGATCAAATACCATTTATAAAGACTCAATCCATTACTCTACCACATAGGGTCCACTAGATCCTTGAAATAAAATAGGATTCCATGACTAGAAATCTTATGTAAAGTGGTCCATGAAATTTCTATCTCCCTATTCTCCTCAAATAATTATCTACATAACAAGTATCAAAATTTCCATGAGCTACACATCTATATACTTCATAGTCTTCGATGTCTACTTTAGTTGACCATCATGCATCATAACCTCTATCTATGGCCCATGCTCAACTAAAATCTTAGGGGCCACATCCAATTATTTTTTTAATGGAATCATATATCGACCATACAAAAAAATTGTAGATACCATATAGTTGACATCTCACTAAAAACCAAATACATCACTCAATATAAAAAATTACATTCCAGATATTTCATATAGAGAAAGTTATAATATGAATCATGAACAAATTTTCCTTACACATCATTACTATATACAAGTACTAGAAAATATGGCCACATGGACCTACCTACTCGTGTTAAGGTTAAGAACCACAAGTAAAATACACACATAGGATCAAATACTTATTTACTCTAAGAATCACCCAATTGGACTAGCTACTTAGAATTCCACCAAGTCATTATATGTGAAAACAAAATATAGGTTATAAATGTATTATAAAATAGTCAAACCCCTTTCTATTTCTTGATCCAAAATCATGGTCATATGAAAACTCAAAAATTTCATGGGATTTATACATGACTATCTTGATTATTTAATACCTCCTTCTTAAATCCGTTGTATAAGGGTTTGAATAAAAATAAATTACATCAAATAAAAACTTATCCGACTAAATAACTCAACTATAACCATGAAAATAAAAAAAAACCAATTTTTATTGAAAAATTGACTTCATTATACACATTTGTTAGCTAGAACGACATTATAACATCCATCCTAAGATCTAATACATTATTATACATATTGTATATAGTATCCCAAATAAAAAAAATAATACTCAATCAATATCTTTTACCATGTCCTGCACTGATACCACACTATATCTCCCAGTCCCAAATCAAAAAAGACTAACTAGGCTACAGAGCCACTTGACCTTCAACACTCCTCCCGATATACCAAAGGCGACTGATTAATAGCGATAGAATACAGAGTGATAGTTAAGAGAATATACCATATTATTATACTAATAAAAATATCAATATATAAATAATAAATAGTAGTGAAATCATAATTGAACAATTATAATAACATAAAATTTGATGCATAAATTTTTGTAATGGAAGAGTAGTCTTAAAAAATGAACATGACCAACTTCAGGTTAGTCACATACGAACATAAAAAAATGTGACTAAAAAATATCTTTACTGTATTACTATGGATGAACCTAGACCATATGTAAAAATGTAGTGTCAAACCCATTAAATATGTGTTCCACTATCTTTACTAAACTTAAAAGGATGAGACTATACCCTTAAATGATCACAATACCATAATTTCTACGTGCATCCTAGAGGCATTCTGGTGGTTGTGAGTATGAAATTAGTATCTGTAACCAATGTTGTCCCCAAATAATATCCATATGCATACCATTGCATGAAAAAATAATAAACTGTAACAAAAGAAAATGGTTAAACTATATCCACTCATGTTCTACCATTCCTAATTGGGATTTTAACTACCTCATCCAATGATGATGTGGAATGATGAAACCACAATATGTCATATAGGAAGAATCCTAATCCTTTTATTTAGCCCTATAATATATAATTTCATAATCTAAACATAACTGCATAAGAAACTTGATTTGAACATGGTGAACCAAAGGTATATCCACAATTCACATCACAAGCCCCAAAATCTTATAGATCCCGTTTTCATCATCTATCCAAATAGCCTATAAACTAAGGCCCAAAGACACCCATCCTTTTTTAAGCCTCTCATATCATCCCCAACATATCTATCATATATGGAAAGTTTCTAGATCAAATAATTGTGGTCTCACACTGCACCAAACATGTCCAAATATAGAGTATCACATCCCACACATTGATGAGCAACAAGATATGCCTATGACACTCAATCTAGGTAATCTACACCCACATATATTGGATAAAATAACATCATGGGACCTATCTTGTATGAAAATGGACCTAATATCTGTATCCCCCATGGTGAGTGACAACAATAATATCTTATGACCAAAACTTGGTAAACCAACATTTACACCCATAATAAGGGTCAATACAATCAAATGTTATCTGTGAAATCCCATTATCCCATTACTAGTTATAAACATAACCATCCACCTTATAGGCTACACCTATCACATTAATGAGGAACAAAATTATTCATGTAATCCTAAGGGTCATTTACAACAAAATGCACCATCAGGACCACAATGTACTGAAACCACATAACCATGAAAACCATAGCCTATCTAGAAAAGCTTATAATTTCCCATATAGGGATACCCCTAGATATTTTTCACAGAAAATGTAAACAATATGTGGATTAATCCTCAGTCACACACTTTCCATACCCATCATAATGATTATCGTATAATTCACATCACATTTATAACATAGAAAATAAATTATTACCACTTTACTCGAGTTTGTAGGACTCCAATTTTGGAGAACCTTTATACGATCTGACTATAATTATAAAATTCACCAAAATCCGTCAAAATAATTATTTTAGGGAAAACCCTATAGAAATAGAGAAACAAAGAGTGAAAATATGAATAATTACTCTCAGGAAGTTACCCATAACAATTACAAATATATGATTAAGACCTTTTAATGTTTTGATAAGAATTGATGATGATCTCTTAAAAAATATGAAGGAATAATAGAAACAAGATATTATGGAATTAGTTGATTCATGTATAAAATGTTTAATTACCTTTTATACATAATTTTAAAATGAATTAATATTTTTTATATTTTTAGCATTATATAGTTGGCCATAATTTTATAATTTTGGCTAATGTTGTGACACCCCTGGCTAAGCCACCAATATGATGTAGTCCATTTTACCATGACATGACACTCCTCCCTCATAGTACCACAAAAACTGTAATATATCTACCCAGACTCGCATCATTATAAGAATGTACCCTTTATGGGATGAAAAACCCATATGTAAAAGCCTTCACTGAGCATCACTCACTCACAACACTCCCAAAAGGGTGAAACCACCCTTATCATGGCATGAAATCCTGAAGACTCATTTTTATTATAAATGAAAAACCATTACATATCCCTCAAATAATTACATAAGTGTTGACGCTCCTTTTCGTCACATTAACTAAAAGAATGGAAAGGGAAATGACTTAGCACAAAGTGATTCATCCTTTGAAGAAAACATCAAAAATCGATAAAGGAATGAAGAAGGATTCGAAGGACCTAGGGTCACACAAGTTCCATTACTATCACGCAAGTATACTTGCACACCACTTAATGGTCGCACAAGTGAATTGCGCGCCATAACTGATTACTACCCGGGGTCTTCTCCAGCCTATAAATACCCCCAGTGGGCCCCCCATTTGAGGAAAGAATTTTTTCAGAATTCAGATACAGAGCTCTGAACACCGAAGTATCTTCTTCAAGTCTTCCGAACACTTATAAGGTAATTCTTTACCTAGAATGGAAGGTCTAAACAAGAGGATTAAGGTCTAAGTGTTAGAAGTCACTAACACTTGCACGCCTAAGGTGTTTTACCCTTAAGGGAAATGAACATACTTGCGTGCCTCCTTACCTAATCATTAAAACTTACGCGTCCCTCTTCTGGAAGTACCTCAAGATAATTCTAAAGGCATTGGTAAAGGATCTCCCAAGTATTACCCTACTTGTTAACAATCATGCAAGTACCCTTGTGCCACGCAGGTATACGTGTGCGGCCAGGGACTTGCGCGCCCACGCAGTACCTGTGCACCTTCCAGGACTTGCACTCCCCTGTCTTTTTGGGTGCCTTCCCTTACCATTTAACATCTCTTATACCATTCCACATATCCTATTCAAGATTCAATCTTCAAGACACTCTTCAAATCCATTTATGGCATGATTTCTTTATTTTACTTCCTTATATGAAAGGAAATCTGTGGAACATCTCTCAAAACCTAGTGATTTACATATCTTTATGTCACTAAAATTAGATATTTCATTCATGCAACCTCATCCATTAAGATGAAAGAACCCTATTCATGGGCCTCGTTTTTAGGAGTAATCCCTAGGTCCTCATTAATTTGGGAATCCTTTTCAGGATTAATCCCCAAGTCCCCTAATCTGGGAATCCTCCTTAGCAGTAAGCCCCAGTCTTAATGTTCCCAAATATGGGCATCCTCCTCATGAGTAAGCCCCAACCATAATTCTCTTAACCTAGGATTCATTTTCAGGAGTAAGCCCCAGTCTCAAATATGGGCATCATCCTCAGGAGTAAGCCCCAAGTCCCTTTAATTTTCAAATCCCTTTAACCCGGGCCTCCATTTCAAGAGTAAGCCCCAGTCTTAATTTCTCTTAACCAGTCATAATTTAATTTTGATCGGGGCTTCTTTCTCAAGAGTAAAACCCAATAATAATTCCCCTCATAACTTGGGAATCTTCCTTAGGAGTAAGCCCCAAGATTATAGAATCCAAATCTTCATAAATCACATATACCTTTATGGAACTTATTTCTGGATTTCTTCCCTGATGTAACTCTTAATCATCATTTATTCTGGGCAGTCATACATACATAAGACCCACATCATTTCTCATGATTGCATCTTTCATGGCACAATTGTCTGATTTTACCAATACCTCTTGTTTCTCACACCGAGCATGGCTCACGTGAGCTTAGAGTGTAAAAGTAATTATAACATCTTTCATTGAGCCATCAATTGTGCATAATCATCATACTCCCTTTCTCGAACTACATGGGTTCTGATTTTTTTTCTAAAACAAAGGATACATAGGTAGCCTATCTGCGGGTTTGATCCCAACTCTAAAATAATTTATGTACTTCTAAATGTAAATAAACTTCAAGTGCCCCACTGAGTGGCTTTAAAACCAGTATGGTCATCATAATGACCAAGACAATTTTTTGTATTGAAGGATACCATTGAATAAGAATATCTAACAAATACAGATGATTCTCCATCGATGAAGAACATTGAATACATATACAAGATTCTATGAATTTCTTACATATCAATCATTGATTGTCAGACTAAAGGAAAGCTCATTTCATACTTGGTAATGTAATAAGGATTCATGAACAGAACTTAAATCTATAAAGAGAGTCCCGGAGTGGACAATAATTCCCCTAAAAAAGGTGTGATGAGTTCGACCTCCCATCCTCTCGACCAATGCAAATTCCTAAGCCTCATCAGTCCACAACTGACGAGCGCCTTCCTTTGGAAAGTCGGTCGAAATGGATATGGAATCATTGGACGTTTCCAGTTCTATGAAAAAACCTATTATAAACCGATTGGAATGTTTGAACCTTCAATTAACGAGGTCATCCCCAATTCCAAAGGAAACAAAAAATGGGAACCCGGCGTGAATCCTTAACCAAGATAAAATAATGTTTTACTTATTTGTTAGTCCCCTATTTAAAACTCAATGAGAGGGCCATCAAAGTAATCATTGACATATTTTCTCATCCAAAAGATATAGTGGCCAGAATTATCTTGATTATGTATATTATATCAAACACGCACTCTTTTCCAAGAACTTCTACATTTCCACAATGGATTCTCTTAAGTTCACATCTGTGAATACTTCTGCTGTGAAAACCTTTGCTACAAATGCCACTGCTACTACTCCTGCTGGATCATCGTCCGCTCTAAGGATGACATCACCTACTCAGCATCTTCAACGCTGGATATCAAATGCACTGGTTAATGAGTACCATAAAAACGACACTATTACAACTCTGGAGGCTGTTCAAAGAGCCCTCCAAGTGAACAATTCACCCTGGTCATCCGGACAGTGACGGCTAGTGATCAAGAAGCAGGCGGTGCTAACCACCGTCTCCAACCGTTTCAGGTCGTTATCCATAGAACCCAATCAAAATTCACTCCCATTTTTTGAGGAGGTGAATGAACAGGTCCATCAGGGCCTTAATTCAAGGATGCAAGAGTCCATCTCGAGGTATCCCATTAACAATCACTTCCAGACACGTGCGGTAGTGCGCCCTCAACCTGATGAGGGAATCGACTCCAGGCGTTCAGCTCAGGTTCTTCAAATCCAAGAAAGAAAGATGAATCGCCAGAGTCTAAATCCGATTAACAGTGAGTAGGTTCTCATCTCTGCCATACCTAGAGAAGTCCATTAACCTAACATGGTGACATGAAATGAGTGGGCACACACACCCGTCTGTTTTAATTCCGCTGTCCAGCAGAATCGTCTGGCAACATCCCGCCAATCCCGCCAGGAAATTATGGCGGAGTAATATAGGTAGGAACATACACCTGTTTATACATCACCAGCTAGTCAGTAGGCTCGTCTGACTACATATGATGGAGCTCTTCAACCACGTTCGGTGAAGTCAATCAGCAGGCACATACACCTACTAATATTGATTAATCATACCAATAGTCTCGCTTGGTAGAATTCAGAGAAGTCAGTCGGAAAGCTCCAGCGACAAACAGGAGGCGGACTCAATTTTTTCCCCTACACTTGAGTACTGTCAAGATTCACTAACAGGAAAAGGAGGACAAGTGCAGGAACACACACCTACTCCAAGCACATAATGGACGTATATCCCCATTCCGGAAGCTGAAGTCACCAATGATATTCTATCAATGGTGAAAGAGAATAAGCAAATCCCTACTCATATTCTGGATGCTTGCCGGGATATTATAATAGCTTCAGCGGCATCTCAGGGGAAGACACATAAATCTATCCCTACTAGTGGAGTGACACATCAAAAGTTCACTCTGGAACCGACACACACATCTGTTCCAGTCCAAGAGGGTTTTGGGGCATACTCCCCCATATCATACGGACAACCAAGTCAGGCACATACACCTGAATTGAGTAGAGATTGTCAGCCTAAAATGGCCATCTCTCCTGATCAGGCACATACACCTACTCAGAGCAGCCACTTTCGTCAAAAAGTTGTTTCCAAGGAGAGTAATAAGGAGTCTAAGAAGAAGACCTGCCCAGCACAGTCAAGAGATCAAGATCCAATCTGTAATAAGGCCTTGCTCGATGCTGGAGTTCTTGAATCCCTCAGACAGTTATCTGTTGGAATCCAAGACTCTACTCCCTCATTCCCCAATAGTGGGAATATTAATTCTCAAGGTCTTAAATAGACACTTCCTCATGAAGGCTTTCATCATGAAAATTCGGTCGATCTTGAAGTTTCATCTTCAGATGAGAGCTCAAAAGAACCCTCTGTGTGGTCAGAAGACCAAGGAGAAAGAGATATCATCTTTTTCTGTAACCCACCATGGTGGTCCTCCCCATGATGATGAATTTCTCTACGAAAGTCCTTTTCGCAGTAGTGATGCACATTGCCTAGAAAATGCTCCAGTGGAAAATGTAGTGATGAGAGATACCTATTATCTTGAGGCGCTTTCAAATACGAAACCAGTCATGTCTGATGCTTCATCGCTAGTAGGTAAAATAATTTCTCAATCAGAAGATAGTGCAGGGTGTAGGTCATTCTCCGACCCACCCATAAGTCATGAATCTTCTAGGTTGATCAGTGATTTCTCTACCAATATTATTGAATTTGATGAAGCAACAAGAAACCACCAGCTCTGGTCAACTCAGGTAGAAGAATCTTCATTGAATGATAAAAAGGAAATGGTGAACATGAGAAAACAACTAGAGAAAGGTGAAGTGCCAGTCATGTTTTGGCCTCTGGCTGACTCTCTGTATGACATTCCAGAGATGTTGACGGAAGATGGAATTCATGATATTATCCTCAACATATAAAAAAATATTTGTCAGATGAAAAAGAAAGTATTATCTTATTATGAATATGAAAATCTTGTTAAGATAATAGAAGTGTTACAACGTCAGATTGATTTTGCATCTCTATCAGTCTCTTGATATCCTAAGGCTGAAAAGTAGCAGAGAGCCCTTCAGCGTTCATGTCTTGGCACACTAAGAAGATTGCGCCAGTTAATTTTCAATACCCAATATGGTATTCATGTCAGAGGATGGGGTGTTCATGGAGCACCACATTTCACTGTGCTCTCTAGTCAGTAAAGCCCGTCGAAAATGGTCTCATGGAATGTTATTGCCCATGGCCGGCCATAGTCAATGGGTTTTGATTGTAATCAAAAGCTTTCCAAAGAACAAGCCTCAACTAGTTCTTCTGAAAATCAAGAATAAAGAGAACAAGTTGTTGAATTACTCCAGCATCAGGCAAATGAGAATATTGAACATGCCTCTCATATAGAGCAAGCACATCATCAAGTGACAGAAGTGTCGAAAATCATCCAACGGTCTTTCGAGCTGGGTGATAAAAGTGGATGTTGATTGATGCATCCTGCTAATTTCTGGACTAAGGTCTGCATGATCAGGAGAGCTTTTAAGAATGTCTCAGACATAGCATGTCATGATCCACCACAGCCTTCCAGACTGGGGAATCTTTTAACTCAACCCTCAGAATCAACAAATAGGATTCATGGAGTTGATAAAAGATAGCAGGAACATCCCCAGTCCACCGGACTGGGGACTTTTTCAAATTATCAATCCCCTCCTCAGAGAAAGTCAGTATTTTATCGATTGGAGAAGAAGCCTCAAGAGGAACGAAGATCCAAATTATCAGGAGACTCTCTCCAAATTACGGTTCACTAAATGTTCCTGAGGGATCAAATCAAAAAAGGCAATGTTTCATCAGGGGAATGGCAGAAGACAATATCACAAAAATGCTGATAGAAGGGATGCAATGCATTATGCATCAATTAATGTCATCAATTCCGTTTCTGCAGATCCACCAGATGAGGCTCACTCAGAGGGATTATATGAAGTGTTTCCTGTTCAATAAGTTGTATGCACATACAAAAATCAAGAAGGTGTGCGTACCCGAAATCAAAGGTTTACCCAAAATCTGGGTGTTCCTTCAAATAACCCACTTCCCCCTCTCCAAAAGGGATCAAAAAAGGGTAAGGGAAAGAATCAGGTAACATATCCTTCCTCTGGAGAAGGCCAATTACTCTCACTAGAGAAAATATTTTCACAAAAAAGAGGAAGAAATTAAAGAATTGTGGAGGTTGAACACAGAACTACTTCAAGGTAGTCTTCCTCCTAAGCATGTTGGAGTCAGTCAGCCAAGAGAATTTGTTCCAGCTACTGATATGGATCAAGAATATCCTCCTTTATCAGTACACCCTCAAAGGTCTAATCCTACAGGTCAAGTGCAACAACAATTGGCAGTGCTTCCATCAGTTGTAGTACCAGCTTGCATACCTGTCTAAGCTCTATTCATTGCACTTGCCCAGGTCCAAGTTCAACCAGATGTTTCTCAAAATTTAATAACTACCATTGAGTCATTAATAGCTTGGTTAGAGACTATGGAAGGAAAGCGTTCACATGTTCAACTAGAAAATAAGTCTTACCCTGAATGTGTTGATTCAATCTCTACCCCATCAAGTTTTGGGAACCTTGAATTCCCTATTTTCAATGGATCATGTGACCCTGAATAGAATTTGATGCATTACCTGTCTTGTTGTGATCCTATGATGGGAACTCCAGAGTATCAAGAAGTAGTGGAACTCAGATGCTTCATGCAAACCTTGAAAGGACCAGCCTTTGTCTGGTACACAAGCTTGCAATCCCGGTCAATTATTAGAAGGGAGGATCTTCGCTAAAGATTCCTTCTCCATTTTAGTTCAACGTTGCCAAAGACAACATTTTTTGATCTTACAAACTGTAAGAAAATATAGAATGAAAGCGTCTTAGATTTTATTGCTCGCTGGAAGGGATTAACATATTTCTTAAGCATAGCACTCCGTCAAGAGGAAATTCAACCAATCAGTGTGGAAAATCTGCGTGACGAATTATGCACACCACCGATCCTTGTGAAATACACATGAGGGTTTCGAGACCTTACTTCAATCACTCAACATATTGAAGATTCTCTTATACAAACTAAGGCTAAATCTCGTGTAATTCCATTAGCTCTAGGAAGGTGAATGGGTAAAGTCCAAAATACTATATTTATGCTCAAACAAGAACCTGTACCTGCTTCTACTTCAAAACCATCATCTTCTCGAAGGGATCCACCTCCTGAGCACCAACAACAGAGGCCGTTTCGTCAATATAATCAAAATGATCAAAGACAAAAACAATTTGAGGATTTGAAATAATTTTTACTCTTTCTGAAATGAACAAGTTTCTAGTTATTTCATTTGGGATCTAGAAAATAATTTGGTTCAATTTCCAATGCCCAAGAGGCCAGAAAAAGAAGGAGATGAAGACTGTCCCAACTATTACCCGTTTCATCAAATGTTGGGGCATCCCATTTAGGAGTGTTTTGTTTTCAAGGACCTCTTGCAAAAAATGGTCGATTTGGGACAAGTTAAACTGAAAGGTTCTTTAGCTCTGGTAGCATGTGTTACTACTACAGTTCCAGAGGAGGAAGGTGAGTGGAAAGAAGTTAAAAGAAAAAATGCACAAAAATATGATGATTGGATGGTCAGAAAGACGATTAACTGAACTCATGCTATTTTTCGAACACAATTGAAGAAACAAAATTTTCCTTCATCCATGAATTCCGCAGTAAAGCCTTCTTCATCAGAGGGAAAATCCTCAAAGAAACGACATAATTCCAAGAAAGAGGAAAAATCCGAAGAAGATGAGTATGTGTCAAAGCCTATGTTGTCTTTGACTCTAGCAGATTTCATGCCATCTACTTGGAAGCAACGGGCACCGCCCCACCAAATGATACAACATAAATTGGCTAGTCAAGCTGAGTCCTCATCAGATGAAGAATTAATATTTGGTTCTGTTAATATGATTCAATTAAGAGATCCATATGCCAATCGTAGTTTCGATTTCGTTGAGCCTGAATTCCCTCTATCAAATAGAGGAATCATAGGAAGTTCTAGAGGCTCAGGATACAGGGGAAGACATGAATCTTTAAGAATCCACTATTACAATTCTACCCCTGCTAGAACTGTGTACGCAACAGAAACTCGTGGTAGAGCCCTTCAGCGAGTTCAGTAAGAACAATAAAGTTCGTCCACCAATAGGAAATTCAGTCCGGGAACAGTTATTATTGAAGATCGGTTGACGGTTCCATCTTCTTCCTCTCAACATGTAAATGGATCTAATTGGTCTAATCTTACGAATCCAGGAATATTTCCAATTCCTATCCCGATACAAGATGCATCAACTTCCAAAGCATCTGCTTCCAAGGCACCTGCTTAACCACATGTTCCCATTGCGAAACACAAACCTCTAGATCAAAAGTATGATGTATTGAAACACTTGGCCCAAGTACCGGCCTTGTTATCAATTATGGATTCTTTAAATCTGTTAAAAGATCTTCGAGAGGCACTCATCGAGGGTTTGTCAAGTCCTCAAGAGTTTGAAACTGAAATTGCTGCAACTGAAGTCTATCACATAGAGAATAATCCTACAGAAAGCCATGAAGTAATATCCTTTACTGATGAAGATGAAGATGATGTTGTACATTGGCATATTAGACCATTGTACTTATCTGGCAAGGTCAATGGCGTAGACGTATGAATAGCTTTTATTGATAATGGTTCATGAGTCAACCTCATGCCCATTCGTACACTTCGTCGATTGGGCCCCACATAATCTTATTTATCTTTTTCGACTATGATGCTACAAGGATATGATAAAAATGAACAAGAACCACTAGGCGATGTTACAGTCAAAACTCAATTTGGAGATCTTGTATCCAATTTAGATTTTATGGTTGTTGATCAAGACTCAGCCTTCAGCATCTTGCTTGGAAGACCCTGGCTACATCAACATGAGGCTATCCCTTCATCACACCCTCAATGTCTCAAATATTGTTTCGATGGTCAAGTTGGGACATTGTATGGTGATAAGGCCCCATTCAAGACATGGGAATCTCAATACATTGAGGAGGAATTCTATCACCTGGAGGGAATGGAGGAATCCACAACAAATGACATTACCAAAATTAATGCTCCATATGGTTTGGAAAAGATTCCAATAAATCTATTTGCGCATGTGAGTACAGATTATGTGTTGCCTATCAGTAAAATTGACAGGATAGACCCAAATCCAAATACTTTTATGGAAAGATCCATAATTTCAATTTGGACAATTGAGCCAGACAACATGGGAGAAATTAATGATCCACCAGGCAATGATGAAAGCTCAAATGGAGATGTCTTCATTTCATCTGTTGAAATCCAACAAGTCAATACTTCTCCAATTAGGCCAGAGGATGTTATAGCAACGTTAAAGGTGAACAATGATGTCAATTCTAAATCCATCATCTCCTCTTTATTACCCAAGGATGACCCTCCATCATTAATTGGGTCGGAAATGGAAGCCTCTTCTTCAATATGTTCAAATTTTAACATCTCTTCTGATTATGAAAATTTTGCTTCATCATCTACTATGCAAGTAGAAACGGAAGAAATAACACATGTTGTAGAAGAAGAGGAAGATCTCAGATATTCTCCTCCAGCATTTGAAGAGGGTATCTCTACCACCATGGATGACCTCAGAGACATAAATCTGGGTACAAAAGAAGATCCACACCCCACTTTAATCAGTGCGGCCATGACTCTTGAAAAAAAGAGATGTATATTTCCTTTTTAAAGCAAAATCAACACATATTTTCTTGGAACTATACAGAAATTCACGGGCTTTATCCTGATGTTACTACTCATCATTTGGGTTTACCAGAAGAACATCGAGGGTTTAAGCAAGCTGCGAGAAGAACACACCCGACTTATGCTTCCAAAATTGAAGATGAAGTGGATAAGCTTATCAAAGCTAAATTCGTCAGAGAAGTTCAATATCCCAAGTGGTTGGCTAATATTTTCCCTGTGAAGAAGAATAATGGACAAATTAGAGTTTGCATCGATTTCAAAGATCTTAATCGGCATTGTCGTAAGGATGATTTCCCAGTTCCGATTACAGAACTTTTAATTGATGAAACAGCTGGCTATGAAGCACTTTCCTTCATGGATGGATATTCCAGATATAATAAAACATGAATGGACCCAGAAGATGAGGAATCCACAGCTTTTAGAGCCCCTCAGGGTGTGTTTTTCTATCGGGTAACGCCCTTTGACTTAAAGAATTAAGGCGCAACATATTAGCGTGCCATGCATCATATCTTCAAACCCTTTTAGGGATGTTTGTTGAAGGTTATGTGGATCATTTGGTGGTTAAATACAAACAACGTTCTAATCACTTGGCTGATTTAGAAGTCATATTCCACAAGTTTCGACAACATAATTTGAAGATGAACCCCTTAAAATGTGCTTTTGGGGTAATCTCGGGAAAATTTCTCAGCTTTGTTGTATGCCATTGTGGTATTGAAGTCGATCCTGAGAAGAACAAGTCAATCCTTGGTAAGTTAACTCCTCTAAATTTGAAATAATTGAGAGGCCTTTAGGGAAATTTAGCCTATATTCGGCATTTCATCGCTAATTTTACAGGAAAAAGTTTACCTTTCACCAAATTGATGAAGAAGGGAGTCAATTACCAGTGGAATGAAGAATGTCAAGAGGAATTCAATATTCTCTAGAAATACCTCTTTATTCCACCGGTACTTATGCCACCTGTTGAAGGAATACCACTTATCCTCTATGTGACAGCTCTAGAGCGATCATTTTTTGACTTTCTTTCTCAGAAGAATGGTGCTGGGAATGAAAACAACATCTACTATCTCAGTCGGACTATGCTTGAAGCAGAAACCTAGTATTAAAATATTGAGAAGTGCTGCCTGGAATTAATCTTTGCAGTTCAGAAGTTGAGACACTACCTGCAACATCACAAGGTCCAATTGGTATCTCGCAATAACCTACTAAAATTCATCCTTAATCATCCAATGCTTATAGGAAGTCTAACAAGGTGGGTAGTTATTTTGCAGTAATTTGATATTCAATATGTGTCTCAAAAGAAAATAAAGGGCCAAGCTCTGGCTAATTTCCTTGCTGAACACCCTTCAGTGGAACATACTTCTTTGAATATTGAACTCCCTAATGAGGAAGTCTTCTCTATTCAGGATAGTCCTCAGGCATGGGAAATGTACTTTGATGGTGCTTCTATAAGTCCAACATGGAGGGAAATGGAAAATCCTATAATCAACAATATTGGTTTAGAAATTGTGCTCATTTCTCCAGAAAAGGCAGTGTTACCTTATTCCTTCTTATTGTGGGAAGGTGGTACCAAAAATGAAGCAGGATACCAAGATCTCATTGTAGGCTTGGAGTTGGCACTTCAAGCACAAGTGAATCACTTAAAGGTGAAAAGCGATTCAAACCTGGTAATCAAACAAGTCAATGGGGATTATGCCATCATAATAGAAGAACTAATCCCTTTATATGATTACATCACAAAGTTAATGGTGGAATTCCCTTCGAAACAGACATTTTCTTTTGTCCCAAGATCACAAAATGCTCAAGCTGATGCACTGGCTAATATAGCCCCAGCGCTGGTAGATCCAAATCGGGATGAGACAACCATAAATATTTCCCACCATCATGCAATTTCACCTTATGTTCATACCAGAACAGAGGATATCAATGAAATTAGTCCCATTTCTGAACCATATGGTCATACTACAATATGGATGACACTTATCTGGGAATACCTTCAAAATGGAACACTTTCACCTGATAGAGATGAGAAAGTACAAATACGGCGACAAGTGGTCAATTTTACTTTTTATGATAGCCCAAATAACCTAGATAAAGTTCTTTAAAATCATGGTTTTGATAGAGTTCTCTTCAGATGCATTGATGGTGAAGAGACAATGGCTTTCATGAAAGAAGTTAATGCAGGAGTATGTGGTGCCCACCAGTCTGAACATAGACTGTCTGATCAAATTTCAAAGCTTAGATAATTTTAGACTTCAATGATAAAAGACTGTGTTAATTTCACAATGAAGTTTCATTCATGCCAAGTACATGCCAACTTCATTCATCAACCTCTAGATTTGCTTCATACAGCTAAATACTCGTGGCCATTTGCCACATGGGGAATTGATGTGGTGGGACCTTACCCTTCAGCTACGACAAAACAGTTTATGTATATTCTTACCCCTACTGATTTCTTTTCCAAATAGTCAGAGGCAATACCTCTCAAGGAAGTTAGTTCTAAATGCATTGTTAGCTTCATCAATAATAACATTATTACCAGATTTGGTGTCCCTCATACCATGTTGACGGACAATGGCACCAACTTCTGTTCATCCAAAGTGAAGAAGTTGTATCAAGAATACAACATCAAATCCAATCATTCATCTCGGTATCATGTAGCGGCCAATGGTCAGATAGAAGCCTTCAACAAGACTCTGTCAAATATACTACAAAATATAGTGGATAAAGATAAGAAATCATGGCCTGATAAACTCTTTCATGGTTTATGGGCTTATCGGACCACCACCCTCACTGCAAAATAGTCAACTCCATATTCATTGGTATATATAATGGAAGCAGTCTTACCAATTGAAGTTCAACTACCCTCGCTCAGAGTTTCCATTTGTGATCAATCATCTACAGATGAACAATCTCAAAAGTGATTGAATGAATTGGAACGGTTAGATGAGAAAATATTGTGCACTTTGCACCACTTGGAAGACTATAAGAATCAAATTGCACGAGCTTTCAACAAATTTTTTTTGTCTTCGTTCAATCACTCAGGGAGAATTGGTATTAGTTCTCAGAACTCCAATGAAACCAAGAAAGAAACCTCCCATGCTTGTGCCAAAATGGGAATGACCTTACTCAATACATAAGGTATATTCCAATGGAGCTTAATCATTAATCTCAATGGATGGAGAACTCATCACTACTCCAAACAATGCCAGATTTCTGAAGAAATATTTTGTATGAACACAAAATATAGTAACAGTCCAGCATATGACCCTAAACTATTTTCAAGTCCCTTACGTCCAACAAGACGTTAAACTGCATCATCCATGGTCCATGCATATAACATTAAAATATTTTCATTTCCTTCGTCCCATACGATGTTAACCTGTGACGTCCTAACTACATGATGCTAAACTGTACAGAATTCCATTACATCTTGCAAGACGTTAAACTTCACCATCAAGGGTCCATGCATATGAACTTAAACTATTCTCACTTTTGTCCAACATGACGTTAAACTGTGTCCCCTTTATCATCCTTTATATATGACATTAAAATATACAACAGTGGTCCATGCATATGACCTTAAAATATTTGCACTTTCATCCAACATGATGTTAAACTATGAAAAATTCCCTAATACGTCCAACATGAAGTTAAACTGTGTCCTCTTTTTGTCCTCACAGCAAGAAATTAAACTGAACAGTCCTCTTTTTGTCCAACATGACATTAAACTGTATTGTCCCCATCATCCGAATTACATGACGCTAAAATGTACAGAAAGTCCTTCAATACGTTCTACATGACATTAAACTATACCTTTTCCCTACTACATGACATTAAACTGCGCAACACCAATAGTCCTAACTGCAAGACTTTCAAACTGCATAGTTCCTTCATATGTCCTACATGACATTAAACTGTGCATCATTAGGGTTGTTGGTACCTCTTGTTTCTCACGCCGAGTATGACTCAAGTGAGAATAGAGAAAACATCAACCATAACACTCTCTCTAGGCTACTAACCATGTGTAAGTCCCAATACTATTTTTTAGTTCATTTTCCCCGAGAACAACTTGATCACTAATTCATTCTTTAATTGAACTACGAGGACTTTGATCCTTGCCTTCTAGGCTAGGTACGTAGGCAACCTACTGAGGTTCAAGCCCAAAACCAATCTTTTCACATCGTTTCACCTCCATCTTATACGATGTTGAATCGTGAAACCTCCCCCTGAATCAATATCTTTACATTGGTTCACTTTCATCCATGCTATATGTCGTTAAACTGTACAACATTTCTGTCCTGTATAACAATAAACTATAACATTCTTTGATACCCTCACCTGAGAGGGACTCATTATTTACATTGATTTTCAATCATGTTATATTCCAACGACTACGTGCATACATGGCAGTGACCGAACCTATTATCTTGGGTTAAACCATCATTGCACTAAAGTCCCCTTTCACCCTTCACATGTACAAACCAAATTTGTAGAAAGGGTATTTATAGAACTATGTGGGATTGATTCAAATCTATATGGGATACGTAGGAACGTTCGAGTGTCCCTCGAATCCAGCCCCAAGTCTTTTGGGCCTAACCCCAAATTCCACTTTCAGTCCCTTGGCTGAAAAGTCCCCATGAAAGCACACACGGTTTGTTTCTTATAATGGTCTGAGCTCTATGAACCTAAACTAAGATCTCCAATCCTTTTGTCTTGCATGACATTAAACTATTTTTTATGAACTACGTATGTCTTGATTCCCATATTTATGGGATACATAGTGAAGTCCAACATTTCAATTCAGGACCCAGCCACAACTTGATTATGGTTAGCATTGGTCTGTGTATCTCTGCATACATTGGACAATACCCATATTTATGTGTCATAATCCTAACATTAAATATTTTCAGATCTTCATAACCCTTTTCTTAACTTCTAATCACAAAAGGCCTGTAATTCTGAGAGTTCTTTTGCCTGACCATTCAGCACGTTCCCTTAGGTGGCCTTGCATAAAAAGTCTACATAACGGACCTATCAGTAAAATGATGCTATTATTTGACTATGATGCCAATGCCCTTAGGTGGACCTACATAATTCAACCCCCTAACGGGTTTGTTAAATAGTGGTAACTTCATTCTTGGGAGGAAAACCTCTTTTGTGTTTATTTTTCTTGATAATATATAGGGATCCGCAAAAACATCCATCCTTAACATATTTTTCCCATATCCATTTTCATGATCTGAAAGTATTCAAGTCTATGGTTTATATTCTACTTCCCTACGTTTGGGTCAGACTTTAGTAAGAGTGATATCCATCCAGTTCTTCGATAATTATGTTTGGAAATATCTTCTCCATATTCAAGTACCCCTTTACATATAGAAAACTCTATACTTTTGAAATTTTAATCTTCATAAACATTCACTAGCTTTTTAGCACTAGGAAAGTAAATTTATGAGAGTTCTTTTTCCTGACTATGCAGCACGTGCCCTTAAGTGGCCTTACATAAGTAGTCTACATAACGGACCTGTCAGCCAAAAGATGCTATTTATTTGACTATGCAGCCACTAACCTTAGGTGGCCCTACATAATTCAACCCCCTAACGGGTTTGTTAAATAATGGTAACTTCATTCTTGGGAACTGCTTCTTCTAATTACTTTTACCTCTTTTTCATAGCATTCCTCAGATTAAAATTTTCTTAAGTTATAGTTTACATATTATCCCTCATAATTGAGTATGATAATATGTTTTTAGAAAAATTTCGAGGAATTGAGTCAGTTCTAATCCATTTCAGTCAAAGCTATTTCGACCTTAAACATTAGCCTCTTTATGTCCGACGTGCATGAATTTAAACTGCCCACAAAAGACAAGGGAACTCTGAATAAAAATCAAGTTCCAGCTCACTAAACATATATTTTGTATGATTTAGGTAATATTGAGCAATTAAAATATTCAATGTTTGTAGGGTTATTTACATTAATCCTAGTAAAAATCAAACTATGCTTACTAGGCCCATTGTCCTAGGTAAAATTTATAGCAGGTAGCAAAAGAAGGTATGAAAAAATGATTGAGGATGAGAGTGTTTTTCATTGATGCACAATAGTTAGAAGGACATCCACAGACTGGAGTCTCTTTTCTTTTTCAGGAATCACAAAAGGCTTTCAACATAACTCTGCATTTGATTTACGACATCCTGAGCTTCATCAGAAACCATCTGGAATTCATTCATACAACTGGATACAATAACATATACAGTGATACCAGCTCTTCTTGGAACAATTGTAAAAGGATGTTCTTTAGTGTGGTTTGAGAAAAATTTTTGCTGGTCAAACAGTTACTCTGTTCCTATCCAAGAGACTTGGAAGATGGATTCATGGATTTGAGAATGAAGCATTGGAAGTAAAGATCCATTTGGAGAGATTACACTTTTCAGATATTGTTCTAATGCCATGTTTTTCTTCTCTCCACCAATCGGCATCGGAAAACATTTTATCCCACGGGGTTTCCATTTTCATATCTACAAGGAAATGACATGGAGGAAAAATTTGAAAGTTCACACCATTGTTGTTGCTCTTAATGCACAACATAACCTAAATAGAGGAGTAGTAGTGCAGCTGCATCACATGTGTATAATTCTTTTCATCTGGAACGTTGACTCCTTGCAGATGACCATGACCATACAGAGGCAGTTAGATTCTTTAGGGGAAGTTGCAATGATACTTCTTCAAATACTTAGACAAATCTATGAGAGTGCTGTCGCAGAAGGTATATGATCATGGCCAATGATACTCATCATATCATCAAGTCACTTTCTTTCCAGTTCATCAGCTATTCCGATTCTCTTGGGATCCATTGAATCTGCACAAAGGTTGAATAAATTAACTCTTAAATGGGTTTATTTTTCATAAAATTTGTTAAGGAATTTAGAAAAAATGGAAAATGCATTAAGGCGCGCAAGTCTAAACTTGGCGCACAAGTGTGGATGTGTCGCACAATTATTTGGCGCGCAAGTATCACCGCACTGGTCCAGATACATTGACAGCAGCACGACAACAAAGGAAAAGTGGAAAAGAGAGAAACTTGCGCGGTGGAGATGACCTGTGCGGTGAGATCTCAAAAATCTAAAGTTCGGTGCAATGTGCGACAAATAAGCGCATATATATAGGCCATGCCGGCCACCTGCGCGCCTACAGCCAGTGCGCTCTAGCCCTGTGTGACTTGCACCAGTGCGATGGTGGTTGCGCGATGACCACCTTCACACCTCTTTCCCTTTGATTATCTTCTTTTCCTCATAGTCACACCCTTATTCTTTCGGATCCAAATCTGAGGGGGGGGGGACTTTTGTTGATGCTCTTTTTCATCACATTGTCTAAAATAATGGAAAGGGAAATGACTTAGCAAAAAGTGATTCATCCTTTGAAGAAAACATCAAAAATCGACAAAGGAATGAAAAAGGAGTCAAAGGGCCTAGGGTCGCGCATGTTCCCTTACTGTCGCACAAGTATACTTGACAGCCGCTTAATGGTCATGCAAGTGACTTGCGTGCCCTAAGTGATAACCGCCCGAGGTCTTCTCCAGCCTATAAATACCCCTGGTGGGCCCCCCATTTATGGAGGGAATTTTTCACGAATTGAGATACAGAGCTCTGAACGCCCAAGTCTCTTATTCAAGTATTCCGAACACTTCTAAGGTAATTCTTTACCTAGAATGGAAGGTCTAAACAAGAGGATTAAGGTCTAAGTGTTAGAATTCACTAACAATTGTGCGCCTATGGTGTTTTACCCTTAAGGGAAATGAACATACTTGCACGCCTCCTTACATACTCATTAAAACTTTTGTTCCCCTCTTCTGGAAGTACCTCAGGATAATTCTAAAAGCTTCGGTCAAGGATCAGCCAAGTATTACCCTACTAGTTAACAATCGCGGAAGTACCCATGTGTCGCACAACTATACCTGCGCGACCGAGGACTTGCGCACCCACACAGTACCTGCGCGCCTACCAGGACTTGCGCGCCCCAATGTTTTTGGGTTCCTTCCCTACCCATTTCACCTCTCTTATACCATTACACCTCTCCTATTGAAGATTCAGTCTTAAAGACACTCTTCAAAGCCATTTATGGCATGGTTTCTTGATTTGACTTCCTTATCTGAAAGGAACTCTGTGGAACATCTCTCAAAACCTAATGATTTACTTATCTTTATGTCACTAAAATTTGAGATTTAATTCATTCAACATCATCCTTTAAGATCAGAGAACCCTATTCATGGGCCAACTTTTCAGAAGTAAGCCCCAGGTCCTCATTAATTTGGGAATCCTTTTCAGGAGTACGCCTCAAGTCCCCTAATCTGGGAATCCTCCACAGGAGTAAGCCCCAGTATTAAAGTTCCCAAATATGGGCATCCTACAAAGGAGTAAGCCTCAACCATAATTCTCTTAACCTAGGATTCCTTTTAAAGAGTATGCCCCAGCTCAAATATGGGCATCCTCCTCAGTAGTATGCCCCATGTCCCTTTAATTTTCAAATCCCTTTAACCTGGTCCTCCTTTTCAGGAGTAAGCCCCAGTCTTAATTTCTCTTAACCAGTCCTAATTTACTTTTGATCTAGGATTATTTCTCGGGAGTAAAACCCAATCATAAGTCCCCTCCTAACTTGGTCATCTTGCTTAGGAGTAAGCCCCAGGATTAGAGTATCCAAATCTCCATAAAGCACATATAACTTTATGGACCCTGTTCCTGTATTTATTCCCTGAAGTAACTCTTAATCTTCATTTATTCTGGGCAGTCATACATACATATGATCCAAATCATTTCTCATGATTGCATCTTTCATGGAACAATTGTCCGATTTTTCCAATACCACTTGTTCCTCACACCGAGCATGACTCACGTGAGCTTAGAGTGTAAAAGTAATTATGCCATCTTTCATTGAGCCATCAATTTTTCATAAACATCATACTCCCTTTCTCGAACTACGTGGGTTCAGATTCCTCTTCTAAAACAAAGGATGCGTAGGTAGCCCATCTGCGAGCACAATCCCAACTCTGAAATAATTCATTTCCTTGTGAATGAAAATAAAATTCAAGTGCCCCACTGAGTGGCTTTAAAACCAGTATGGTCATCATAATGACCAAGAGACATTTATGTATTGAAGGATACCATTGACTAAGAATCTCTAACAAATACAGATGATTCTACATCGATCAAGAACCTCAAATACATATAAAAGACTCTTTGAATTTCCTACATATCCATCATTGATTGTCAGACTAAAGGAAAGATCAATTTATACTTGGTGATGTAATAAGGATTCACGAGCATAAATTAAATCTATAAAGAGTGTCCCAGAGTAGACAATAATTCCCCTAAAAAGGTGTGATGAGTCCGAACTCCAATCCTATCGACCAATGGAAATTTCTATGCCTCATTAGTCCATAACTAATGAGCACCTATCTTTGGAAAGTATGTCAAACTGGATATATAATCATTGGATGTTTCCAGTTCCATGATCAAACCCGTTAGAAACCGATTAAAATGTTTGGACCTTTAATCAACGAGGTCATCCCCAATTCCATCAGAAACAATAAGGAATAATTTTGACAAGACCACCATGGTTATAGACATGAATTTCCCCCATTAAAGAATATTAATAAAGAAAGATACATTATATATCTGTGTGAAATCATAATCGATTGGATAATGATATGAAACACCCATTTCTCCCTCGATTTTGTAAAAAAAATACAGAATATAACAAATCCAAAAAGAACTTTATATAATAAATATCGAGCCTTTTATTACTTTTCAAACACTCACATAGTGATTCCACCTAGACAAAAGTTGACCACCATCCCTTCAAATTATGGTTCCCTGAGGCCATATTGGGACTTTCAACCCACACCATTGTAAGTCCCTAATATTTTATTATATAATTCTATATAAATTTCGTTTATTTCTTTGATATCTTTCTTTACATGGAACATCATGTTTAAACGAACATAGATACACTATTATAAAATGTGAAACTTATTTCCTAGCCATTGGACTGGTATATTTGAACAAAACTTAATAAATTATGAAAAATGTATGGTTTAAATATTAATAAAATTAATTCATTGTTTATAAATTGATTATAAATGTAATTAAAAAACATTTTAACGTAAAATAGATATTTTTATGAAAAATTATATTTATGTGTGAAATGTTTTTTTATCTTAATAAATTAAATCAATAACTATTCATGAATGTTTTTAAAGAAATTTATAAACTATTTTATCAGTAAAATGTTCTGAAATTCATTTTTTTTTCACGGAATAGGATATGAATAAATTCAACTTTATACGTAAAAATGTATTGTTTTGTTTTGAAAAAATATTTTCATCAAGTTTTATGAACTTATTATAAAATTATTTTAGGACACTTATAGAAACTGAATCATGAAAAATCTATCAAATATTTGGAATAAGGAGTTTTAAATTTGGAAAAAATTACCATTTTCTTTTTTTATCATTAGGAATAGTATCATTGGTAAATATTTGTCACCATGATGTGGGTAAAATTGGTAAAAACATGGTTAAAACAATGGGTTAAGGATTTTAAATTCCTCTAAAACATGCCTTTATCCATTTATATGATTTGAGGACTACCACTTTCATGCAATTATAAAGAAATATGTACACTTTGTGCCATGTTTTTTTGATTATGACTTTTATATTATTTTAAGAAAATTATTAATACAAATTTTAAGTCTCTTAACTTTAATAACTCTAATTTATTTATAATGATAAAAATAAGATAACTTATGTTATGAATATTTATAGAAAAGTTTAATGTTTTTTTTCATCTTGATAATTTATTTATAATTTTTATTGATTTCATAATTACATTAAATTCATATGTATTTTTGACACATTTTTTTCAATTAATAGAAAAACTCAATAATTGATTGTACAATAATTATCATTAATAAAATTTGGGCAAATTATTGTGTGATATAATTTTTTTAGATAAATATAACATATTAGGAATATGGTAAAGGTTTATATTGAAATTTATTTACTATTATATTGAAAATGAAATTAAAATTAAATTAATAATGTAAAGAAGACATTAATAATATTTTATTTTGAATAATATTTTAAAAATTTATTTAGAAATAATAAAAATATCAAATTTTGTTCAGTAGGATAATAATTTTCTAAAAATTCAACACATGGAAATTTATGAAGTAATTTTTACCTTATAAGTAAAATTAAAACCCTTTAATATTAAAAAATTCATTAGCATGTTTATTATTAGAATTGATTAACCAAGGGGTTATACTAAAAGATATGGTTTAAAAGGACACAAGAACCTATATATGTTTTATTAGAAAATTGTATTTAGACCATAGAATATTTGTTTTACAATTTATAGTCATTCTGTATAATTTTTCTTGATATTGAAAAAATTATAGTAGTCTTTTTGGTAAATCAAATTGTTTCCTTCCCCTCTCTGGTAAAAGGGTGCCTCTTATCTCTTTTAATTAAAACACATTGAGCTATATAAGTAAAAAAACCCAAGAATATTATATTATCAACTTTATTATATAAATTTTAGATTGTTTTTCTTCTTCAATGAGCATTACAAGGGTTATTAATAATGTATTAAAAGGAGGTATCCTGAATAAGAAGTAATTTACTAACCTGAAATCATTCAATTTATTTCATCTTAAAACTACTAAAAAAATACTGTATTCATAATAACACAAAAAATTATTAATAAGAAATATAAATAATTTTTATTATGATCACGAAACCACCATTATTCACTCCACTTTCCATCAAATAGGAAGTGATGGGGTCACTCGAACATGTATGTGGACTCCCATATCCCTTTAGCGATACAAATAATTTTCCATCAATAGATTTAATGGATGGCTATTACTATGGATTTAATATAAATAAATTATATTCATAAAATTATTATGATTATGTATTTATAATATAATATCTACATTTTTACCATCCAATCCGTTTCAAAATGATAATGTCCTTCGTGTGTATGTATGGACTACCACATCCACAAAGTGATACAATTTTTTTATTTATGATTTGTGTGTTTAGGGATAATTATATATTTAATTAATGTATATGATATATATGATATAATAACATGTTTTTAAAAGTTATTTATTATTTAAATTTCTTTGTTTCTATCATTCGAAAAGTGAAAACAATGTTAACGCATACCTGCGGCCGACCTTATCCATGAACGGAGTAATTAATTCTTATATCAATAAATTTTATTGATGACTGTAAATAAATAAATTATAATTATATATTATATCTATATCATTATTAATATCATTTTTATTACTTAATGATGATCAAAGTATATGGAATGGAACTATGAAACCAAAATCGTCATTAAAAATGAAATAATAAAAAGTTGAAAATGACATTTTAATAAGAAATTATTAAGAAATGCGTGTTTCAATGTTATATTTGGATTATATATGACCTTATGTGTATGTAAATTATTATTTTATGTAGTTATAATATATTTATATTTATTATATAAATGTTCGGATTGTTTTTTAAGTAAGTTAAACTTAAGGTAAGGGTTTATCGTTACAAATTTTCTTTTTTGTGGTATGTTATGTTATGCACCTATCTTCCATTATGAGGTGTATATACAACCATATTTACATGTTATATCTTGAATATACATATGATAATAATATTTTATGTTCCATTTTATTTTTTTAATTCATGGCTTTTATGATTCAAAAGTTACCAAAGTAGTTTGGGATTTATGTTACAATATCATTTTTATTGGGATTTTTTATGATAAAGTTTTAGATAATAAAATTACATGATCGATCTCTTAATGAAATAATGAATTTTCTCAAAATTTTGTTATTTCTTGAAAATAAAATTTTCACTTTAATTTTTCTCACTTTAAGCACTCAGGAGACCAAAGGAATATTTTTAATGATAATTGATATTATTTTTATCTTTAGTCAAAAGTATTTTCTCTTCCATATCCATACATTATAAAAATGATTTAAATTATGTTTTTTACAATTATAAAATCATTTTTAAAATTATTTTTATTCATGTATGAATTTATAAAATATGGGTTAAAAAGAAGAATCTTTTCATTTTCCAAATGAGCTAATTTTTAATTTTTATTGAAAATGTGAAAGTAATATATTTTTTAACATACATGACGTGAATAGAATTTTCCACCATATGTATCAAAAGCTTATTTTAAAATTAATTTACATGGTACCAAGGTTGTTTTTGAAGAAAATTATTTCCATAATATTTGGTAATATCTTTCATTTTAATATATTATTTAAAAATAAAAAGGGTATTTTCCATGAGAAATATTATAGAGATGTTTTAAATGAGTTTTCAATACATGATAACATCATTTGAAGTTACTTATTATTTAATGGTTATATGATCCAATGATAAAAACATTATTATTTCTCATGATTGTTTGTGGTTGTGATGATGAAATTGTAATGAAACCCATTTTCTTTTCAATAGGTTAATTTATGATGAATGTTTTTATGATATTTTCAAATAAATAGGAATTATTTTATGATTATGTGGTGGGTGGGCCATGAATTTTATAAACCTCCATTGAATTATTTAGGATTAATTTTATATGAGATAAAAGGGTACACAAGTTTCTATCCCAATCCAGAAAAGGGTACACATGAGGTTATCCCCAGCTCGGAAGAGGGTTACACTAGAGGCTACCCATGCTTGAAAGAGGGTACATGAGATGTAATACAAATCCTGAAGTAGGTATATGTGAGGTTATCCTATGAATAACTTTTCACAAATGTCTTTTTGGATATTATTGATATAATCGTTATATGATTATTATTTTCCCATAGTTTAGGAAACAATTTTATGAAATGATCTCATGCAAATGTTATGTTCTAATGGAAAATATTCTTTGACCCTATCATACTTCATGTCCTATTAAATTCCATGATTTATTATGTAACTCATGTTTATGATATATGAATTTCTAGGTATTATTTTCTATGATTAATATCATGTTATTATTCCCTTTTTCTCATGTAATGTTTATAGAATAATTGATATCTACCATTTTTACCCATAATGAGCATCCAATATCTACCTTTATTATATTTTCGTTTCCCCATGAAATGAAGAAATGTTTTAAGTATGATGTGTCTAATAAGTTTTCTAGTTTTTAATAAATAAATGGGAGATGATATAGATCATTTATAATAAAAAAATTATATATATATAAGTTTCCAAAGATAGTAGAACTATATGATTATCACATGGATCATAATTTTATGTATCAAATATTTATCTAATAAGATATAATATTTATATATGAAAAGTATGGGTCACTACTATTAGTATCAATGAATGATTTTTATATCTTTGGATGATAGTATAGGAAAAATGTAGTGATTACCCTTATGATAATCCTATGTATTGGGGAACTTACTATGTTATGGTAAAGAAAGAAGTGTTGTTTTACTAGAAAAAAAAATCACTATTTGGATACTAAAAGTGGATACGGGTTAATGAAAGATTAATCATGGGGTGATAACCATGAAAAAAGTTGTTAAAATACATATTTACCATATTTTTTAGTTTATGGTGATTGTTACCTTATAGCACACCTAGATTTAAACTCGTATAAGATATTATTAGGATAATTCAAATTTTATTTATAAAGAATAATAATGTATTTGAATATATTATGATCATAGATTACCTAGGTTAATCATAATGTTCCAAATATTGAAAATAGTGTGTCCTGATTTAGAATACCAAGAAATGATTTTTCATGATTATGTGGTTTCATACTATTATTATTATTGATCACACTATGATTTTTGGTTTAATTCAATGGGTAGAACATGATAAAACCATATAATTATTTTACAAGATAGAAAATACAAATATTTTCTGCATGATAAAATAAATTTTATGGTATATGGAATGAAAAATATCATTGCTATGGTTATAAAACTTTTAAAATCCATGAATCATGTTGATATTTCAAAAGAGAATACGAGGGGCCAATTTTCTATTGAGTTATTCATAATGTAATATCAACCTTCTTTCAGTGTATTTGTTAATCCACTAGATGATGAGAAATAAATTATTACCATTGATAAGATATTTTCTTTTCTCTAATGTTCAGAGATGTAAAAGGTTATTTTGGTTTTCTATCATTTGGAAGGTGAAGTAGATCAATAGTAGACTCTCATCAAGAACATTAGGCAACATGATGAAATTGACTCCATATAGAGGGATTAATTTTGTAGGTTTTTTGACAAGTACCTTTAAAATATTAGATAATTGAAAATGGATAAGTAATTCATTGAGATAAGGTAGATGTATGATGTATTAATTAGTGTAAATAAGGAAAAATGTATAAGACATACATGGTATGATTATGGTATTATCACTTAACTATAAAGAACAATATCCAAATTATTTAATGGATTAAAAATAAGTCTCTAATGGATATTAAGTGTAATAAAATTCAGTAGTTATAAGGAAATTTTTTGATGTGAAACCATGAATAAATGGATATTATATTTACTAATTAATATCATGGTTTTGATATAAAATGGATGATGTAATTCAGATGAAATTCTAATAATAAAATCCATGGATAGAAGAAGATGAGACTTTCGTTATGCTTGATGTGTGGACGCATACATGGAGGAAATTTTCTTAATGGGGATATTAAATTCGTTATGTATGGAAAGGAAGGTCATCAGGAAATCAAATACTGAAGTGATGGGAAAAATTTGGCCACAATAGAGGAAGGTAAATATAGAATAATCCAACCAAAATCTAATGTTTCTAATGTAAGGAGTATGGGAAATATTCTAACCAGTTCTTAAACCAAAATTTTAATTATGAGGATCAACATCGACAACCTCTTAATAATAGATATAAAGTTAAATCACATGTGATCACTATTTGTGATTCGGTCTATGATAAAAATGTGGAGAAATGTGCACTTACCATCCACTTTTCAAATGTAAATGTCTTATTTTATTCTATACTTACCCACTATTTTATATCTATATAATTTTATAAGGGTTTCATAATACCACCTCAATGATTAGATATATAATTTTATGTGAAAACCCCTAATGTTATGATGATCACACCTCAACTATATTATTTTCTCTAGTTAATATTTTGGGGAATGTACTTCTGAGAAATACTGTTATCCTTACTCTAGTTAAAATAGATGTTATCTTAGGAATGGTTTGGATTTAATTAAATAAACACCAAATAAATTTCATAGGAATTTATTTCAAATATTATATTAAAAATCAACCAATGATCATATATCAGTGTATTTAAAAATATGATCATATGATTGAAATGACATTAATTATATGGGTCTTGATTCCTATTAAAAATTTGATATTTACCTCAGATTGTTGGATCGAAACTCAATATCAAAAATATTTTGATTATGTGAGAGATTTTTAATTTTTTTCTTGAATTTTTTTCTAGTATTACATAAATTCATGAAGTTATGTTTTCAACAAACCACAAATAAGATGTTACAAATATTTCCCAGAAATCATATATAATTGACACAATTAAATTGTAAAATTGAATATGAAAATCTAAGAGAATCTTAAAAAGGGATTCATTTGGAGAAGTTTACCACTTTGGGGTGCACCTATTCTTTTTTATAAGAATAAATATGGATAAATGTGATTTTTCATTGATTATCATGAAATTAACAAGATCAAAATCCGGAATAATAATACTCTACCCCGTATTGATGAATTTTTTGATCAACTCAATGAGGATAAATACATTTAGAAGATTTACATTATTTATATATATCATCAATTAATAATAAAGATGGAGGATATACCAAATATATAATTCCATGGTATACTGACTATGAGTTTATTTTGATTCCCTTTGGTATTAATAATTCCACCATAATCTTCATGAGTTTAATGGATAGTGATTTTAGATATCTAGGTGACCAATTTGTGGTAGTCTTGATAGATGAAATTATAATATATTCAATGAGTAAGGAAGATCCAAAATATCACTTTAGGATTATATTTAAAAACATAAGGAGGCAGAAGTTTTATGAAAAATTTAAAAACTGTGTATTTTGGCAACATAATGTTTCATTTTTAGGTCATATAATCTCAAGTTAGTTTATATTGATGGATCCAACATATATATAATTTAATGAAATTTGTCCCAAAGTAACCACTACTACATAGAGCAACAGTTTTCATAGTTATTTAGGATATTACTGACGGTTTGTAGAGAATTTATAATGTATATCCAATCTACTAACTGAGTTCGATTGAAATAAATCCCAGTTCTTTTGGATATATTATTGTGAGGAAAATTTTAGGGAATCTAAAGAGAAGGTTAGTTAGTGCACCTTTACATACATTTACCTATAGTAAAGAAGGGTTAAAATATATAATGAAGCCTTAAAAAAGGGTGTGGAAAGCATGATCATGGGAAATGATATAGTGATAAATAATGAATCATTCTAATTAAACATTTAAAAAAATTTCCGACGTCCTAATTTGGAGTTTGTTATTGAATGTTTCACATTAAATATATTAACACAACATCTATTTTTAGAGTTTTTGGATATATATACAGATTATAAAATTTTAATGTGTATTTTAACTAAAAAAGAGTTGAATATTCAGTAGATATGTTGGTGGGAGTAGATTAATTTTTTTTTACAAATCAATACATTACCATCATAGAAAAAAAAGTCATGTGATGTTTTGAGTTGAACGATCATGCAAGATTTTCTATAATGAGGATAAAAATATATATAATATTTTTGGATTTTTGGAGGATGGATATAAAAATATTTAAGTAATATGAAAACTAGTATCTTTCCAAAATGAGTGTTCAACCATCTATCCATGTGGGGAATAAAGAGGTATAGAAGGGAGATGTGTAACTATTCTAGATGGTTAGAAATGTTCCTGAGTTCAACCTTGATGATTTAAGATTTATAAGGTTCATAAACCATGTATTTATTCTTTCCAAACTAGATTTGAAGACAGAATTGTTGGAGGAGGTACATATTTCATAATTCTCTATTCATTCTATAAGTAAGAAGATGTATAGAGATATTAAAGATGATTTAGTGACCCATATTTTTTATTTATAAATATCACATATTGTTATATGAATATTCCATACCTAAAATTTTGATCCATTCTAGAATAATATAGGTCTAGTTTATTTGGAAACATAGAAACATAAACAACTTATTAATAATAGATCTATATTATCTCCTACAAATTTCATTATTATTATAACCACTCTCATACATATGATACTTAAAGCATTTATTCATAACTTTTTAAAAGGAAACAAAATAAAGGGAGAGCTATTATTTTCTTTAAGTGTAAACATGGGAGATATCAATGTTCTATTAAAGATAAAATTATCATAATGTATAAGAATAAGAGAATAACTTTTGAAAACATCACCTTTCATATAATAGATCATAATCTTGATTCATGGTATAAATATTGTCAGTTCATAAGACATGACTCATAACGGAATAAAAAACCATTAGCTATGACATCAAAAAATTGACAGAATACATAAATTTGTGGAATATAAAAAATATGGAAAAAAATCACTTAGTTATGGATAACTTCAAAAGCAATCATAGAGAATTTTTATCACTCTCAATTTCATTATATTCTTATTCAATGTTCAATACCATGACTATAAAAGTAGAATAATTACCTTATTTAACTAGTTTCACTCCACACTAAAGTTCTTATTATCTCATGAGATATCCATATTTACCCAATTTAGTGGTGGGATAAATAATTCTCAACCCTTGTAACATAATTCAAACATAAATATTTATTCTAAAATATTAAAAACAATCAACATAGAATTACACAGGGATATAAAATGGGTTTCACTAACATTTCATCATAGCATAACCCATGGAAAATAAATGGTGTTCATTAGGGTTTAATATTAACCTAATTAAAATATGGAAAAAACATTCTTCATAGAATAATTCTTAAATATTCATCCTCATAATCCATAAAAATAATAAATTGAGATAGTATCATTAAATAATTACTATAGTAAATCATAATTAATATAAAAGGATGATATCATAAAAAAAATTCCTTTAAAATATCACCGGAACATATTTGAGGAAAATTCACTTTTCACTTTAAAATCACTTATTTAAATTATAAAAATTTCAAAAATATTATGGAAAACATTTTATTCAATAAGGACTATAAAAAGTTTTAAACTAATATGTAGATAAATAATCCTTCAGGATGATGGTAATTTTTTTTTATTTTATGTACATAAAACAACAAATCCTTCCAAGATTCTAATAAAAAGTCAAAAGAAACTTATTTGCAAAACATTAAGAAGATTAATTTCAAACCATTTTTTAAAATAATTAATAATGGGATAATTTTATTTAAACAATCATAAGAAAATATAAATAAATTCATGAACATAATTTTATTAATAATTGATATGAATGAAAAATGATTTTTCATAGAAGATATAAATAATGTCAATTTTTAAATTAATAAATTCTTTTGGTATATTGAGTCATTAATGATAGGAAAATAAAATGAAATAATTTAATCTATATAAATAACTATAAGAGAATAAATTTCATGGGTTTTATGTGAGACTTGGAATAAAATTTTATCATAAAAAACATGTTAATAATGAATCCCAATAAATAATTAGATCATAACATAAATATATTACTTCATGTTAGATTTTATTTAAAAGTTATCTGACCTCATGTATAATATATTTAAATTGAATATAATTAAAACATAAGATAATTTACATACATATAATATCACAAATGAGACCCTTATAAAATTTTTATACCCATTTACTAATAATTTATTTTAAAAATCATTGTTTCCAAATGTAAAATGATTCATTTTTCATGAGAATTCTGGTTATGTTGTTTTGGTCTCTGTACTTTGATCATGGTTCAATCATATCTAGAATATAAATCATGATATCAATTATATATATCTATATATATCTATATTAATTATGTAAATTTATTTTCATTAATCCATAGAAGGTAGATATAGATTATAAATTATACCATTTGTGGAGATGATATGTCATACGAACACATAAAAATTGTTTGTATTTTTGAATAATATAATGGAATAAATATAAAAAATTAGACTTTAAGGAATCAATATTACATCATATATATTCATTAAATACTTATTTATTATTATCCATGAAAATTGGAAATAAAAAATGAATCACATTCCTTCTTAGAAGCAGTAGTCCACATGTATGTATGGGTGATGATATTGTTTTCCAAAGGATTTAGAAGGTAAGAAGGTATATATAATATAATGATTAAATAATACTAATTAAATAATAAATATTATATATAAAATTTAAACCCATCATAATAACCCTCCAAGAATCATGGTTATATAAAATTAATTGTCTCCTTATATGGAGTTGGTAGTCCATATGTAGGCATGAGCGATACTTTCACTTATCATTTGATGTAATAGAGATATATATTGGTGGTTAAATAATCATAATAACATTTAAATATATTTAGGATACTAAATTTGTTATTTTATGGCTAATTTCAAATATTTTTAGGAGGTATAAGATGAAATAAATTGAAATAATTTGGGTATGATGATTGCATATCATTCGGTTGACCACCTTTATATATTTTCTGAAGGACCATTGGAATGATAGTTTAAGTAGTCCAGAATCTATAATTTATGGAAATTAAATTTTAAAAGATATTGTGGAAGGTTTTTTGATGTAAAAGTTTTAAAATGGTGTAAATAAGAGAAATTAGAGGTTTCCTTTTATAAGTAGGGAGGGGACACACCTGGAATTTATGAAAACATTATAATATAATAAATCCATTGTTAAGAATTTTTTTTTCAAAATGGATTGATATTTCAAATTTGGGATAGTATAAAGTTAAAATATGACTATAAATTATGATTTAGATGTATTAGAGTGGGAAATTAACCCTTCACTATTGGTTTAACCTCAAGCTAAACCCATTTTATACTTAACCAAATTGACTGATTTTTAATGTTTTTATTATTTATTATGATAAAAAATGTGGTATCATTAAAAAAATGTACATACTGATTAAAAACATAGAATCCTTTTTATAAAATTAAATCTATAAAACTTTAAACATTTACTTTGAATGTGAACTCACAAAATGTGATGAAAAAATATTTTTGAGAAAAAAATGATTCCTCACACATTGTTTTTTATTCCAAAAGCCAAAAATAATTAAATACAATGGATATAATTGGATTATTCAAAATATAAATAAAATAATTTTAATTTTTATGTCCATATAAGAATAAAAAATATCTTCTTAATGCTTTAAATGAAAAAAAGTTTTAAATACAAATAAGTATTTTTAATAATTAATGAAAAAATTAATCATTTCAGAAAACTATAAAATATTTATAATATGATAATTTTGGCATGCTAATTTCAAAAATAAATTCAAAAATTATATATAAATTTTATTAAAGTGGAATAAATTTATTATATTATTTTCTCACAAATGGAAATAAAAACTATTTTTTAGGAAAATGTTTTTTTCGAAGCTTATAGAGACATTACAAAATATATTTGTTCATTATATAAAAAATTTATAAATTTTTTTATATTTCTAATATTAATATTGATACTTTTTATATATCATCTATGAGATAATGATATAATATTTTATAGTTCATTTATATGTGGTGTTTCATGTGTCACAAACTATCAAAGAAGATAAATTTATTTTGATAAATATGACATAATATTTGATGGTGTTAGAGTATGCCCACAATAAATTGAAATTATCCCTAAATATTCCATTACATAGATAAAAAAAGAGGTTATCTATATTTCAACACATCATCGTGTTCCTATGTAGCTTTTTTTAATTTTAAATTGCAGAAGAGAAATTTAACCATGTGAGTAGTCTTATTCTCTATCACTTTATCTCAAAAGTCCATGATTTCTACTAGTTTTTATTTATAAGAAATGTTAAACTCTAACGGAACAACCTTTGAGTATTGTGAATGTGAAAATTTGGGTATGTAATTCCTTTGGAGAGATATATGGAACACAACAAGAACTTGATAGAGGTTTGGTGGAAGTGATAAAAAAATAATACACTATACCATCTTAATCAAGAATCTCATAAGGATATATAACCATGGATGATATTTTAATTATTTATGAATCTCATAACCACATTCCATGGAGAAATTTTGAGTAATACTTTCTCACCAGATGTATGTTCCATCTTTCATCGATGATTTTCAGTATAACCTTTATGTTGAATTTGAGTATCCTTGATATACTATAGAATGGATATGAATTTCTCTACTATTTTCTTAGAAAACTTAATTTTTAATAGTTTTATTTCTATAACATTACCTAGAATATTGGAGTTATACGCTTCCTTCTATAAGGGGAGTCATATATATCCCTCTGAATACTCGATTAAAATATTTTATTATAATATAATTTTACAACAGGAAGATATTGATCCCACCCACCATTTAAATCAATAAATGAAGAAATAAAAATATCCTCCACGGTTTGATTAGAACTATCATTATAATTATCTATCAGATGATGATAAGTATTATTAAAAAAAATACGAATCATGATATTGTTGAATGATTCTCCAAAACATTGAGGTAATCCTCAGATACCGATTTGATAAAATAGAATGTAGCAATCAATATAAACTTAAAATTTCATTAAATTTCATTTGTGAAAGATTATCAATAAAGAAATATTATCTGATGTAATGAAGTATAATGAAATTTTAAGGTGATCAACTATAAATCAAATAGTGTTCTAGACCATAGACATTTTGGGGAGTCTGATGAAAATATCCATGGGAATGTTTTACCATTTGCATTATAATATATGTAATTTTTGTAACATCCATTAAGAATTTTGTCTCAAATACTTGACATTATGACTTACCAAACACAAAAATATATAATCCAAAATATCTCTCTTTTTATTATATGATATGAAATACTATTTCATATCTATATATATCTTTCTAAATCTTGAATGAATATAGATTTATTAACAACTATCTTCTTCCAATATGACCATTTTTAATTGTAGTATTGATGGGATAAAAATTGGGTTTTTTGAATTTAATTATTCTATCACAATAATGTTTGAACTCCTGAAAATTTCCCACCATATTTCTTAATTCTACATTTTTATTTTTAACCTCTTAAATATTTACCTTGGTAGATGTTCGAGAACTCATTTGATCAAGGTACAATTTCCCCCCTCCTTCAATATGTTTAGATCAACCCTTTAAAAATATATAAATATTGGAGGGTTTTTATCCTTATAATAGATAAACTAGCATGATTTGTTTGAATTAGAGTATTGAACACCTTGTTTTCTTTCTAATGGTGGTAACATATTGAGCATTCATAATTTTTAATCAACTCCAACCATCTTCTCTAACACATATTAAACTCTTTATGAGTGAATATATACTTTAATGATTTATGATTAGTATATATATCACACCCTTCTATATAAATAAAATTCCTCCATATCATTAAATAAAAAATTACCATAACCAATTCTTAATCACGAGTTAGGTAATTTTTCTCATGGATATTCAAATGTCATGAGGCATAAGCTATCACTATATCATTATTCACGAAGATGCATCCCAATCCCTTCTTCAATTTATACCTATAGCCCAAAACCCCTTCCCTACTACATGGTAGTATATGAATTGGTGAACTGAATAACCATCACTTCAGTTACATGAAACTTTCCTCACATAAATCTATCTAAATTAAGTTGGATCCCTGTTAACTTAGGTAGGTGAGTGGATTGGAAAGACAAGAATGGTTGTCCAAGAAATCATCAATATTATCCACCCAATCCAAGAAATATATGGACCACAATAACAATGGTTTATCTTGGAAAATTTTTAATAACTATTTTCCTTGATATATCTATAGATATACCCTAACATGAGATTACATGAACCAAAAATGATTTTTTGATGAAATTCATAGTTTGTAAATTTTTCATTCATCTTATCATTCAATAGTATCTTCAATAAAATTTTCATGTGATCTTCATGCTCTTAATTTCTTTTTTAACACATAATAATGCCATCTATAATGACTTACAAAAGCTAATTAAGGTCATATATGAATAATTTATTCATCAAATCAAAAAATATAATGGGTTTTTCGTATAACTAAAAAGAATCACTATAAATTAATAGTGTATATACATTATACAGAATGTTATCTAGAGTTTATTCATCTTATTGACCCTCAATTGATTATATCCTTAATGAAGGACAATATTTGAAAAGTATTGAGCTTAGTGTAGTTGATTAATAAACTCCTCAATGTGGTGTAGAGGAAACTCTTTCTTGATATTTATTTTGATATGTTATTGATAATAAATGTAGATTCACATTGATACATCTTTATTCATAATAAAAAGAAAGGAAACAACCAATGTGACACACTTGGATGAATAAATAACTTTTTAATATTCATCTAGAGTTTCTTCTTCATATCCAACAACTCAATCTGGGCAATTCTATATGGATTCCTTGAAATAGGTATATCGTGAGGTATGAGTTATATTATGAAATCATCTTCACAATATAGTCTATGATTAAAAAACTCTTCTATAAGGACATCACAAAACTCCCACACAATAGAAATATCTTCGATGTTGGTCTTATCTCCAACAATGTAAGATAAAACCCCTTTTTAATATGAAAAAATTTTCTTATAACAGATTTTATTTCCATAAACAGTTCATATCTATCGTCACATTGTGGCAAAATTTCCTTAAAAATTGATGTGGTCTTTAGAAAGAGAAATACAATACATGATTAAGATAACATCAAATTCATCCATAGGTATAGTAAAAAGATTTAAAAGAAAAACATTCCCACAAATTTTAATTAGAGAAGAATCATATACTTGTGATGTGATCATTGTACCATTAAAAGTTTTCACTACTAATTCAACATATAGTAATCATTGTTTTGAGTTAGCCTTCCTTGATACTTTTACAAACATTAAATAATTCACATAACTACTACCATATAGGTCACATCAATACTTGATCATACATACAACCAACTCAAATTTATTATTCTATATTCAAACCCTTAGAAAACTAAAATAGTTGGTATTTTTATAAAGAATATCTAATCTGAGTGATCAATCATGAAAAATCATTCATTTGATTTTAAAATCACGAATCCTTATTCTAAATCTATGAAATAATAGGATTAACCTAGGTCATACATGATAATTTTAATTTCAAATAATTAAAAATGGTTCATAAATAATACAAGAATTAAATTAATAATATCATTCATGAGTGTCAAGCTAAGTGCACACTAAGGGAGCACTCACCATGTAGAAGAATGATGTGAAATATACACTCAACCAACTTTTTTTGGAGATATTAACCCTATATGAATCTACACAAAAAACATCCTCTTGTAATATGACATGAATTTTATTTATTGGAAAACCACTCTCTTTTATTTACCATAACATAATACGTTCTTCAACATATTGAATTATAAAAATGGTTTTCACTAATGTTTTGTAATATTAGTTTTAAAATTTATGTAAAAAATTCTCTAATACTCACTATATCAAGCCATACATTTCATACATAAATATCACATTTTATTAAATTATTATTCAATACATAAAATTATGATCTATTCGAGAAATGTAGAGTTCTAGTGTCTTCGGAAGCATGGATACATAAAAAAATTATCCTAAGAGATCAATATAATATCACAATAAGTTATTCATAACTATAATACTTTTTAGACATATTATACATAAAACCTTTCTTCATTCACTGGGGAAAGGAAACATAAAAAAGGGTGAGATCAGAAGCACATTAAGAGTAAACAAGCAATATTTTAATGATATTTTAAACATAACATGAGAATAAGATTATGATAAAATGATCATAACATTTTTAAACCATAAATTGCATAACATAGATCATAATATTGAGTTATAGAATAATTCATGGATGTTTATAAGACACGTATCATAAATAAATCAATGAACATGATCCATGATATCATAATATTTTCATAAGATGTTAGTTTATAGAATACACATAAGCATGAAAAATAAATTTCTCAGTCAACGATGACAACCCAGACAATCATAATAGATTAGGTTAACTACCCATTCCATAATATTGGTAGTCAATGTTCACTCCCAAGACTATCATTTTGTATACATCCCCTTATTGAATTGTTTGACTCCCAATGCTGATCCAGATTATCTCATGAGATATCTATATTTTCCCAATGTATTAGAGGGATATATAATCCTGATCCCACCCATTACATAATGAAAATTATATATATGTGTTCCATAAGATCATAAACATTCATTTTAGAATAACCCATCTAAAGGTAATGGATTTCCAAATCATTTCATCATTTCATCATAACACAAACCCTAAAAACAAATTTCAAAAGTGTTTCTTATAACTTAAATAACCATTTAAAAGAAATTAATTTCATCGATATGTCATTAAATCATCATCATCATAATCCATCCAAATAATTAATGTAGATGGTATCATTAGATCATAACCCCATTACAAAATAATTACTTTTAAATGATTTTGTCCTATAATAAACATTTCATTAAATGATTATTAGAATATTAGTTAATGAAATTAAAATTTTCACCTTGATATCACTTCTTCAAAAAATAATTTTTGAAATATTATGGAAAATTAAAAATTCAAAAAGAACCCTAGAAACATGTAATGTATGTTTAATTTCATTGACTTTTCATTATGTTGGTAAATTAAGTTCAAGGCGTGTACATTTAAACAATGAATAATTTAACATTTTGGTCAAAAGTAAAAAGTATCTCATTTAGAAAATTAAAATAAGATTAATTTTTAAAAAATTTTAAAGAATAAAATCATGGATTAAAATTAATTAAAAATATCATAGTGTATTTTAAAAAAATTCATGAAATTATTTTTATAAAATATAGATATGGATGAAAAATGATTTTATACCAAAGAAAGAAATAAAGTCCGTTTTCTTTAAATTTTTTTTACTATGTATTTCTTTAAGAGAGGATGATGAAAGGGAAATAGTTAACCAATATGAAAACTATAGGTGAGAATAATTGAAGGTATTATTAATAGATTGTTCAAAAATTTTCATCATTAGATTCTTGATAATATATAATACTGATAAAAATTTGATTGTAACATATATCCCTTACCTCAAGTAAGACTTTCTTCAAAATTTCTATAACCTCCTATATAATAAATTTAAAATTTTCATAATATTTCAATGAAATAATTTAAAAATATAAAATATCATATATTATCCAGTTATAAAATATCAACACCCATTTATTATTATTCCTTATTAAAATCACCATTTCTTTGTGTTAATTGTTCCATTTTCAAGAGAATTTTGGTTAGGTTGTTTTAGTATTTGTACTTTGAACATGGTTACATAATATATATAATGTTAATAATGATATAAATATCATATATATATTCATTATATATATATATATTTAGATTCATCTGGAAAAGGAAAATATTGAAAATTGAATTACATGCCCCATGGAGACGGTAGGATGTACTTATGCATAAACACTGTTTTCACATTTCAACGAATTGAATGAAAGAATATAAATAAAAATTCAAAATTATATAATAATTGTTATATCATATATATAATATATATCAATTAAATATATCATTATTTTTTAACTATGTAAATTCTAAATGGAAAACTAATCTCATCACTTCAATGAGGCTGTAGTCCACACGTACATAAGAGAGATGTTTTCATTTTCCAATAGATTTTGAAGGTAACAAGGTAGGTGTTACATTATAATTAAATAATATTAATTAATTCATAAATATCATATATATAAATTTTAAACCCATTATAATAAATATCCTTTAATTTTGGTGATGTAGAATTATTTGTAACGCTATGTAGATGCAGTTGTCCACCCATACGCATGAGTGATACATTCACATCCCATTCGTTGGAATAGAGGTGGATATTTTTGGTTACATAATCATAATAAAATTTATGTATATTAATTATCTTGAAGTTGTTATTTTATTATGAATACCACATATTTAGGGGGGGGTATAATAAGAAATAAAGTGAAAGTGGTTAGGTAAGAGGGTTACCTCTCCTTAGGTCGGCCTCATATAGATCCTTTCTTAAGGACCTTGGGATTGTTATTTTTAGAAAATAAACACCTCAAATTAATGGATTTAGAAGTTAAGAATATATTTTTCTTTATTTTGGTTGATATATAAGGCTATGAGTTGTGTTACTAAGATAAAGGAGGTGTTTTATTCTTTTAAGTGGGGGAGAGGACACACATTGAATTTATTAAAAGTTTAAAAAAATAATGTCATTCCTAGGAAAAATGAATCCAAATGGAAAGATATTAAATGTTTGTATAGTATTTGGCCTAAATATGTCTATAAAATGTTATTTAGACAAGTATAATTAGAAATAATTACCCTCATCTCTTGGTATAACTCTTGGTAAACCGGTTTTAATCCCAACTCTGGTTATTTTTTTACTGTTTTTACTATTAATTATCTCCAAATATGAAATAGTTCTTATTAAAAAATTTGGATATAATGACTGAAAATAATGAATATAATTTATCAAATTCAGTCTCTAAATTGGTATAATTTACGTTTAAAATAATCTCATAAAACATGAAAAAGTGGTTTCCATGACGAAATTTTTTCTTAACTCTACAATGTTTTTAAACAAAAATCCTAGTAAAATAAATCTAGAGGATAAAATTGGATTATTAACTATATAAATAAACTAATTTTATATTAAAACCCATTTTATAAAATGAATCTTTATAAATTATTTAAACGAGAATCATTTTTTATTAAAAATTACTATTTAATATATTCAATGAAAAATTAAATTTTCATGAAATTATCCAAAATGTACTCTAAGATAATTTTGAAATGCTAATTTCCAAAATAAATTTCATATTTTCAAATAAAATTTTCAAAATTTTAAAAAATACTAATAATTCCTCTGAAAAATCAATAATTTTTTTTTGAGGAAAGCATATTTTTTTAATGAAATTAAAGACTTTACTAAAAATATATTTTATTTCTCTAAAAACATTATACATAGTTTTAAAATGTGGTTATTCTAATTTACACCATGTAATTAATATATATTTTGTAATTATATATTGTATTATGGTACATTTAGACTCGGGGTTGCGTGTATTGCATGCTATCGAATAAATTAAATTTCATTAAAAATTATATATCACAAAATCCTAGGTTTTTAATAATTATTGTTTGCGGGACCACATAAAGAGAGATATTTCAGAGCATATGTCTCGATTATTGGTATATATATAGGTTAAGGATTAAATAAAAAAAATTCTATGGTGATTTTACAACCATTACCAATACCATAATGGAAATGGGAAACATCACCCTGTATTTTGTCATCGGGCTCCCCAAGACATCAAGATACCATACTGTTATTTGTGATATAGTTGATCAACATAAAAAGTCATAAAACTTAATTGTTATCAATTAATATTTGTCTCTTGATCAAATTTATAGGGTATATATTAAATAATTTGTGAGGTTTCATGGAGTATCATATTTTATTGTACCTGATCAGGGTCTAAGGGCTACCTCAATATTATAGTGAAGTCTTTTGCAGGCTCTAGATACATAGTCGAGTTTTGATAAAGATTATCATCAGTATAATGATGGATAGTTTAAGATAACTATTCAAACCCAATATTATATGATAAAAACGTTTTTCTATGGATTCCAAATGTGTTTGGGATCATTTCGTTCCTCTAGTAGAGTTTTCATACAAAATTAGATTTCATTCAAGAAAGTAGATGAATCCTTTTGAATTATAATATGTAAAAAATAATAGAAATAAAATATTATGGGATTAATTTTAAGAAATAATGCATTTTCCACTAGATATAAATGGGTAAATTGTAGATAATGTTAGAACCTTACAACAATATGTCATGGTAACTCAAAGTTGATAGAAAAGTAGTATTGATAGTTATTGGTGAAATATGGAATTCATAGTTAGAATAAGGAATTTTTATAAATTTATCTATTAAATATGATATTAGAAAATCGAAATAAATAAAATATAATCCCTAGGTATATTTTCTCCTTCTAGATTCTTGATTGAGTGGGGACGATAGCTTATCGCTTGACACTTCTATCGAACCTCTCTCAGGTTCATGAGGTATTCCATGTATATCTCTAAAAAAATTACATACCCGATAAATACATTATAATGAAATAAGAGATCATATCCATATATCATTAACAATATTATTATTTAAAATAGTTATAAAATATTATATCATATAGATAAATGAGCTATGAAACAAGTATAATCAACTGGTTCATGTTCTCCAGAAGAATCAGAAATTTGAAGAAGCTACACGGGTACAAGAGGATATGATAAAACATATATATTCTCATTTTTAAATATTATATTTATAAAATATTAAGATAAAAATCCACTTTAATGGGGTATAATAAAGAACCTTGATATTTGTTTTCATAGTTATCTATAAATAAATTCTATTTCTTTGAAATCATTTTTTATACACAACACCGAGTTAAAAAAAACAGTGATATATTATTATTTAATGTCGGAGTCCTCATTGATAAATTTAGTGAGAAGTTTTGAATATTAATAACTATATTATGAAACATGCATGGTTTACATAGGTATATAATTATTCCATTGTTTGTTAATACTGTATAAATGAAAATAAGAATCTTTTAAAAGTAAAAGAGATGTTTTTCTCAAAAACATTTTTTTGCACGTAATGTATTTTTATATTATAGAATTACATTAATCACCATTATTGAATTATTTTTATGAAATTTATATATTATATATTCAATAAAATATTTTAATATTCATATAATGTTTTTTCTAGGAAATAGATAGGAATAAATACAATTTTATACTTAATTTCTATTTTCAAAAAATAGACTTTGTCTCTCATTTCACACATATATTAAATTAATTTCTAAAATTATAAAAATATAATCTTAAAAAATGGATCCCATATTTGGAATTTGGAAAAAAATTTATAAATATGTCCCTTTTATTTTTGGTTATTATAAATAATAAACATGGAAAATTGTTGTCACCACGGTACAAGTGAAACTAGAAAAATGGGGTTAAACCACTGGGATAATGATTTAAAATTACTATAAACTTTTATTTTATCAAATTTTATAAATTTATTTATACCATACCTTCCATTTCTCCATGATATTTCTAATTGGAGCCATTTTTTTTGTTTATTATCAAATTTAAATTATTTTATTAAATGGATAAATACAAAATGAAAATCTCTTGACTTAAGTAAATATAAATATTTATAGAAGGATAAAAATAATATAAGATGAGTTATAAATATTTATTTCAATGGTGAATTAATTATTTTATAGTTAATTTATTTATTATTTTTATAGATTGAATAATTACTTTAAATGATTACTCAAGGCTGATATAATTTTTATTCAATTAATTGAAAAATTAAATAAATAAATAATTTTTTAGTGTAATAACAAGTTGGAGAATTATTCTGTTCCATGAATTTTATTGATATTTATAACATATTATAATTTTGTGAAATTTTTCCAATATAATTTTTTTCTATCATGTTTTCATTAATGTCAAATTAAATGAATAGTTTCAATAATGACAATAATGATATTTTTTGACAAATAATATTCTATAAAATTATTTTAAAGTCATAAAAAACATTAAAAGGGAAAGTAAGATTGTTATTTTTTATAATATTCATCCCTTTTATATTTATGATATAATTGTTTCCTTATATGTAAAATTATAACCCATTAATATTTAAAAATTCATTACTAATATTGAGAATAAAATTGTTTAACCAAGGTATTAAACCAAAAATTACAGTTAAAAATGACAATAAGACCTATTTAAATTTAAATTTATGATTATATTTCTATGTTATACTATTTTCATTTAATTTATGTTCATTTGGAATCATTTTTATTAACAATGAATTGATAATATTATAATCATTATAGTAATTCCAAGTATATCCTTTTCATCCCTTAAAAAAGAACTTGGATTATATCTTTTCTATTCACCACATTGATCCATAAATATTAACCCAAAACTAGAAAATTATATTATAAAATTATCTAGAAAAAAATTATGGGTTTAGTTATTCTTATAAGATAGATTGAAGGGTTTTTAGGATAGGATCTAATGGAGGTCTCCTGAGGAAGAGATAATCATCTTACCTGACATCTTTTAACTTATTTCATCTTATATAACCTATAAATATATTTTATTTTCATAATATAATAAAATATCCATTATAAATATATTTAAATTTTATTATGATCATGAATCCACCATTATCCACTCTATTTTCCAATAAATGGGAAGTGAAAGTATCACTGGTATATACATGTAGACTACTAACTCCACGTTGTGATACAATTAATTTTTCATCACTATATTTAATGGATGAATATTTTTTTGGATTTAGTGTTTATAAATGACATTAATAAATTTATCATTATTATTTTATTATAATTTTTTTATGTATTTTCTTACCTTCCAATTTATTGGAAAAGAATAACATCACTCATGCGTTTGTGTGGACTATCAACTTCACCAGGAAATGTGATAGGTTATTCATTTATTTTTTATGGATTGTAATAAGGATGAATTTAATGAATATATATGATATATATTGTATAATAATGTTTTTAAAAAAAATGAATTATTATTTACCTTTGTTTCGTTCTATTTGATGAAAAGTGAAAACAATGTTCATGCATACATACAAAATACCATCTCCAAGAATGTCATAATTCATATTTCTATCTCTAAATTTTATTGATTACAATAAATATATAAATAATGAGTATATATAATATTTTTATAATTATAATCATATTGGACATGATATTACAATGATCAAAATATAAGGGATGAAACCACTGAACCAAAATTATCATTAAAAAGGTATCTGTTAGCACCCTAAAACAATGATTTTAAATGGAAATTATTAATAAAAATGTATTAAAATGTTATAAGTGGAACATATATGATATAATAATTAATTTAATGATTCTATTATATAATTATAATACATTTTCATTTTTAAATGTTTTTAGAGCAGTTTCTGAGTTAGTTGAACTTGTGGTCGGTTTGATTATCTAAAATTGTATTGTTTGGAAAATATGTTATGTTATGCAGCTATATTATTTTATAATGTGTACATAATTACTTTTTTACATTATATTTTTTAATACCATTGTTATTGTTATAAATAAAAATCCATTGGAAGTTATTCATTCATGTGACTTTTGATTTAAAAGAAACCAATGTGATAATGGATTAACATTACCATTTCTTTATTTATCAAGATTGTTTATGATTACATTCCTGATAATGAAATTTCATGATATATCTCTAAATAATATCATTAATTTTATGATCCTATGTTTATTTATTTAGAATGAAATTTTTCATTTCATTTTTTTACTTTAACTACTCAAGAGACATACATATCATTTTAAGAAAAATAGAATTAATTTATCACTTAGACCGAAAATTCTTTTCCTTCCTTATCCATATTTTATAAAATAGTTTTCAGAAATTTTTTCACTATTATTAAATTTTAAATAATTATTTTTGTCCATGTTATTTTATTAAAAAATTGTTTAAATTATTATTCATTTCATTTTATGAATGATGCACTTTTTATTTTTTTTGAAAACGTGAAAGGAATTATTGTTATAATGTACATAACATGAATGAAATTTACCATCTTCAGGACTAATCAATGTTTTGATGATTCCTTTACCAGTTTCCATGGTTATTTTAAATATAATTATTACCTTAATATTTTCAAAAAAAATTATACTTTAAGAGCTGTTTTAAAAATAAAAACATTATATTCCTAACGAAATATTCAAATGATATTACAATGAAAATTGTCATCTATGATAACATCATTCGATGTTTCTTATGCTTTAATCATTATATGATATAATGATACCATATTTATTCTTTCAATCGATGATTAATGATTGTGATGATGAAATATTAGTGAAACAAATTTTATTTTTCATTGGTTAAGTTAATATGAATGTATTTATGACCATGTATAATACATATAAATGGATTCCATATTATGTGCTAGGTGGACCTGAAATAATATATTACTCTAATTAAATTGGTAAATATTACTATTATATGAGATCAAATGGTATAGGAGAGGTTACCCAAGCATTTAATATAATACATAGAAGGTTATCCCAAGTATAAGAGAGGGCACACTAGTGGTAATCCGAAGCCTAAAAGAGGGTATAATGATGTAATTTCAAGCCTGAAAGAGGGTACACTAGTGGTTATCCCTAGCCTAAAAGTGGGTATAGGGAGATTATCCCAATCCCAAAATAGGTACAAATGTATTTATCCTAATCATAATAATGTTATGAATATCTTGGTGGGTTTCCTTGAAATTATATTTCAATGATTTCGGTTATTACACACTTTAATTCACTATTTTATGGCATGATCTTATGCCAGTGTTATTTTATCATGGGTCATGTTCTTTGATACCTTTATGATTCATGTCTTATGAACTGACATGATATATTTTAGAACTCAAGTTTTTTATCTAAGAATTACACAGTATAATTTTCAAATAATCACTTTATATTCTCACACCCTTTATGATAATGTTATGTTTAAATGATCATTTATATTTCATTGTTCACCCTTAATGAGAATTTCAGTTAACCCATTACAATAATTTATTTTCCACAATATATAATGAAATATTTTAAGTATTATGTGACTAAGAAGGGTTCTAGTAGTGAATAACTAAGTGAGAGATGATGTAGAATTTTTATGAACATGTTTTTTTATATCTAGGTCTCTAAAGACACTATACCTATAGGATTATATCATGGATCATAAGGTTATGTATTGAATATTAATCAAATAATATGTAATATTTATGTTCAGAATGTGTGGGTTACTATAACCATGAATCATTAAGTTACACAATGATGCGCTACTTTCCATTTCCTGATCCCCTATATTATAGAGTGTCCTTATTAATATTTTATAATTATCTCCCCAATATTGGGATAACTATTAAACCTGATTGCCAACCAATGATAACACCCCTGACACCTAAATAGGGTCTACTAACACCATATTGATCTGAGATCTAATCTGAATTTCCACTCTATAATAAATATTCCCTTACAGTAACAACATAAGAAAGATTAATTATATTGAATCAAATAATATCGTAAAATTATTAGATTGAGACATATAGTCTAGAAAAATAGTGAATGATAACTGACGCCTAGGGTAGTTATTGATGAAATTTAATATTACATAATATAAATAAAATTTCACTTAATATTTCAATATTATGGGTTTACAGTACCCAAGAATCAATATTTCAGATTCAAACTATTACAGATTTTTAACTTATTACCAATACTGTATACGGTCGGTTTTTTATCTTGATTAAATCCATAGGGTTTCTTCCTTGTATGGGAATTTCTTGGGAGAGTATATTTCCCCACCATCATTATATTTTTTACACTATTATGCGACTTTCCATGTCCATGGTAGATATTTCAAGTTCTTCAAAGTGATTATAAAATGGTTGTAGCTAGATTATGAAATTATGGGTCTTATTTAGGTCACGTTATAAGGAAAATTTAAGAACATTATTTTTGTGAAAAGTGAACAATTCTTGTCATAATTTTAAATGTCTTCATTAGTGTCACTTCCATAGGAGATTATATAACCATTAAATCAATTTAAAGTTAATATTTTATATATTTTAAGAGATGATATAATTTATAGATGAGATATTACCCGTCTGTATGGATTACATGATAGTTGATTATAGAATATATATTTATGTTGTAGTTGAGATAAAAGAATAATTTGTGTAGGAATTATGGTTAATAGAAATGTTGGGAAGGAAAAATTAAAAATTTATTGAATTTAAATTATTCATGATCTAGATATGAACAATAGATAGATTTTCACAGGTGTATTTTTAGAATAGATGATACTTTGTTATGATGATGTGTGATGGCATGAAACATCCATGAAAAGTAACATATATGAGTAAAGGGAGATGATTTCCATTTTTACATTCAAATTATTTAATGTTATTTCAAATAATTTTCCAAACTATTGTGGATCGTACAATCAACTATTACGAGTGTTATATAATGAGTCATTATGATGAAACTATTGATCGAGAAAAGGTTAAGAAAATTATTCTTTCTAGATTAAATGATAATCTAAGAAACAAGAAGTCTCTATCATTATGGTAAATAAGTAGCGATGAAATAGGCTATATGAAAATTTGTGAATATTTTACCAATTGGCATCATATATAAATAGTTTTTTTGAAACTATTCCTTGTATAAATTTTTTTAATAAAAGATATCCTACCTTCCTTGTTATGTATCCATATTAATTAGAGTCACTTTATAGAATATTATCTCTATCATCAAGAGAGGATGTTAATTTTATGTGATTACATATGGAAAAATGAAAATGATACAGAACTATTACTGTGATATTGTTGAATTTCAATTAGTGGTTAATTTAATCAAATTAAATTTTCAATTATTTAAGGTTATTATATTGTTGTGATTTACTTTGTGAGTATTTTTATAGATGCAATAATAATTTATATACATTCCCATTGATAGTCATGTTAATTCATAATATATACATTACACCCATGTTAATGTTATATTCTATAAATGAATTTAAATTATCATGGAGGATTGGGGTAATAATTTATATCATGTATTGGGATGTGGTATTTTTTATGGATTGGGAATATAAACTCTACTATAGTGATTCAATCTATATTCATCTTATTAGATGATGATATATATGTCTCATTCATCTATTCATGTGTAATATAAAAAGTATGATTTCAAGTAGGATTTTGTGATCATGTAGAAGTCCAAAAAGGTTTATAATTATTAAAAGTAGGTTTTAGTGAATGTGTGTTGGGACCATAACCCTCCAAGAATATAAACGACCTATGATTCATTTTACCGGAGTGAAAAATATACATAGATTTATTGAGGTAAACACTTATGAGTAGGGTTTTGATATGAGTGTTAAATATCTAGGATTATTCTAGTTTCATTTAGACTTTATTCGGTTGAAATTAAATGATGAGTGGTTTTTATAGAAAATTAAGTGAAATGGATTTTTTGGCTGGTCACATACAATTAATTCTTTATCTCATTTAATTTATTTCTTGATCCCTTATATAGTTTAAATTTTATTTGATGGATTTTTAGAAATCTATGTACTTGAGCTTCTGTTGTTATAAGGATGGGTTTAGTTATTTTGATGACATAATGTTTTTAAGGTTTTTCAATTTTATAATTCTAAAAAATATAGTTTTGGAGGATATGAATTTCCAATATAATTTCATTAATTTAACAACTCTATGGGTAAAATTGTAATTAAAATAAAGTAAGCAACCATAATTTTTAGGTTGTGTTTTTAATCCTAATATATGTTTTTTACATTTGGGTAGACAATTTAACTTAATTGGAGGATTTTCATAATTTTAGTAAATATTTGAATTTAGTAATTTAGTTAATTATATATTAGGTACAATGTATTTATATTATTATTTAAAAGTAAATATATATTATAAAGATGACCTAAAATTGTTTTTTTACTATATCATTTCTTAAGATGTGATACTTTATTTATCATTGGAATAATTTTATTTTGGGCTCTAGGCCAGACCCAAACTCATTTTTGGTGTTTTTTGGTGATAAATAAATCACCACATATTATATAGGAATTGATAGTCCCATTCGGTAAGACTAAAAATACACTTCCCAATATTGTTATACATATTGATTAATGTTGTTAATTTTAATCCATAATTTATTTTACTTAATATATCTATATAGAAATAAATCACATGAGGATCACATTTCATATATTTTTTATGAATGGTTGATCACCTACTTATCTAGATGTTTTTCCCATATCAACGAAAGATACATGTGAACAGCTATTATAAACCACGATGGAATAAGGTTATAAATTTTTCTTGTGAATGAGATGCCACCTCCAAATAATCGTTGATTATTTAAAATAAGAGATTAGTAGAGGTCCTAGTTTGGTATAAAATGACAGTGTATAGAATGTTTTGAATTTACTAGGTGTAGATCGAGAGGGGGAGTAAAAGGGAATTATATAGGAATAAACTTGAGATTGTTCATGCAAGAAGAGTAGAGATAACGATGATATCACTTGTGTGAGGGGCATGTGATTCTAAAAAGATATGACAAGGTTAGGAGACCTCAGGGTATATGGTTGTATTAATTTTTTATCTGATCACTAGTAGTAGTCTAATATATTTCATTAGTGGTAAGTAGTTAAGAGAAGTAGCAGTATTAATGGATATAATGTATGAAGGAAAATAGTTGGTTTGTGGGAGAATCATGGTGACTAAATGATAAATATTGTCAAGAAATGTTCAATGAATATATATGATGATAGACACACAAAGGGAGAGATGGAGAGAGAAAGAGATAAAGATAGAGAGAGAGAGAGTAATGGAGGCATGGAGCCAGGGTGGGGTGGAGTGACACAGTAAAGGTGGCACACCAATGGCCACAGTGATGTAGTTTAGATGAAATGTTAGATGTTAACCACAATGTTGGTCAAAAATCATTTTTTTGTAGTTCAGGTTGTGGTTTTTGTTTTCATGGTTATATGAGGAAAATAATGAAAATGATGAGTTTATATATTTTATAGTTATAGTTAAGTTAAAAAAATAAATATTTATGATATAGTTTGATTTAGAAAACAAAAAAATGTGTTTCATTTATTTGAGCAGGGACCATGTTATAAGAGGGAACATATAGTTGAAAAAGAAAGGGGTAGTGAAATAAGACAATAGATTTTTATATGAAATTTAAATAATATATATATATATATATTCACACACAGACACAAACTCATCATGATCACTATTTTTGACATGTAAATATAAAATATCACTTATTTTTATAAGTATATCTTCGTGGTGATAATTTTTATTGGAAACTATGGTTATTAAATTAGTTTGGTTGACATTGGTAATTATAAAACATGAAAATTGAAATAAATAAACCGTAACTTTTATTTGAGTACCTTTTTAATAATCTTCTTAAGTACAAAACTATAATGACCTTCGTTTAGTTATTTATACCTATTAACAATAATAAATGACTGTATTAAATTTTATAAATCGGTGTACATGGGTGATCCCACAAATTATAAGATGTTTACAACTAACATATAATCTTTAGTGGGACCAAATATTATATATATTATCATAGTGAGTCGTATTGATCCATTATTTTCAATGATATAATAATTTTATTTTGTTAATCTTGGGAGAATGTAGAAATAAACCTTTGAGAAACATCATGAAATAAAATATTATTACCATGGGCCCTTTGGATTTAGTAATTGGATAAGGAAATTAAAGATACACTAAATCTATCCCTTTTCAAAAAGATAACATCAATTCAAAGTGTTGAAAAATTGGAATTTAAAATATTCATAGGAACTGAATTAGTGTTCAAGATAATAACATCAACCCAGAGAAATTATTTAGGAATGTCTTGGATTATAGAGAAAATAGAATTTCTCTCTTAGATTAGTGTGCACAGAGATCAAAGATTAGTGGAAACGAAAGTCATGTTTTAGTATGTAATAAGGTCACAACATAGAGAATTAAATATTTTATAATAAATAAATTTTCCAACTTCCCATTAATTGGGGATTGAAATTGAAGATTCAAGAAATAAAGGATACAATACCTTTGTCTTAGGAAATTTCAACACCTCTAAGATTAAAAACCCAAGATAATATCCCATAAAGAATTTAAAATTCAAAACCTATGTGTAGATGGGTGATGATGAGTTATTTTTTTTTTCATGTATCATACTTTTGTAAAAACTAATTTTTCATGGATAAAAATTAATAACTTATAGAAGGATGATCATTGGATATAATTTCTATGTAGTATTGGATAAGGACATTATAAAAAAGTGTGAAACCCCCATATTTTTCTACATATATGTCCTTTAAATAAATATAATGCCTTAGAAAAATTATTTAAAACAATAAACTATATGAAAAAAGTCACAAACTATTAGATAAATTTTATTAAGAATATATAATAATAATAAAACATCTAGTAAAAAAATATTTCAATCAATTATAAATTCATACAAAATATGATAAAGAACAATTAATGTTTTAAAATGTTTTTTTATAATAGAGGGCTATATATATTTTATTTTATTTTGAAATTTAAATTTACAAATTTTAGGATTTTAATTTTATAAAATGAATTTTAATTTTTAAATCATTATTTCAAAATTATATTGGGGTGATTTTTTATATTTTTCTAAAATAATGATTTTCTGGTGAATAGTGCAGAAATAAAGCCTTTTCAAATACCATCACCTCTATGAAATTATCATAATAAAATATTGAATTAAAATTTTCTGAATTTTGTTTCTATAAAATATATATTATAAATTATTTATAAATACTATTTTTAATTTATAAAACCCATGTTTATCATTTTTGAAACATAATAAACATTGAACTCTAAAAAATATTTTAATTTTCTTATATTAAAAATTATATATCATTACTTACAAAAATGAAATATATCCATATTGATTTAAATTTTTTGATAATAAATTTAATATTAAGTAAAAATTTCAATTTTATCTATTGGTATCAATGTACGATTAGTATGATTAATATTAATAACCATGATATGGTGAAAGGGTTATTTTCAATGATTTTTAATTCCTATTGTTTAGTTTTTATCTAATAATATAAATTAATCTCATCTGAAAAATGATTCTAATATAATTTTTAAACCTATTTATACATTTATTTACACCCATTAATTTTTTAACCTATACTAAAAATTATTAAGAGAACATAATGTTTAAAATAATATTTGTTTAAAAAACATTTTTTCTATACATTAAATATTTTAATCTAAAAGAAAATTTTATCATATTTAGAAATTTAATTAGAATTTATGGTAATTAATTTTAGGTTCATTAAATATACAATTTTAAATAATTTTTATCTTATATTTTTAATAACATATCATTTATATTTGTAAAAACAATGTAACTTGGTAAAATAAAGAACTCGTAAAATGTAAAAATCTGAGGGTAAAAGACACGAAACATGATCAAAACATGTTATTAAGTGAGTGGAAGAGTATTTAATAAACATAAGTAACACCAAATTTATTACTATCCAATTTTTTAACCTTTAAACCGTGAATAGTGTCATTCCACCTTTGGAAAAGTAATGTGTATTTAAAACAACTCCATTTTCTTTATTTATAGAAGTATATACCTTACACCGTATTTCCACACCATTTCTAAAGATTTATCTCAAGAAAAAATCTAACATAGTATTTCCCAAACTCTCTCACAATTTATTAGAAGCCTTAGTCTTTCCAAATGATAAATTTATGTTTCCTGAAGGTGTTATCTAAGGAAGAGCATCCAAACCGATATGTAATGTTCTCAGCCAAGACCTCTCAATTATTTGTTTCTTTTCTGACCCAAAGCATGTTATATCTAGGAATTTATGATAATATTTATGTTCCTAATATTATTAAATATAATTATAATAATGTTTTATATGTTTTTTACCCTCATCCAAAAGATCCAAAAAATGAAAATGTTGTTTGTTTATTTTCATACTATCACCTCAATAAGTGACATGAACCTTTTTTTCATAACAACCAAAAAATGATGGGTTAAAGGAATTATTTAATGAATAGATATTGTATTAAAAAAATTATTAATATTATAAAAATTTAAAACAATTCCAAACTCATTTATTCTTCTATAATACTTATATTATCCCAAAAATATTCAATTTCTTAACCATACACAACTATGGATTATAACATGTTCTTATTTGGTCCAGTTTAACCATGTAGTCGAACAAGGCTATAAATTTCAGTCATTGATGACTATATTTCTTTAGAAAATATTTATATTATACATTACTGAGAAAATAATGTTTCATTTATGGTTTTTAACATTATTCACTTATTAAACTTATTTATATTATATCACATTTTAGTTCATTTTAAATTACAAAAACAAGATCTTCAAAAACAACTTCATCACAAAAAAGAACTAAAATACATATGAAATGAAATTAAAAAAATATAAATCTTTTTTATACATATACTATAATACCTATAAAGATTTGATAATGATGAAATTTTAATCTATTCATAGGAATCCACAACACCATTAAAAAACTAGAATTAAAATAATTATCAAAGATAATAATATCCGTAAAGAAAATAAAAAATTTATAACTCAAATATTTGTTACTATTGATTATAAACGAATTTTTTAAATCATAATAGGTATCAATGTGGTTATAAAATAGTCAATTGATATACTTATCGTTAAAAAATGATGTTTGAGAATGCTCGACTATGAAATATTAAAATTATGCTTTTTGGAATTTCAATTAATATTCATTGAGACATGATTCGTAATCACATGTTGTTTCCTTTTGTTAAATATATATTGGAAATGGATTTATTTATTTTTTTAATAATATTAAAGAAAATTAAAATATTTAAAAATCCATAATACATTATATCTCTCAAGGGATTTCAATTTAAAATATACCAATATTATATGTTTCTCTATTGACTTAACTCTCTATTTAGTAATAATGTTACTTCATAAACTTATTTTTTTATGTGATTGGTTACTTAAACCCTAATATTTTATTTCCTAGTACTCTTTCTTCTGATATGGGGAGAATTAATTTTTAAATCAATGATATTAACCTAAATAATTTCTTCCTTAAAAAGTATAATTCCTATCCACTTTAATGATGGTTTCCCCTTCTTATTCATATTTTACTTTACCAACAATTTTCACCATTAAATTTGGAAACACAATTAGGTTTTATCTCATGTGAACTCCATATTTTTTTATCATCTTTTCAAAAGTATGTTTTTACACTTTTATGATGTGGGTTTTCTATAAAGGCATTTCCAAATATTAAAATGTGTTTCAATACAATCAAAATGAATGGTTTTTTTCTTCCAGTACACATTTATTTTTTAAAACCTTTATGTTTCTTCATTTATTCGTTATTTAAGTGTATAAATAAAATTAAATGACTTAATAAAAGTTTACTTCATCTTTTAGGAACATTTATTCCATTTTAGGGTTCTATTATTCAATATTCTACATAAAATAAAAAATTTTCAAAATGATTTGATTTTACATTTTTAAAACCATTATATGTTTTTTCAAGGATAAATTTTTGAGAGTTTTTAAAAAAAATTGAATTTTAAAAATCATTCATTTCCATTTCAAAAAATTTATATTTCCAAAATTGGCTTCTCACGGTGACCCATAACTTCATCACATAATCCAATGCTACGGGCATTTTATAAAAATTATTTTCTTATTTAAGTAAAATTTTTAAATTTATATATAATTCTATTATTTAAATAGAATTTATTTTACTTTAACCACCTTTAAAATGATCTTAGAAAATAATATTTATGGGCAGTTATTTTTAGGTATAAATGATTTATATTTTTAGGTGAGTTATTCTGATACCAATTGGAAATATTATGAAACCCAATTTCTTTTTTTATAGATTATTCATGATTTGATGAATGATTTATTACAAGTAGCACATATATGTTTCTATTATTGTTGGTTGGGGTAAAATATTACCCTCTACTAATTGGTTCTGGATCTAGTTCTTATGAGATAATTATGGAACATTGGTTATTGAAACCTAAGTCACTTATAGACCATAGGTTCGTGAAACTAATTAACACATGGATGATAGTTTTGAGAAACCTAATTCACTTATAAAGAGTATTTTTTGAACCTAAGTCACTCATGGAATATAGGTTTTTGAAACATATGTGATTTATAAACCAAAGGTTTGTGAAACCTAATTCACTTAAGGGACACAGTTTTTTGAAACCTGTATAACTAATGGGATGTTGGTTTATAAGGCCTAATACCCTATTAAATAATTATATGTTATTATGGATTTTATATAGTTAATTTTTATACAACATTACCATGAAATTCTATATCTTTCTACTTTTGATATACTTCATGGCTCATGTTTATTGTGAGACATATTGAGAGACAACACTATTTTCAATATTGTATTACAAATAATAGATATACCTTATTCATTGGTATTTATAATAGTTATTCTAATATATTTAATGGAATTGAATGATTATTGATCGTTTTAATTTTTATCTACTCGTTTTTAGTAGTAAACCTTGTACATCAAGTGTCCTTTTTTATGGTTTCTTTCTTATTGTGTGTGAGTTAAGAAGTAGGGTCAATCATTATAAAACTTTATTGAGATTGATTTGATAATAAATAAGTAAAAATGGAATAGTGGTTTATTTTTTTTACTAATTCATCCCTTTCTTAGTGTACCTATTGTTCATAGGCTCATAGTTATTTCGAGAAGAAGACATGAATATAAAATAAAATCGTGTCAACCAAAATTGAAGTTCTCTTTTTAAATATTCTAGAATGAAAAATTATTAGAAATAACCAAATATGGATTAAAAGGTGTTAAAAAATTTATAAATGATCAAATAAAATAGTATATGGGGAAAATAAGAGTTGGATATTGTAGGTCATTGACATGGTTTTCCTCCTAAATAATACTTTGAGCTAGTTTTCCACTTAGAATTTAGTACACCACTTCATATGAGAAAGGTTTCTACCTACAAGAGAGAATTTTATAGGTGATAGTGGGGAGACTATAACCTATAGTGGTAATGATAATAATGGTCCATATATAAATATTGGGCTAGAAAAATGACCGTACTCAATATAAGAATAAATGAACCTAGACTAAGAATATTTAAAACAATAGAAGAATACTAAATTAACCAAAGGCTAATGACATCTATAGACAAAACATATAATTCATATGTGATATATAAAAAAGAAGGGTCACATGTGGCTGAACATCAGTATATAAATATATACATCATGGAGAAAAATAAGAAGTAACTCTAGCTGATGTATTGGAATAACCCTGGTCAACTGACGTCCATACCTTGAAAAATTTCTATCTTGATCACTAAGGAACACCTTGCATGTCAAATAACTTATCAGATCTCAGAGACACAAAGTTTACAAATGTCCTGAGGGGGCCATGTAGGGTGTGAGAATATTCTCATTTGGCCACCAGCATTGTGTGACTATCTTAAAATAAAAATTATGTAGGTCTTTGTAAAATAAAAATAAAATAGTAACACACGAACATTTAATAATTAACTATCTTCTCTTGTGTTCAAAAACCATAAGGAAGTGATCAACTACTTCTAAAAATGATTTTATGAGTATCAAAATGTGACCTAATATATATATATACATATGGAATAAAACTAGTGTCTATACATACATACAGACATATATATATTGAATGTGAGAATAATCTCATTAGGCCCCAACCAATGTGTGCCTATCTTAAATAAAGAATATGAAAATTTTATTTTTATTAATATTTGTGAATTAAATATTAATTTTACTTTAAATGGAATTCTATGTTTGATTGAATACATGATACGCAACAATGGGTTTCTTTAAAATCTTATGATTTAAACAACTTTGAGTTATACTGAATAATAATAATAATATTATTATTATTTTAAATGGCAGTTAACGCATAGCCATTGTATTGGTGGGAAAAAATAGGACTAACTAAAATATGATTACACATGTTTGTTAAATGTTTTTACATTTATCCAATAAAATTTAAAGTCTTAAAATGAGAATGAATCCAATTTTAAGCATAAACACTATATTATTCTTTAAAAGATTGATTTACCACCTTTTGAAGGAGATCCCTTTTAAAATCTACTTTTTATCACTTCTATATGTTCTATTTCACAAAATAATATTATTATTTATAATAGGGAAAATAAAAATTCACTTTGGATGAAATTTTTTTATTTTTCTGACAATGCTCATTTTTTTAATGAATTGTGAAAAATACTTCATTTTAATTCAAAACAGCCTTGTAATCTAATATATTTATATGGTTAGATTATATTATTAATTGGGTTTAAAAGTGTAATTATATTATAGTTTTACAATTTAATTCAATTTTGGTCATTGTACGTAATTTCACTTTGAAATTGAACATAAAAAAGTTTCAATCTTTGGATCGTTATTATTTCTTAAAAACACGCTTTTTGGGGTTGACTATGGAATTAATTTTAAATTAATTTCTATAACTTTTATATTTTGAATTTTGAAAAATGGATTCAATATTTAGAATCAGATGGTAAAAATTGTTTAAATAAGTATATTTTATTTAAATACATTATCAATATTTTGTTTCAGTAAATACTTTATTTACCAGGGTTAAAGGTTAAATCTAGTAAATAACGGTGAAAAATAATATTATAATATGCATAAATTACCCTTAAACATTTCATAACCATATTTTAAGAGATATTTCCGACCAAGGGAATCCTAGGGACTATTTGGGGACCTCATGGAGCCACTTTGGAGTGGTAATGACATTTTATATTAATTAATTTAATTTAAGGACAAAAATAACATAAACATATATCTTTTAGTAAAACAACTCTATATGGGGTTATATAAGTGATATATTTGACTATAAAGATTAATTTAAAAGATAACAATATTTCCTACATCATGGTATTTTATTTATAATTTTTAGACATTAAATAAATAAATTTATTTATGACCTAATGATAATGCAGTAATTGCTTCATTAATAAAGGGTTCAAATAAATTATATTATAAATATTAAAATAAATTTATTTTGATCCTTTTTATTCCATACAATAATTTTAGGGACACTAATGAATTGTTATATTTTCATTATTGAAGGTTTTTCTAAATAATCAAGTTTTTATATATTTTTTTAAATTTTTGATTTGAATAATTTATAAATTGACATAAATGAGTTTTTAAAATAATTTATATTTTATTAAATGATAAAATAATATTAAAAATATATGATTCGGTAAAATGAAATAAATAATGTTACAAATGTCATATAAGATTAATTTTGGGTATCATGACATTTTATAGAAAATATATTAACCATATATTATGAATATATAAGAGGACATGGTAAAAGTTAAATAAGTTTACAAATGGTTAAATAAAATGATACAGATTAAAAAGTTCTGAAAACCTATCCAATTATTATTGGATGATTTTATTTAGACTTATATGTACCTTATATTCTAATTAAATATGTTTTGGAGCTTTTGAAACCGAAAATCATTTTATAATAAAATAATACTTTCAAATATTTTTAAAGAGACCCTCCTCCCTCTTATAAAAGGTCCCCAACTATAACCCATTACTAACACCTCGAAAGCCCATTTGATCATACTAAATAAGCTCAACGAAGCTATAAATGTCCCTACATTCCTCATAGAAGCCTTACCTTAGGATTAAAGCACTTCAAGAGATCCATTTTACTCAAATCAAAAGAAGTTACCCGATTTGAGGGTAACATCTTCTCTCCTGTTCTTTTATCTTATTTTCCTTCTCCAACCCCCTAAACTCACATTATTAAATTATTTTATAAAAAAATAGTATATTAAAAATAATAGGTTGTTTTTATATGAATTATGCGTTCTAATATTCCACAAACCTCCATCTAATGGATAAGAACATACTATTTCTGTGGATGACGAACTACTGTCTCACGAAACGATGAATGTCCAGTTATCTCCTACTGCCTCTCATTGTGTCCATTATGACAGAACTATATTTATATGTGATATATATTATATTTATATTGTCTCTATACTTCTGTATTTTTTTATTTATATCATACCTTTATGGTTTCCATAATGGGTAAACGCGATAATTGCATTTGGGGAAGTGCGGACGACCACCCCCTCCAAGTGATATGACTCATTCATGCCATATGTGGAACGTATAAAGGATAGAGTTAATTAAATTATATATGATATTATAATGGAATTATAATATACCTATGTATCATTATGTTTTCATTTCATTAAATATGAAATATAAATTAATGTAGTGTTAATGCGTACGTACGGCTTACCGTCTCAATGAATGGTGCATTTCATTTATTATCTCAAAATGTTGTGTACTATTATGTATACATATACATACTGTATATATATGATATATATGAAATATAAATCATGAATATCATTTTGGGGATAATGGAATTTTGACCACATGGACAACATGTAATTATAAGACGTTCATTTTTTACAAAAGTACCAAATATCAAAAAAACGACCGTTATTGACTTATATGATTTTGTAATGTTTATAAAATTTTAATAAGGGATATAGAAGGAAAAATAAACTAAAACAACGTTCTTACAAAAGTATAAAGTAAATTTTATCATTCATGATATTAAATAATGAACAAGTCCTGTGAGACATCAGGTAAGGGACTTCATCTCAATCACTTTTTATTAAGTCATCCTCTAATTTTTACATGACTTCATTTTATACGGTGTATAAAACCCTTTGAATTTTAATTTCATTCAAAGGTAAGATTTCCACTACTAAGAGTTTTACTAAATGAAAAAAAATAATGGTTCTTTTTAACATACGTGGTGATGACGACCTTTTCGCCACTACGAGCATTATTTGATATTTATCTTCCTTAATAAGCCACAATGTTTTTAAAGGTAAAATAAATACCATATACTCCTTTATGTATTTTGGTATTTAAAATGGTTTTGATAATAGGTTGGTTATGTCAATATATTTAAATGATATATTTTTATTGAAAGAGGGAAATGTTATATTTATTTATGTTCGTTTTATGTGTTATGAATATGTTATTGTTCTTGGACATTATTTACGTATACGGGTGGTTCTGTATTAAACCTAGGGTGGGTGAGCCCGAGATAGATCTCCAATTCATTGTGTAACGTGACAGAGGTAAATGTTAATATTTATCTTAAGAGATTTTGGGAATATACTGCGATGGGTTTTCCAAATGTAACTCTCTACATAGCTGTGAAAGCTATATTGTAAGTTTGATATGGATGCCACAAGTTACATTTATGATTTATGATTTCTATGTGTTATTCATAAATTTTATGATTTCATGAGTTATGTTAAAGAGATTAAGTTTTGTATGTATTGATAGACTAATATTTTCATTCCTTATTTTATAACCCTTACTTAGTTTTTTATGCTCATCCCATGTTTTTGAAATGTTTTTCTTAGGGTATAAGGTGTGGTAAAATAAAGAAAGAATTTAGAAATATTTATATCTAGAAAATAATATTTGTTTTATTTTAAGAGTTTTTATTTTATGAAAAATTTGATGTAGAGTAGAAGTTTTTACTTTGTAATATATTAGATGTAATGTAATATTTATGGCATAATTATCAAAAAATATAAACCTGAAAAGATCCTTAATGTGAATTACTGACATAACTCAAGATTATGTAATGTTTAAGGCCATATCCTTATAATTGGTACTAGAGGTTGGTTTAGAAAACATGAAGAGTTAGGGTACTATTAAATTAATATCAATAAATTAATTTATGGTAAGATTAAAATTATATAGCATTTACATATTAAGATTTTGCTTTGCCTAATATAATTTTGTGTTCCGAATGGTTTTCCGCAGCGGAAATAGGGAAGCTATGATGGGACAACATCAGGAGGAAGCAAACCTTCCAAATCAGTAACCTGAGATGGTTTGAATTGGAACTGATTAGTTTTTTGAAATGATGGACCATTTGACTTATGCTATAAATGGTGGTGGTATCCATGCATGATATTAGCCAGATCGACCACAATGGAACATGTTAGTAGTGGATCATTTCATGAGGCAACATCCCCCATCATTCATAAGATCATCTAACCTTTTACTAGCTGAAGGGTGGATTAAAGAACTAGAAAATATTTTCAATGTAATGGGGTGTTCAGAACATCAAAAGGTTAGTCATTCTATTTACCATTTTGAAGGTGAAGCCGATCAGTGGTGGTCGATGGTTAAAAATACCTGGGATAGTGAGGAGATTGATGCCCTTGATTGGGATGAATTCAAAGGTATGTTTCTTGAGAAATATTTTCCTATGATGTTTCGTCTTCGGATGGAAAACCAGTTCCTGGAATTGAGGTTGGAGGATGACTCAGTGGCTGATTATGAAGAAAAATTCACTCGATTGGCAAGGTATGCTCCAAATATCATATGAGATCTTCATAATATAATTAATCATTTTTTACTCTGAATTAAATCCAATGTATCGAACGGATTTAGCATTTCTTTAGTTAAAAAGTTAAGAATTTTTTTCGATGTTTAGAGAAGGTGGAAATGGAGTTCGCTGATGATCAGGTGTTCTTTAAAAAAATAGAACGAGAGGTTGATGTGGCAGATGAAAAGGTAGAAATATTCAAAAGAATCTGATAGTAAGAAAAATAAGTTTACATTTGTTGAAAATTTTGGTAAAAGGAATTATGGGGAATGGATTTTTAATTATGGTAAGTGCTATTGATGTGGTAAAATGGGACATAAGTCTTATAATTACACTGAAAAATATCCGCATAATGGAAAGATGAAATCTAGTTTATAGTCAGTAAAATGTTTTATGTGTATTGAAATGGGTCATTATGTAAATGAGTATTCAATGAAGAAGTCAATTGAGTTAAAGCATCAAGACTGTAAGCCGAAAGGATTTGTGAAATCCTTTGAAAACTACTTCAGGAGATGTTGGCCATCAAATGAAGTAGTATCAGGTACACTATTTTTTTATTAAAATTATTCCAATGGGTTGTTTTATTCAGGGTCTACACATTCGTTAATTTCTAAGACGTTTTCTAGTAAATTGGGGAATCCAACTCAATATATGAATCTTTAATATAAGGTAAAAACAATGGAAGGAAATTTTGAGACATAAATAAATTATAAGAACCTTATTGTCCTTGTGTGTGGAAAGAATCTACCAACAAAACTTATTGTCTTGCCTCTAGTAGAGTTTTTGGTTATTTTTGGTAGGGATTGGATTTTTTTTATCATGATAAGATTGACTATAGAGCTAAAGAGGATTATTTTATGAATGAATTTCCATTTGCGAACAAGAATAAAACCATTCTTTTGATAACATATGACGAAGCTAAGAAAATAGTAAAAGATGGAAATGAATTATACCATGTACATATTATTAAAAAAAGGAACTATTCAGATTAATGTTGTGCTAGTGGTAAATGATTATTTTGATGTTTTTCTTGATTCGTTTCTTGGTATGATACCTGATCTGAAGTTTGAATTTAATATTGACTTCATTCATGATGCAAATCCAATTTCTAAAACCCCTTATCAAATGGCTAAAATTGAACTTTAAGATTTAAAGGATCAATTGTGGGTGTAATTAGAAAAAGATTTCATTCGACCTAGAACATCACCATGGGGTGCTCCTGTCTTGTTTGTTTAAAAGAAATATGATTTATTAGGAATTTAAATTGATTATTGAGCATTTAATAACATCACTATTAAGAACAAGTATCATTTTCCTCATATCGATGATTTGTTTGATCAGCTCTAGGGAGCTCAGCATTTTTTGAAGATTGACTTGAGATCTGGGTACCATCAAGTGAAAGTAAAGAAAACAGACCTTCCAAAGACTAAATTTCATACTTGATATGGACATTATGAATTTATAGTTATTCCTTTTTGGTTAACCAATTCACCTACTGTATTCATGGATCTTATGAATAGAAATTTATGTGAGTTCTTGGTTATGTATGTGGTTGCGTTTATTGATGATATTTTGGTTTATTCAAAAAGTAAAGAGGAACGTGAAAGTTGATTAAGGGTTGTCTTGAAAACCTTAAAAGAAAATAAAATGTATGGTAAATTCAGAAAGTGTGAGTTTTGGTTACAAAAAATATCATTCCTTGGTCACATTATTTCAAAAAATGGCATAATTGTTGATCCTCCTAAAAACAAGTTGTTGAATAATGGCCAAGGCCCACAAATATAACCAAGATCTGTAGTTTTCTTAGTTTAGAAGGTTATTACTAGATGTTAGTTGAACATTTTCATTGTTATCTATCATAATGACTAAATTTACTAAAAAATGTGTTAAGTTCATTTTGACAAAAGAATGTGACGATTGTTTTCAGTAATTGAAAAGAACATTAATGAAGGCTCCAGTATTGGCACTACCTTCCAGAAATGGTTAATTTGTTATCTACAGTGATTCATCATTGAAAGGGCATGGTTGTGTCCTAATGAATAATTATTAGTTAATTTATTATGATTCACATCATTTGAAACCTCATGAGTTAATTTTACCTACATATGATTTGGAATTAGCTTATGTTTTTTTTCTTTAAAAATTTAGAGGCATCATTTGTATGGAGTAAAGTGTGAAATATATACAGATCACAAAAATTTGAAGTATATATTTACTCAGAAATAATTGAACATGATACAGCTGAGATGGATGGAATTAATCAACGATTATGATTGCACAATTGATTACCATCTTGGAAAATATAATTAAGAGGCTGATTCTTTGAGTCATAAAAGTAATGCTAAATTAACCACGTTACATTTAAAAAATGATCCTTTGATAAATGATTTGATGAACTTTGTAAAAGAAGCTGTTGGTGTAGGAAATTACTCTATTTTGTTTCAGGTGTCAGTGAAATCACCATTAGATGACAGAATTAAGCCAGTGCATAAAGAATACAGTGAGTTGAAGAAAAAGGAATAGTTAGGTTATAAGGGTATGTTACCAATATTTAACAATGATAAATATTATGTTTGGAGGTTTGGAATGATATTATGTGTGCCTTGTGATTCACAGTTGAAGAACGATTTATTATGTGATGCTCATAGTTCTCAGTTTTTCAGTTCATCCTAGTAGTACTAAGATGTACATAGATCATTGGGAGTATTACTGGTGGGATGGAATGAAAATAGAGATTTCTGACTTTACTGTGAAGTGTTTGACATGTCAACAAGTTAATAAAGAGTGTAAGTTACTGAATGGGATGCTTCATCCATTACTGATGCCAGATTTGAAATGGGAAAATAAATCCATAGACTTCAATATGGAATTACCAAAGTCATCTCGAGGTTATAATGAAACCTGGGTTATTTTTTATCGATTGACTAAATATTATCATTTCCTTACTATTCTAGGTACTTTGTCTCGAGATCATCATTCTCAGTTATATGTTAAAGAGAGATTAAGTTTTCATGGAGTTACTCTCTTTAATGTATATGATCATGATCCCAGGTTTACTTATAACTTTTGGAATGACAATCAGAAGTCGTTGGGTACTAAATTACATTTAAGTATAGATTTTCATCCTCAATACGATGGTTAGTCAGAATGAACAATTCAGTCATTCAAAGATATACTAAATTCTTTCTCAATGGATTACCATGGATGTTGGGACCAACAACATTCTTTGGTTGAATTTTATTTATAATAATAGTTTTCAATCTAGTATACAGATGGATCCATTTGAGGCATTATATGAGAAGCAATGTCAAACTCTCTCTTTTTGGGATGAAGTCGGTGAAAGGAAGTTGATGGGACCAGAATTGGTAGAAGAGATTGTAACACCCCAGGTAAATAAAGAATATGACATTTCATATTCATCTATATTTGTGAATAAAATATTGAAATGACTTTAAAGGGGATGCTATGCTCGATGGCGTACCCAACACGCAACAACGAGTTTCTTGGGAATCTTACGTTGCACTCTAATAATAAAATAATGGTAGTTAATATGTAGCCATTGTATTGGCGGGAATGGATAGAAATAACTAAAATATGATTATATATGTTCTTAAATATTTTTACATTTATACAATAAAAGATAAAGGCTTAAAATACGGAAAGAGTTCAATTTTTGGCGTATATGCCCTAGTTTTCACTAAAGGTTCACTTATCACCTTTTGATGGAGAACCGTCATTAAATATAGTTTTGTTCACTATTAAACATTCTTTTTGACCAAATAAAACACTTATTAAGAATCGGGACATCAAAATTTACTTTGTGTAAATTTTTGGTATCTTTCTGATAAAGTTCATTTTTTTAATGAATAGTGTAAAATGTTGTATTTTAATTCAAAACCACTTTTTAATCTAATTTATTTATATGATTAGATTATATTTTGAATTGGTTTTAAAGTGAAATTAGAAAATATTTTTACCATTACATCCAATAGTTGTCGTTGAAATCAATTTCACTTTGAAATCAGACTTAAACTAGTGTCAATCTTTTGATACTTATTGTTTCATAAAACACGCTATTTTTCATGACAGCGGGAATTAATTATTAAATTAATTAATGTGACTTATATGTTTTGAATTTTGTAAAAAGGACTTCATTTTTGAATTCAGAATATCAAATATAGCTTAGGGTGAATTTGTGGTAATTTTCTGAAAAACTTCAATTTTTGATGAATAGTGAAACCACTAAGTGGTAATCAAGCAAACTGATTTTTCAGTTAAATGAAAGTTTACCACTAATGTGTATTGAATTTTGAAAATCCGACATACATGGTTTTCATTAAGAAGTAAAATGTGGTTCAATGAGATTAAAATAATTTTTTGGTGAATAGTAACTTATTATGTTTTTAATCGCGATTAGTGGTAATTAGTGTAGTTTAAGGTATAAATAATGCTTTAATGATATGAAATGACCTAGACTCATGTCCCAACCTTATTGGTTGTGTCATGGACGACCAAGACAAGCCATGGGTCAACTTGGGGACCCCATGGATCCACTTTGGTTGGGAAATGACATAAATAACATATTATTTAATGTAAAAGTAAAATTGACACAAACATGATATGTTTTACTAAAACAATTTTTAAGTGGGGTTATACAAGTCATATTTTTGATTATAAATATTCATTGGAAAGATAAAACGATTTCCTACATAATAGTATTTTTTTTATAATTTTTAAACATTAAATAAATTAAATTATTTATGACATAATAATGATGCAGCGATGATATCATTATTTGACGATTTAAATAAAATGGAAAGATAATGTAAAATCTATAAACTACACATGTAAAAAACTTATTGGATGAGTGTATTTAGAAGCCTTATCACCTTATCCACGAAGTATATCAATGTGGGACCGTTTAAAAACGAAACACATTTTCAAATAAAGTAATATTTCTTTACTTTCCAAAAGTACCCCTCCTCTCCTCTTATAAAAGGCCCCCACCTCTACCTCATTTAACACACTCCTCAAGCCTTTGTCTCGGCCAAACCCAGCCCATTTACTCTCTCCACATCCCTCTACTCATCCTAGAGTACTCCCTTGGGGCAGAATTCTTTCAAACGAAGCCTTTAGGCTAAAATCAAATGGAGTTACACTTTTAAAGGTAATTCATTCTCTCATGTTCATTTGTTTTATTTTTCTTCTCCAACCCCCTAAACTCTTTTTATTTACTTCTTTTGTAACAACACCAGTATCCTCAATATACTAGGATGTTTTTATAAGATTTATTCGAGCTACACTCTCACACAACTACATCAAATGGTTAAAGAACATACGGTTTCCGTGGATGGTGAAATTCTGCCTCCTGAAACGATGATTGTTCAATACTCATTTAACACCTTCAAAGGTGGCCATTATGATGTAAATATTTTTATACATGATATATAATATGTTTATGTTTTATTTATGCTTCTTTATTTTTCATTTTTGTCTTACCTTTATGGCTTCCATTATGGGTATACACGATATCTTCATTTAAGGAAGTGCGGACTACCGCCCCCTCAAAGTGATTTGATTCGTTAAATACCATATGTGGGATGTATAAAGGATGGAAATTTGATATTATATATGATATTATACTGGAATTATAATATACCTTTGTATCATTATTATTCCATTCTATAAAATACGAAATAGAAATGAAAGTAGCGTTCATGCGTACGTACGGGTTACCGTCTCCATGAACGGTGCATTTCATTTCTTACCTCTAAATGATTATGTAATGTTATAAATGCATGAATGTACTGGATATATATGACATATATGATATCTACATAATGAATAAAATTCTGTATATAATAAACATTTGGCCACACGAACAACATGTAATTGTAAGAAGACCACTTTCGACTTAAGAACCAAATATCGGCAAAACAAATATTATTAACCTAAATGATTACATAATGTTTGTGACATGGTAATAAGTGGTATAAAAGTAATAATGAACTTGAAAAATGGTTCTTAAGGAATTATAAATTAACTCAAGTTTATTATCCAGTAGATTAAATAACGATCGAGTCAAGTCAGACCCGAGGTAAGGGATCCTACACCTCTCTTTCTTTTTAAGTACACTCTTTTATGTCATTCCTTTTATGCTCATATTTCTTATGATTGGGATGTTATTTTAAATTACTCCTACTGTACGTATTATGTTCATATGATGAGAGACCTTATTTCCTCTCATCAATCCATTTTGGATGTTTTGAGTGGCGCCGTTAGGCTGCCGAATTTTCGTAAGGGATTTTTCATCTCACTTTTATTCTCGTGAGATTTATGCTACATTTGCCAAAAATTCCATTGAGTGGTGTATGTACTGCCAATTATTATACTCTTTGTGTAATATAATTTCATTTATGAGTATTTACATCAATGATCTATTGTCCTTCTTTCATGGGGTGTATGTTTTGAAAGATACCCAAGTCGGTAAGGGAACCTTTCACCCTCCTCTTTTTTAAAAGACTTATTTTGTTGGGTCTTTTAATTTACATATTTTTATGTTGGGATATGTTCTCATATATCCTTATTGATGTAAATTTTATGTCCAAGTGATGAGATACACTTTTTATCTCTCTTCACCTCATTTTGATGTGATGCCGTTAGGCTGTCAAGGGAACTTTTTAACCCAATTTCGATTTCTTTGGGTTCAACATGTAGTCATTGAATATGTCATCCATTGAATATGTGTGAATGACCTTTTATTGTTTTACACTTAATATCCACTTATATTGGGTGTATTTATATTTGTCACACATATTTTGAGATTGATTTGTCCTTAATTTAAGGATACCTTCTTTATAAGGTATTTCATCACATTTGACATTTCTATTGAGGGTTCATTGTTGTTATGCACCAATTCACTCTTATATGGTGTATATACTGTCCTTTGGAGTATTATATCATGAATCCTTTTATTCTCATGATATTATAAAGTTCTGACTAAATGTTATTCCTCAATTATTGTATTCAAGTGTCTCTAATTTTGGTAAAACCCCTTTTACTAGAATATCGTTTTAAATGTTTTAATTATTTGTTCTTATTAATATCCATGTTTTCAAAATGGTTTTAAGGATTTATTTATATGGATATTAATGGTTTAAAATGTTAAAAGCTTCAAGGTGTTATGGGACACTTTGATTCAAAAATCTCTTTATTAGATGTTTTAAATGGTTTTGGAAATGGTTTCTTTTTGAATGGATTCATTATTTCAATATCCTAAAATGTTATATTGTGATTGAAATGTGGAAATGTTATGTTTCCTTTATTCATGTTTTATGTGATACGATTATGTTATGGTTCTTGGGCATTGTAATGAAGAACGGGTGGTTCCGTGATAAACTAAGGGCGGGTGAACCCGATATAGCTCTCCAATGAATTGGGTAACGCGAAGGAGTGAAACGTTAAGGTTTCTCTGAAGAGATTTAGGGAATATACTGTGATGGGTATTCCAAACGTAACCAAGAGGGTTACTCCCTACGTAAGAATGTTATGAATGCCTCAAGTTACCTTTATGTCTTATGATTTCTATGATTTATTCATGGTTTGATGAGGTATGTTAAAGTGCCTTTGTTTTATGGGTAAAGTATGATTTCATTCTTATGTATATATGAACTCATGTATCCTTTCCATATTTTTATAACTCTTACTGAGCTTTTTATACTCATCCCAAGTTTTTGAAATGTTTTTCACAGGTCAAGGTAAAGGTACATGATGTGATGATAGTGTCAAGGATGTGTCAAGAAAGAATCCGTGTTATATTTTAAATATGTTCCCGATGATGGGAAGAATGAATACTGTCTTTTATGTAACCACTTTGTTTAAATGTGGAATGTAATGCAAGTTTCATGATCTAATTCTCTAAAACTCTAAACCTGAAAAGATCCTCAATGTGTAATCTTGTAATAACTCAAGATTAAGTAAGGTTTAAGGCTGGGGCCTTATAGTTGGTATCAAAGGTCGGTTTAGATAGCTTTAGAGGTTAGGGTATTCTTTAAGCATAATTGACAATTACCATAACGGTTAGGATTTCAGAAAGAGTCTTAGTTTTAGATAAAGTGAATGAGTAAGTATATCTTATTGTCTATCTTACTCATTAGTACATGATGGTTTTGTTGATATACTCACACTGACATTTCTATTTTTAGTGAATGGATGGATCTAGCAGGCACCAAAGAGACAACAGGTTTGAAGGAAACTGTGGTGGTTCTCTGATTAAGATACTAGATAAAATGAAGGATTCAATGAGGAAACTCGTGGTTGTTCTAAATCAAATATCAAGGAGTCATGATCAACCACTTCAACCTTGGTGAGTTCTCTAATGCATCAGGTACGAGATGTCCAATTCGATGTGGAAATTCAGGTAATAATTATTAAGGTAACCATTAGGGTTTATATGATACTTAATTTTTAGGTAATTATGGGTTACTCTATGATATGATGGAAAATGAAAGGAATGAGATAAACATGAGGTTAAAATATGTTATGATTATTCTTGAAGATTTTATCTCATTTTGAGGAATGTTTTAAGAATTATATAGTTTTAGAAAAAGGACAACACGCAGACCGTGTGACATCCCGTCACGTCGGACAAAGCTGCGGGAATCGAACCCACAACCAATGTGCGACTGGTATTTATCGCCTACCACTGGACTACGTGAAGTCCCTGGTTAGTTTGACTGATTTATTCTAGTTATATGATTTTATGAATTAAGAGTAAGTTGATTTTGGGTTATTTTTGAAAATGATTAACCTATCATGGAGGATATGTGATTAGGTTAATTACTTTTCAAAACGAGACTTTAGGAGCAACTGATATTGTTTGGAGATAAATGTTACGATTTATCTTGGAAGACTATGCAACTAAATCCTTCAAATATTTGGGTTTCAATCTTATATTGGTTTACTTTGAATAATTTTATGGACAAATTGATTATAGAATGGTCCTCGTTGAACTTTGGGTTTTGTTGGACAAATTTTGGAGATTAAGAATAGATTTTCTTTTTATAAAGGGTTATCCTTTTCTGGATTATCTGATCTTGTACTAGCCTTTTTGGTTTTGGATTTGGTTAAAGTCTAAATACATGGGAAGTATATAGTTCTATTTTGTGGATTAGGTGATTCTCTAGAAGTTGATTATAGTACTCTTAATGTGAACAAGTCTTCCTAAATACTCGTCTTTTGGAGAAAATATGAGTTTGTGTAAGGAATCTAATAAAGGTTGAAAGTAAATATGATAAGTTATTATGTTTCCTTATGAATAAATTCCTCAATAAAAGGTAACTTAAAACAAAAATGTTGTCTATTAACTTTTCCTACTGGGGAATCGAAGACCGTTTAACCCATCACAAGTTTGTGATTTTCTTGTGGTAAACTTTCTCCTAAACATGTTTTCTATCACTCTCCATCAGAACATGACCCTTTTTTTTCCTCCATGTCCATATTTTCATACTTGGAATCCTAGTATGGGTTAACTCGGGTGACCTTTGTACTTATCTTTCTTTATTTTAAAGTGTTTGTTTTACCGACTTTTGTTCCGATGTGGGACTTTCAAGGATGTTTCCAAGCGCAATTCTAAAATTGCGAGGACGCAATTCCCAAAAGGGGGGAAGGATGTAACACCCCTGGTAAATAAAGAATATGACATTTCATATTTATCTATAATTGTGAATAAAATATTGAAATGACTTTAAAGGGGAAGCTATGCTCGATGGCGTACCCAACACACAACAACGAGTTTCTTGGGAATCTTACGTTGCACTCTAATAATAAAATAATGGTAGTTAATATGTAGCCATTGTATTGGCGGGAATGGATAGAAATAACTAAAATATGATTATATATGTTCTTAAATATTTTTACATTTATACAATAAAAGATAAAGGCTTAAAATACGGAAAGAATTCAATTTTTGGTGTATATGCCCTAGTTTTCACTAAAGGTTCACTTATCACCTTTTGATGGAGAACCGTCATTAAATATAGTTTTGTTCACTCTTAAACATTATTTTGGACCAAATAATACTCTTATTAAGAATCGGGACATCAAAATTTACTTTGTGTAAATTTTTGGTATCTTTCTGATAAAGTTCATTTTTTTAATGAATAGTGTAAAATGTTGTATTTTAATTCAAAACCACTTTTTAATCTAATTTATTTATATGATTAGATTATATTTTGAATTGGGTTTAAAGTGAAATTAGAAAATATTTTTACCATTAAATCCAATAGTGGTCGTTGGAATCAATTTCACTTTGAAATCAGACTTAAACTAGGGTCAATCTTTTGATACTTATTGTTTCATAAAACACGCTATTTGTCATGACAGCGGGAATTAATTATTAAATTAATTAATGTGACTTATATGTTTTGAATTTTGTAAAAAGTACTTTATTTTTGAATTCAGAATATCAAATATAGCTTAGGGTGAATTTTTGGTAATTTTCTGAAAAACGTCAATTTTTGATGAATAGTGAAACCACTAAGTGGTAATCAAGAAAACTGATTTTTTAGTTAAATGAAAGTTTACCACTAATGTCTATTGAATTTTGAAAATATGACATACATGGTTGTCATTAAGAAGTAAAATGTGGTTCAATGAGATTAAATTAATTTTTTGGTGAATAGTAACTTATTACGTTTTTAATCGCGATTAGTGGTAATTAGTGTTGTTTAAGGTATAAATAATGCTTTAATGATATGAAATGACCTAGACACATGTCCCAACCTTATTGGTTGTGTCATGGCCGACCAAGAAAAGCCATTAGTCATCTTGGGGACCCCATGGATCCACTTTGGTTGACAAATGACATAAATAACATTTTATTTAATGTAAAAGTAAAATTGACACAAACATGATATGTTTTACTAAAACAATTTTTAAGTGTGGTTATACAAGTCATAATTTTGATTATAAATATTAATTGGAAATCTAAAAGGATTTCCTACATAATAGTATTTTTTTTATAATTTTTAGACATTAAATAAATTAAATTATTTATGACATAATAATGATGTAGCGATGATATCATTATTTGACGATTTAAATAAAATGGAAAGTTAATGTAAAATCTATGAACTACACATCTAAAAAACTTATTGGATGAGTGGATTTCGAAGCCTTATCACCTTATCCACGAATTATATCAATGTGGGACCTTTTAAAACCGAAACACATTTTTAAATAAAGTAATATTTCTTTACTTTCCAAAAGTACCCCTCCTCTCCTCTTATAAAAGGCCCCCACCTCTACCTCATTTAACACACTCCTCAAGCCTTTGGCTCGGCCAACCCCTGTCCATTTACTCTCTCCACATACCTCTCCTCATCCTAGAGGACTCCCTTTGGGAAGAACCCTTTCAAAGGAAGCCTTTAGGCTTAAATCAAAAGGAGTTACACTTTTAAAGGTAATTCATTCTCTCATGTTCATTTGTTTTATTTTGCTTCTCCAACCCCCTAAACTCTTTTTATTTACTTCTTTTGTAACAACACCAGTATCCTCAATATACTAGGATTTTGTTATAAGATTTATTCGAGCTACACTCTCACACAACTACATCAAATGGTTAAAGAACATACGGTTTCCGTGGATGGTGAAATTCTGCCTCCCGAAACGATGATTGTTCAATACTCATTTAACACCTTTAAAGGTGGCCATTATGATGTCACTATTTTTATATATGATATATAATATGTTTATGTTTTATTTATGCTTCTTTATTTTTCATTTTTTTCTTACCTTTATGGCTTCCATTATGGGTATACGCGATATCTTCATTTAAGGAAGTGCGGACTGTCGCCCCCTCAAAGTGATTTGATTCATTAAATACCATATGTGGGATGTATAAAGGATGGAAATATGATATTATATATGATATTATACTGGAATTATAATATACCTTTATATCATTATTATTACATTCTATAAAATACGAAATAGAAATGAAAGTAGCGTTCATGCGTACGTACGGCTTACCGTCTCCATGAACGGTGCATTTCATTTCTTACCTCTAAATGATTATGTAATGTTATAAATGCATGAATGTACTGGATATATATGACATATATGATATCTACATAATGAAAACAATTCTGGATATAATAAACATTTGGCCACACGAAAAACATGTAATTGTAAGAAGACCACTTTCGACTTAAGACCCAAATATCGGCAAAACAAATATTATTAACTTAAATGATTACATAATGTTTGTGACATGGTAATAAGTGGTATAAAATTAATAATGATCTTGAAAAAGGGTTACTAAGGAATTAGAAATTAACTCAAGTTTATTATTCATGAGATTAAAGAACGATCGAGTCAAGTCGGACCCGAGGTAAGGGATCCTACACCTCTCTTTCTTTTTAAGTACACTCTTTTATGTCATTCCTTTTATGCTCATATTTCTTAAGATTGGGATGTTCTTTTAAATTAATCCTACTGTACGTATTATGTTCATATGATGAGAGACCTTATTTCCTCTCATCAATCCATTTTGGAAGTTTTGAGTGGCGCCGTTAGGCTGCCGAATTTTCGTAAGGGATTTTTCATCTCACTTTTATTCTCGTGAGATTTATGCTACATTTTCCACAAATTCCATTGAGTGGTGTATGTACTGCCCATTATTCTACTCTTTGTGTAATATACTTTCGTTTATGAGTATTTACATCAATGATCTATTGTCCTTCTTTCATGGGGTGTATGTTTTGAAAGATACCCAAGTCGGTAAGGGAACCTTTCACCCTCCTCTTTTTTAAAAGACTTCTTTTGTTGGGTCTTTTAATTTACATATTGTTATGTTGGGATATGTTCTAATATATCCTTATTGATGTAAATTTCATTTCCAAGTGATGAGATAAACTTTTTATCTCTCATGAACTCATTTTGATATGATGCCGTTAGGCTGTCAAGGGAACTTTTGAACCCAATTTCGATTTCTTTGGGTTCAACGTGTAGTCATTGAATATGTCATCCATTGAATATGTGTGAATGACCTTTTATTGTTTTACACTTAATATACACTTATATTGGGTGTATTTATATTTTTCACACATATTTTGAGATTTATTTGTCCTTAATTTAAGGATACCTTCTTTATAAGGGATTTCATCACATTTGACATTTCTATTGAGGGTTCATTGTTGTTATGCATCAATTCACTCTTATATGGTGTATATACTGTCCTTTGGAGTATTATATCATGAATCCTTTTATTCTCATGATATTATAAAGTTCTGACTAAATGTTATTCCTCAATTATTGTATTCAAGTGTCTCTAATTTTGGTAAAACCCCTTTTACCAGAATATCGTTTTAAATGTTTTAATTATTTGTTCTTATTAATATCCATGTTTTCAAAATGGTTTTAAGGATTTATTTATATGGATATTAATGGTTTAAAATGTTAAAAGCTTCAAGGTGGTATGGGACACTTTTATTCAAAAATCTCTTTATTAGATGTTTTAAATGGTTTTGGAAATGGTTTCTTTTTGAATGGATTCATTATTTCAATATCCTAAAATGTTATATTGTGATTGAAATGTGGAAATGTTATGTTTCCTTTATTCATGTTTTATGTGATACGATTATGTTATGGTTCTTGGGCATTGTTATGAAGAACGGGTGGTTCCGTGATAAACTAAGGACGGGTGAGCCCGATATAGCTCTCCAATGCATTGGGTAACGCGAAGGAGTGAAACGTTAAGGTTTCTCCGAAGAGATTTAGGGAATATACTGTGATGGGTATTCCAAACGTAACCAAGGGGGTTACTCCCTACGTAAGAATGTTATGAATGCCTCAAGTTACCTTTATGTCTTATGATTTCTATGATTTATTCATGGTTTTATGAGGTATGTTAAAGTGCCTTTGTTTTATGGGTAAAGTATGATTTCATTCTTATGTATATATGAACTCATGTATCCTTTCCATATTTTTATAACTCTTACTGAGATTTTTATGCTCATCCCAAGTTTTTGAAATGTTTTTCACAGGTCAAGGTAAAGGTACATGATGTGATGATAATGTCAAGGATGTGTCAAGAAAGAATCCATGTTATATTTTAAATATGTTCCCATTGATGGGAAGAATGAATACTGTCTTTTATGTAACCACTTTGTTTAAATGTGGAATGTAATGCAAGTTTCATGATCTAATTCTCTAAAACTCTAAACCTGAAAAGATCCTCAATGTGTAATCTTGTAATAACTCAAGATTAAGTAAGGTTTAAGGCTGGGGCTTATAGAGATGGCATAATAAGTTCAATTGATTCAAAAGTACATTAGAACAACTCAGATTTGGTAGAATATTTATACGGATAACTGAAGGAAGGATCATTCTTTCGATGTAGGTGATCATGTATTTTTCAAAGTTTCTCTATGTAAAAGTGTGATGTGTTTTGTGAAGAATGGAAAGTTGAGTATGAGGTTCATTAGAGCCTATGAAATCCTAGAGAATGTTGGATAAATTTCCTACAGCAAGGATTTACCTCCATGTTTATCCCAGGTATATAATGTTTTTCATGTTTCAATGTTGACAAAGTATATACTGGATCCATCTCATGTTTTGAGTCCAAATGTATTTCAGTTGGAATAGAATCTTACTTATGGGGAACAACCAGTCCATATTATTGACTGAAGAGAGCATGTGTTACAAAATAAGGTAATTCATCAGGTAAAGGGTTTGTGAAAAAAAAGGTTGAAGTGGAAACGTGGAAATATATGATTGAAATTAGGGATAAATACCCCCATTTATTTTATAAGGGAATAAAATTGTGAGGATGCAATTTCCAAAAAGGGGGAAGGATGTAACATCCCACGTAAATAATGAATATGACATTTTATTCTTTATTAATATTTTTGAATTAAATATTTATCTTACATTATTGGGGATGCTATGTTTAATAGTGTACCCAATACACAACATCGGGTTTCTTGGAAATCGTCTGTTGGACACAACGTTGAGTTATACTAAAAAATAATAATATAATATTATTATTTTAAATAGTAGTTAACACATAGCCATTTTATTGGAATTAATAAACAAAACTGACTACAATATGATTACACATTTTTTTTAAATTTTTTTAGATTTATCCAATAAAAGATAGAGGCTTAAAATGTGATTGAATCCAATTTTATGCATAAACACTCTAATATTCTTTAAAAGGTCGATTTGCCACCTTTTGATAGAGAAAACTTTTTAAATATAATTTTTTGTAACTTTTATATGTTCAATTTGAATAAATAATATTCATATTTAGAATCAAGAAATCAAAATTTTAATTGGATGATTTTTTTTGTATTTTTCTGATAATGTTAATTTTTTAATTAATAGTGAAAAATGTTGCCTTTTAATTCGAAACTGCCTTTTAATCTATTTTATTTCTATGATTAGATTATCTTTTTAATTGATTTTAAAGTGTAATTAGATTATATTTTTATTATTTAATCGAATTTGTTTCATTGTAAGTAATTTCAGTTTGAAATTGGACATAAACAAGAGTAAATCTTTTGAAAGTTATTATTTCTTAAAAACATGATTTTTGGTTTTGAAAATGAGAATTAATTTTAAATTAATTTATGTAACTTATATATTTTAAATTTGGAAAAGTGTATTCCATATATGGAATCAAAAGGTTCAAATTTTTTAAATAAGTAACTTTAAATTTTAGACATTACAAATATTTACTTTAGTAAATATTTTATTTACCAAGGTTAAACGGAAAATCTGATAAATAAGGGTAAAAAAATAATATTATAATAATATTATATTACCCTTACACTTGTCCTAACGACATTTCATGAGATATTTCCATCCAAGGGCATCTTTGGTTCGATTTTGGGACCCCATGTAGCCACTTTGGAGTGACAATGACATTTTATATTAATTAATTTAAAGCAAGGACAAACATAACACAATCATATATATCTTTTAGTGAAACAATTATATATTGGGTTATATAAGTGATATATTAGACAATAAATATTAATTTGAAATAAAAATAGATTTACTACATCATGGTATTTTATTTACAATTTTTATACATTAATTAAATAAATTTTATTATGACACAATGGTGATGCAGTAATTTATTTATTTATTAAGGATTCAAATAAATGATATTATAAATATTAAAATGAATTTATTTTCAACCTTTTTACACCATAAACACATTTTAGGGATAATAAATAATTGTTATATTTTAATTAATTAAGGTTATTCAAAAAAAGGAAGTTGTTATATATTTTTTAAAAGTCATGATATGAATAATTTATAAATTGGCATAAATGTGTTTTTAAAACAATTAATGTTTTATTAAATGATAATATATTCCTAAAAATCTGAGATTTGGACAAATGAATTAAATAATGTTAATAATTTCATAAAGTATTCATTTTGGGTCTCTTGGAATTTTATAGTAAATATATTAACCATATAGTATGAATATGTTATAGGACATGGTAAAAGATAAATAAGTTAACAAAAAGTTAAATAAAAATGATAAGGATTAAAAAGAATCAAAACCCTATCAAATTCTTATCGAATGATTTTATTTAGACTTATATGTACCTTATCTTAAAATTAAATAAATTTCTGAGCTTTGGAAATGGACAATAATTTTATAATAAAATAATACTTTCAACCATTCCAAAAGATCCCCTCCTCCATCTTATAAAAGGACACCACCTATAAAACATTACTCACACCTCTCAAGCCCCTTGGATCGTCCAAACTATAGTCCAATAATATATCAACATCCCTATGTTCATCCAATAATCCTTAACTTTGTCAGAAAGAACTTTAAGAATGCCCTTTGGTTCAAATCAAAAGAAGTTACCTGATTTATAGGTAACGTCTTCTCTCAATTTATTTTTTTTATTTTCCTTCTCCAACCCCATAAACACTTTTTATTACATTATTTCATAAAAACACTAGTATCTTAAATATAATATTATGTTTTTATGAGAATTATTTGGAATAATCTTCCAAACACCACCATCTAATTGATACGAACATACTGTTTCAGTGGACGACAAACTACTACCTCACGAAATGATGATTGTTGAGTTATCTCCTACCACATATCATAGAGGAAATTATGATAAAATTGTATTTATATGTGATATGTATTATATTTATATTGTCTATATACTTCTTTATTTTTCATTTCTATCATACCTTTATGGTTTCCATCATGGGTAATCCCGATAATTTTATTTGAGAAATTGCGGACTATCGCCCCCTCAAAGTGATATGAATTGTTCATGCCATATATGGAATGTATAAAGGATGGAGTTAATGAAATTATATATGATATTATATTATAATTATAATATACTTATATATCATTATTTTTTCATTCCATTAAATATGAAATATAAATGAAAGTAGCGTTCATGTTTACGTATGACTTACTGTCTCCATGAACGGTGCATTTGATATCTTATCTCCATTTATTAGGTACTATTATAAATACATATTCATACTGGATATATATTATATCTATGATATCTAAATCATGAATTTAATTATGGATATAATGGTGTTTTTACCACATGGACAACATGTAAATATAAGAAGTTCATTTTGTACTCAAGTACCAAATATCAACAAAACAATCGTTATTATCTTAAATGATTTGGTAATGTTTATAACGTGGTAATAAGTTATATAAAAGGAATAATAATCTTGAAAAAGGGTCTTAACCAAGTAAAATAATATTTAGTTTATTATTCATGATATTAAAGAAGGAACGAGTCATATCAGACAGAAGGTAAAGGACTTCGTCTCAATCTCCTATCATTGAGACATCCTTTGATTTATACACGAATTTATTTCATACAGTGTATAAACCCCATTGACATTTAATTTCATTAGAAGGGAATATTTTATCTTTGAATCATTTTACTAGATGGAAAAAAAATATTTTTAACATACGCGGTGACAAATATCTTTCCACCGCCATGAGCGTTATTTGATATTTTTCTTCCTGGACAAGACATAATGTTTTTAAAAGGAAAATAAATAACATTCACTCTTTTAAGTAATTTGGTTATTGAAAATGGTTTTGATAATGGATTGGTTATGTAAATATATTTAAATTATATATTGTGATTGAAATGTGGAAATGTAATCTTTGCTTTATGTTTATTTTATGTGTTATGAATGTGTTTTGGTTCTTGGAAGTTGTTTATGTATATGGGTGGTTCTGTGATAAACCTAGGGCGGGTGAGCCTGAAATATCTCTCCAATGAATTAGGTAACATGATAGATGTAAATGTTAATGTTTCTCCTAATAGATTTAGGGAATATACTATGATGGGTATTACAAACGCAACTCCCTACGTAGCTGCGAAATCTACATTGTAAGTACGATATAGATGCCACATGATACCATTATGAATTTATTATTTCAATGTGTTATTACCAAATCATATGATTTCATGAGTTATGATAAAGAGATTATTTTTATGTATTTATGGACTAATATTTTATATCATTATTTTATAACCATTATTGAGCCTTTTATGCTCATCCAATGTTTTTGAAATTTTTATCACAAGGTATAAGGCATGGTAAAAGAAAGGAACAATTAAAGATGATTTATATCAAGAAATGATTTTTTGTTTTCCTTTATGAGTTTTTATTTTATGAAAAAATGGATGTTGATTAAAAGTTTGTACATTGTAAAATTTGAGATGTAATGTAATAGTTATGGCATAATTATCTAAAACTCTAAAGCTGATAAGATCCTCAATGTCAATTGTTGACTTAACATAAGATTATGCAATGTTTAAGGTCAAGTCCTTATACAAATATAACAACCATTCAAATCCCTATTTCAATGGACCTCAACATTGAAAAACCAGTCTCGGATCAAAGATCAATATCCCGATGCACAATAATATCTATCCTATAATATATAATCATTGTTGGCTCATCATTCCATGTTTTAAGGCATAGAGATATCCATACTTCCAATATCTTAGCCCAATGCCCTCATGTATAATGGTAGGCCTCATCCACTAACATATGGTTCTCAAGACTATCAAATAATTATCTATCACAATCTAAATGGATTTCTACCATATGAAACCCCATCATATATAATGTTCAACACCATCACCTAAGGAGAATAAACTACAGGGGTCTTAACCTGCAACGTGTGGTCAAAATAACCTTATACAAGTCATATCTATGATCACATGACTGTAATGATGCATCAACTAAAAATGGTGAGTGGAAATAATCAAAACACATAATCCACATCATTCAACACCTCATAACCCTGTGATATTGTCTCTAAAATACATATGGTCAACATCATCTCATGACTCGAGAGACATGACCTGAACCCTATGACCTTATCATCTCAAAATAATGCCCATGTCTCCCACCCTAGTGAACAACAACATCTGGTGTATCCTGGGCCAAGAATATCCCGATGGCCATGTCACCTCAGTCTAGGTGATTAGGATCACCTCCATCCTTGTTCCAAGCCCTTCATGGTCCCATGTAAATAATCAAATTAATATATAAATTTGAATTTAATTTATGTCATATTCCTGACCTAAACTACCAATCTGGTACCATACATTTACCCAACAAAACAAAATGTAGTGAAGAAATAGAATGCCCATATGCCTTTCATAGCATCTATTAAACAATTTTAATGTAATCATTTAATTATTCAATGGTCTCTCTCAGATTACACACATGGAGTACTATAAAACAACCAAAAAATCTCAAAAATGAAGGAGAAATATAGGAACCAACAATATTAAGTTAGTAGGATATTTCTTATCTAATATCACACCCTAACTCGATCCAAATTAGGGGAAATGAGAGTTTTATATGAATGGCTTGAAAAATAGGGAAAATGTGTTGTATGGATTTAGACCATATTATAGCGAGATAAAATTAGATGAGAAGAAAGAGGATTAAATCCCTTATCAATTCAAATCAAATAACACCAACGGTGACTGAATCAGAGCTCGTACAAGGATGTTGGCTAAAAGCCTATGTAGAAGAGAAAGGGAGAACCCCATATAATGTGTGAGTGAAAATGAAGGAGAAATGGGTGGAAATAAAGAAAAATGATTAGGAAAAAATGTTAATTTTCCCCCTTTTAAATACCAAAAATGTTTGACTACATGATTTGGATAACCATGCACCAATTGGGTGGTGATAACTATCCAACACTACAAAAAAAACACTGGTTAGTTGTGGTTTTTTCACATGGTTATATTAACCACTACTAAATATATTATATTTTAAATAATAATATAATGACGGTATTGTCAAACTACAGTGGATTGTTTTTATAATTTTTATTAGTTTCCATTAAAACACCAGGAAATGTCATAAAACCCCTATTTTCTCCCCCTTCCCCACTCCATTTTCATGACTCGACCATGACCTGTATCCTCCCCCACTCCCCAAGCAACCCCAACCCATTGGACCCCAGCCTCCAAACTCCCTCTCCCCAATAGCGATGCGACCACCCCCTCCCCCCCCACCCCCGCCCCTCTGACCGCACTCCTTAATCATTAGTGGTGACAACTGACCCCATGTGACCCCCTACAACCTCACCCTCCATGGCAGTTCCCCTCTACAACGACGATGCTACCCCCCTCCAACCTCCATCTCCCTGGTGGTGGAGTGAAACCCCGCTCCAAACTCCCTCCTCAGTACTTGGGGGAATCCTTGACCCTACGATCCACCTCTCCAACCTTCCTCTTCCCCGTGGTGGTGCAGATCCCCCCTCCAACCTCCCTCTCCATGGTAGCGACATGGACCCCCTCTAAATTCCCTCTCCCATTCTTGGTTCCCCTCCAGCCTCTTATCACTTCTTTGGCCTTGTTTGGGTAATTTAGTGTCCTACATTATGGAAATGTCAGATTAGAGGATGGTTATTGAAAATTTATAGTTAATTAAATTAACCGAAACTGATTTATTTCATATTTAATCTATGTTTTAGATTCCTAATTAAATTTTTATTTTTGTATAAAAATCTATTTTATTGTGAAACTATATTTTTCTATTTTCCCCTTGAATTCATTGGTGTTTTTAGATTAAAAAATTTATTTGAAATTTATTTTTTAACTACCATACACACCTAACATTGGATAAAATAGTAGAATGTATTTTATTAAATGTAATAATAAAATCAGAATTTGATTTGGTTCTTAAAATACTTTTTAATTGAAATTCATGAATTCCAATGGTGTGCATTGATTTTTAAGAACCAATATTGGGTTTCCTTGAATACATTGACTTTATGATGATTGAGTATTTGAGTTTTCAAAGGAAACTACATAAAGAGGTTTCTCATTGTGTATTATCATGTGGCCTCTATACCTGAAAATTATTTTATTGGTTATAATATAAAAAATTTGAATCTATTGATTTATCTTTATTTTTTCACAATAATTGGTTACATATTGACTCTTTGTTATACCCCTATAATTTAATGTAAATTATACACCCTTAGTGTTTTTTCCTCAGTCTTCTTTTTTTAGCTACTTATTATACTCCATGATATTGATTAAAAAAATTCATTTTGTCTTTATTTATTATTTATCCACAGTAAATTATTTATCTTGGGATTGTAGTTAATATTTTATTCCATGAGTTAATAACATTATTCCATGTATAATATTCATGGATAAATATTTTATAAAAATAAATTACATTTCTAAAAACACAAATCCCAAAGATTGAAAATGAGAAAAAGGGGTTATAATATACATGTATTAATCTATCAAATGTGATCTTCCACTACATTTACATGATACCTAATAATTGTTCTAGAAACATGAATAAGATACAAAAATAAATTTTTATCACATTCGAGAAATTTTATAATTTTAAATATTTTTCATTGAAATTACTAACTAATAAGGTGTATAATGTGTCTAGTAAGAGGTTCCGCTAGCTAGTTTTGAAGGAAATTAAGGTACAAATATAAAATGACCTTAAATAGTATAATAAAGTATAAGAACATATAACAGCCAAATAATTATGTGTTTAACATTTTTATCCATCCAATATTGGGAGATATCCAAATATTTTTATTCATATTTTGGGGTTCTCTTGGTTTTATTTAGACCACGGTAGATGGATCAAACATTAATCAATGAAACAATTTTTTCAATGGAATGAACCCTCCTAAATTACAACAATAAGGGAGAATACACCATTATATTCTTATCCCATAGAAATAATAACATCAACATATAAAATATCAAAAATTGATACATCTTTACCATATTTTATATAGATATTGTTTTTCACACTTCAATCATTAAATATTAATTTCCTCAAGCAAGTATTTGACTTCAAATACCAAGCGCTTGAGTCATATTCTAACACGTATGCATTATTATTTAATTTTGATTGTACCTATTTGATTAAAAAATATGTATCATTATTTTGAATGTATAAATTGAATACAATACATTATCTATGGATAAAAGTTGGATTAATTTACCTCAAAACACACCTTGGTATGCCATGAGATTGGAAGAATTTTTAGATTATGAAATTGAAAAATGATCAGTGGATGGTATGATAAAATTCATATGTCCTGATTGATTGTAAATTCAATTGATGGTTGAATAGAAATGAAGTATATAATCCTTTGATATTGAAACAAATTACTTCTTGATATGCCTGATTGATTTGGAATGGTGAATCAAATGTAATAGAAAGTCAAAAAAATGAAAGTACTATCAATGAAATACACAGTGACCTAAAAGAGGATAATTCATTTCAAAATTTGTTAAATGAATCACTTGGTTTTTTTAGAATTTAATGTCCATGATTTTTATAGATCAATAGAACCTTTAGTTGATCCTAAGTAGGATAATCTTGTTTTTGGAACCACGGATGTACTTTTCTAAATGGAATATGGTTTTTTTGTCAAAAATCCTTTAATGGATGATTAGGGAGATTGAATGGAAAGGTATCATACTATTAAATCCATAAGAAGTACTGAAGGTGGCACAATATTCCATTATTTTTCATATTGTTTGGCCTCAAAATCCAGAGATTGATGTTGGAAAAGAATGATTATTCACTAGGAGTGAATGGTATGATAAACGATAAAGAGAATCTGAAAAATAAGGGAAATGTATACCTCAAAGCATGGACCGGATACCATATCCTAGGAATGGTTCACGATTGCATACCTGGTAGTGGGAATAGAATGCGAAGCAGCGCAAAAAACTGAAAAATATTCGCAACGACTGTTCGTGCTGAAGGTGTGTGGTACACAAGAATGATGGAGGTTGGAGGGAATGTTTTGGTTCAAAAAATAGGATTGGTACATAGTGGAGGCTAATAATACGTGAATATAGTTAAGTATATAGTGATGATTGTCCACCATTGGAAATTTGGGTAAATTTGATTAGACATTTTTTTGGAGTTTCGATCCTACATACAGAATAGTAATCCCTTCCATTATGTAGTTGGATTGGAGATGAAAATAGCTAGAAGATATTAAGTAAAGTATGAATTTTTTCAAGAGGGAGAAGATGGTACACAAAGAGAACCATCCGTATGAGGAAAACAGTCTGCAGATGAATGTGTAGTTCATAGAGGAAGATCTCATAGTATGCGGTAGAGTAAGGCAACACATAGAGTAGGGAAGTACACAGAGTAAGGTATTACAATGATTAGGGAAGTCCACATAGGAGCTATATGGTACTCAAAAACAATAGTGATCTGTGAAGTAGGTGGTTCTCAAACCATACCCAGAACACAGTATACAGAACACCCAAGGAAGCCTGAAAATTTACCAAATCAGTTAGAGAAATTAATTTCCATAACCTATCTGTGTATGGGAAAATAAATTACATCTATGGGAGATTATTAGTCTACAAAGAGAATCCAATTACACTTTAGTATTCATGTTTTAATGATAAACTATTGAAGCAACCTTCAAGTAGATAAACAGAGTGAATATTCTTCCAACACGATGTGCTAGGAGGAGTTAATGAAAGTGACCCGAGGACACATTGTGTTATCCCTAAAATCTTGTAATGTAAGTAAACCTAGGACAAAGTGAATATTATAAAAATCTTGTAATCCACAACTTGATATGATTAGTTGTTTTTGTTACTACCGACACACTATCCGTGTATGCTCCTTGGACATAGCACTTAATGGTGAACCAAGTAAAATTGTTGCTTCATTTATGATCATGTGATTGTTTGTTTTATGATATTCCTATTCAGACAAGTTTAACAGGTTCCTACCGACATGGGAACAATATCCATAAAGATAAAATAAAAAATTTGACACCCTGATTCACCCTCCCCTCATAGGGTGTTGCAGGGTCCTTCAGTAGCTCAGAACGTCAGTGAAAAAAAATTATTTTTATGAATTAATTGAACATGGACAAAAATTATTATATGAACGGTGTTCTATGTATTTGAGGTTGTCTTTCCTACTACTGTTTATCATATCAAGTGTCTCTATGGAATTACTGACAAATAAATTTTGATGATTTTAGAGTATCTTCATGATGAATTTAGTGAATCTAAGATCCCTACACCATTAGATGAGATGAATAAATTCAACAATGAACTTAGACATGACTATAACAGGATAAATTAATTAACTAATGATTTCATAATTTATTGGGGAGAAGAGTTTGATAAAGGAGAATGTGCAAGATGTTATAAATTCAGATGTAATTCAATGCGCATTAGTGAGAGTATAAATCAATAAAACCCTTCGAAGAAATAGAGGAATAAAACTCCTGAAAAGGTATTACATTACATTATACTAAAATTATGATTGTAAATATTTTCATATCAACTATGATTGAAGATGAAAAGAAGTGGTATGATCAAGATAGTAATAATGACATGATGATAAATCCAAAAGATTCAACATAATGGAAGAGTTTTTCATCACTATATCATGATTTTTTTTTTCGAATCCTAGGAATATATTTTTGGGATTGGCTTCTGATGGATTTAACCCTTTTGGAACATTATTTACAAATTATAAAATTTTGGTAGTTGTTTTTATCCACTATAATCTACCACCATAGATGTGTATGAAGAAGAATTATTTCATTATTTTGATGATAATTCCTCAAAATCAAATTCTAATAAATGATATTGATGTATACCTCCAACCTATAATCATAGAATTGAGAGCATTATGGGATGATGGAATGGAAATATATGATGTATAAATGGGAAAACTATTCAAAATTCATGCTTCTTAAATGTGTAAAATTAATGAATTTCCTAGACTAGGAAATTCATCTGGTTGGAACACTAATACTCGTTTGGCTTTTCTAGTTTATAATTATGATTTTGATCCTAGATGATTAGTTCATAAGAATAAAATGGGTTTTTATGTATCATAATTGATTTCTTGATCCTCTCATAATTCTAGGTTTAATAATACACGATTGAATGATGACATTGAAATAAAAAAGTCACCAAAGGTGTTATCTATTTCTGAAATCTTAGGACACTTAATGAAGATCACTAATGAATTTGGAAAATGTCAAATATTTAATGAAAGGTGGAAAATGGTATAATATATAGTATCTGAAGATTATGGAATTAAAAAGGAAGAAAAAGTTTATAGTTTTCAAAATTCCTTATATGGATTTTAATTTGATAGGTCATAATATTGATGTAATACATATTGAGAATAACATCTGTGGAAATGTAATTTTTACAGTGCATAATGAGCAGGTTAAATTGAAGGATCTCCTTAATTCTCATAATGATTTGGATTAAATGAATATAAAAAACGGTTTGTGGGGAAATGATAATCGAAATTTTCCTTTGGCTATTTTTATAATGAAAAATAATGAGAAAGATGTATTCCTTCGAAATCTAAATAATGTAAAAGTGACAGATGGATATTCAAGTAACATATCAAGGTGCGTTGACCTAAAACATCACAATTTACATGGATTGAAATATCATGACTCACATATTTTCATAGATTAGTTTTTTTGTTGTATTTTCATAATAATTTAACTATAAAAGTAATTGTGGTTCTAAATGAGTTTTGTACATTTATTCAGAGAGATTTTTGGAAGAACATTAAATCCAAATGAGCTTCATAAACTGTAAGAAAGAATTGTTTTGACACTGTCATTTTTTGATGTTATTTCCCCATTCATACTTCATAGTCTTGATTCATTTGACCATTAACTTTGATGAATAAGGTAAAAATGGTGGACCGGTACACTATCGATGGATGTATCAAATTGGTATGTATGTTGATATATTTTTATTTTCATTTGTGAATTTATTATTATCAAATCATGGTGTAATTTCATTTAATATGTTTCTTATTTTTTTCATCAGGCACATAGGTCATTTAAAATCATATGTAAGTAATAATTCTCAACCAAAATTCTATATTACTAAATGTTAAATAGCTGAAGAGTTGTATTAATTATTTTCTAGGTATTTGGAAAGGATTGAGACTAGATTCAATCGTTTTGGACGTGATAATGACATTTCCATAAATTGTAGTTATGAAAATCGGTCATCGGTATTTCCAACTATTGAACAACCAATTAGAAATGGGTCAAATTTTACACTGACTAAATTGGAGTTGTTACTAACACATAGATATGTGATACTTAATAGTGTTATTGCATATCCATTTATTGAATAATTTTGACTAAAAACAAAGAGGTGACAAAGGGGATGAGATCAAAATGAGTTGGAATTAAAAAAATATGTTAATAAGGATCTTGTCAAATGGTTCTCCCATAGTGTAAGTATACACTCATATTCATATTATTGGTGTTTATTTATTTTCTATAGGTTAAATGTAATAAAATATATCTTTTTTTTCAAGATAATTAAAATTTACAACAGAGATGATATATTTAATGATTCAATGTTTTTAGCTTCAGTTCCACTAAGGCGGGCTAAGATATTTGATTCCAATAATATTAATGGATTCAGGTTTCATATTATTTATTGGGAAGAAGCCTTAAAAAATCATAAAAGTGGTGTATTTACATATTTAGATTTGTGATACTACAGGAAGTTGATTTTTATAATCGAAAAAACTATCATGGACAATTTTTATTTGTCTTATTCAAGTTAATGTGGGTCAACATTGATATGGTTATAATGAATGATTCATTAAATTTTACTTCTTTTTAGTTATATTTCTTGATGGATACTGATGAGCCTATAGAGTATGATCTATTTAACTTGGATTCAGCAATGAATATGGTTTATTATGTAAATAATAAAATACATGATGGTTGGAGTGTTGTTTTACTCTAATGTTAAAGGGAATTATATTATATCAGTGATGAATATCAATTAGTGCTTTGTCAGAGTGAACCACATCAACCAAATAATTTTGAAAAATTATTTCCTAACAATATAGAAATGATAAAACATTAATGGGAGGGTGAAAAGTAAGGTCACTTCATAATAGAGGTTGGTAATAATAACGATAATGAAGAAAATGATAATTGAATGTATAAATTGGTAATGAAATTATGTTAAAAGTTCTCATTGATAAGTGTTTCAAACATATATAAATTGTTTTAGTTTTTTTCACAATAATATTTTAGTTATTCATTATTTATATATTTAATATACCTTAACCAATTGAAATGCAAGAATTATGATAATTTAAGGCTAGATTCTTGGGAAGATTTCTTGTGAGACTTTGAGATTTCCCATTAATTATAGAGATTGGAGGCATATTCCTATATCTTAGAAAAATGTGATAATTGATACTTAAGTAATAGTAATATTAATTTGACATTCCTTTATAACTAATTTAAAAGACATGAGTAATTTTTTTAATACACTTACAATGTTTTTTTTATTTCAAGATGTTTCCCCATTTGGATTTCCTTGATTCCGTTTCATGCCCTTGGAATATTCAAAAAAACATAAAAATCCATAAAAAACTAAAACGACACTTTTCAATAGAAAAAAATGAATTTTGAGTTATACTGACCACATATTATGACGGATTGGTGTATATTTGATTCCTACAGTTCTAAAATAAATTATTGATATTTATACACAAGTTGGAAAACAATATGAGATTTTTTGCTCGGTTTTGACTCAGTAAACAGTTTTGAAAGGTATAAAAGCTTTTAAAAACAAGTGTTTGGGGTTAAAAACAATGAAAACCAGGTAGAATTGTTATGAAATCAGGGGACAATGACTATAGATTTAATTTTGAAAAATAGAAACTGATGACACATAAGTCTGAATGAAGGTTTTCCCATTACATCCGTAAATGTTTTTAGTGTTTTAAAACACTAAATCATGCAAAGAAAAGTCAAAACTTGAAAAAAGATGTATGATTGTCCTGAAATTAAGGTACACCAACTATATTTTTAATTGTCTAATGTATGAATTGAAGATAGAAAATTATGAATGACGGTTTTCTTGTAATGGCAGTAAACACATTTTAAGTGTTTTAAATCACTAAAAATTTCATGAAATGGTCAAAAAATAAGAAAAAAATGTAATATCATTGTGAAATTAAGGGAAATCATAAAAGTAGTAGTTTTTTATGTGTACATAGAAACAATGTGTCAATCCGATGTCCAGTGTGATCAGAATTAATTGGTAATCACGTATAAAAGGTATAAAAGCCTTAATAAACTTGTGTTGGGGGGACAAAACTGTTGAAAAAACATTGGATTGTCTTGAAGTCATGATAAAATTACTATATATTTTATTTTGAAATGTAGGAATCAATAGAATTTCATTTATAGTGATGGTTTTCTTATTAGGAGAATAAATTAATTTTTAGTGTTTTCAAACACTAAAATGTGCAAGGATTGGTCAAAACTAGACAAATGACATTAGATTATCCTAAAATCAGGGTAAAATGACAATATATTTAGTAATTAAATATAGGAACTGATGACACGTGATTCGGAGTGACAATTTTCTTATTATAGGTGTAAATGAGTTTTTAGTATTTTAAAACAGTAAAATACATCTAGAACGGTCAAAAAAATTAAAAAAGTTGGATTGTATAGAATTATAGAGACAATGACCTTAGATTTAATTTTCAAATTTTGAAACTGACATCACATCATTCTGAATAATGTTTTTACGGTAATGGTTGTAAACACATTTTATGGTTTTAAAACACTAAAACGTGCATGGGAAAGTAAAAACTAGGAAAAAGACTACATATTTTACATAAATATGGGGGAAAAACTATAGATTTAATTTTGAAATGTATGAAACTACATAACATTATTTCAAGTGACAGTTATCTTGTTTTGGATATAAACACATTTTATCATTTTAAAACACTATAATGTGTGTGGAACAGTCCACACCAGACACACCACAGAGGATTGTTTTGAAATCAGGGAAAAATGAATGTAGATATCATTGTACAATATAGGAACTGATAACACATCATTTTGGGTGAAAAATTTCTCGTTATGTCTGTAAAAATGTGATTGGTGCTTTAAAACAATAAAACATGCATAGAGTGGTCAAAACAAGGAAAGAAATGCCGAATGGTCATGAAATCAGGGGAAAATACCTTATATTTTATTCTGAAATGTAGGAACTGACGTTATGTCATTCCAAATGATGATTGGATAGTTATGGACATAAACACATTTTTAGTTTTCTAAAACACTAAAAGGTTTGTGTAATAGTCAAAAAATTATAAAATGACTTCATATTTTCATGATATCAAAGTAAAACTATATAATTAATTATGAAATGTATAAATTGATGACATGTCATTCCTTGTGATGGTTTTCCCATTATGAATGTATATGCATTTCTAGTGATTTAAAATAATAAAATATGTGTTCCATGGTCCAAACAAGAAAAATGATACCCGATTTTAAGGAATTTAGGGGACAATGACTGCAAAATTAATTTTGAATCATAGGAACGGACAAAACATCATTCAAATGACAATTTTCCTATTATGGCTGTAAATGCTTTTTACATTTTTTAGAACACTAACACACATGTGGAATGGTCAAAACTATATAAAACGTCTTCTGAATGATGTGAAGTCATGGGAAAACCACAACATAGTTTGTTTTGAATTATTAGACATGCTATGATATCAAAATCATCAAATTTTGTTTATTAAATAAATTCAAATCACACCGTACGACGATTAAAAAATAAATTAGAATATTTTCTTAGCACTTTTATGATTCAAGTGTTTAATGTTACCTAAAATAGGTATGTATATGTTTTCAAAGTGTTTTTAATTATATATTATTTGTTTTATGTTAAAATTTATTTTGTATTATTAATAAAATAACAAAATTTATGTGCATCATTCTGAAAATTATATAAGTCTTTTCACTTTTGTATTTATTTTTCTAAATGTTCTAGTTTTCATTATATGTGGGAGATGCAGAAAGTAGGAAGAGTATTAACCTTTTTGATCCAAAAAATTATTCATAATGAAGTCATAAATTTTTTTAGTCTCTATGGTATTTTAAAATTTAATAAATTATTCTACCGTAATTCTAATTTATTATGTTCAGATTTAATTTTTGTTTTATTATTTGTTACATCAGATGGTATGATTGGACGATTTCAGTTGATGATATGGTGTGGAGGTAGACATACGTAGTGGTGGTCATGATATAGTTGTATATTGGGAATGTTATGTTTACATATATATTTTATATGTTTATATTGATGACCGAGGTATTGGATGATGTATATGGTGACTAAGACATAGGATCTAATGATTGTGGTTATTTGTATGACTGTAGATGTGTGATGTATGAATGATGGATTTATAAAATATTTATGTTTTAGTTTATAAGATGTTAGTTTTTGTATATTTATATAATTTTAATTTATATTTTTTAAAAAGTTAAAATAGATTTAGTGGAATTTTTTTAACCCCTACTAAATATATATTATGTATATGTATTTAGTGGAGATTCAGTTTAACAATCCCTAAAAATAACCACTTATAAATCCTTTGTGGTAGTTATTTTATTTTTTTATTATTCTAGTAGATTTTTTTTATTAAGAAACTACACCTAATTAAACATCAAACTACCTCTAAATTTTCAAAAAAAAGACACTATAAAAATATTCCATGAAGTAAAATAACCTCTGTTAATTGACTAGAGACTTTGAAATACACATCAGTTTTAAGAACCACTTATAAATAATTAGGTGGTTGTTTAAACCACTGATAGACCAATAAATAACCATTTATAACTATTGTTTATTTTGTAGTGAAATCACCCAACGTATATGGTCTTGGAGAACAATTTCTCAAACTATGAAAAAAACATTCATAAGACCGTTTCTAAAAAAGGAAAATGCCTCATACGACTATCTTCCCCCACCAATATGGTTTCAAAAACCATGTCCACTGCTAAAATTTGGATCCATGATTACCCTGGGGATTCTGAAATGTTAAATATAACAGTGCTCCTCATTTCGTTCTTTCTCGAAACTATGTTTTCAGGCCCTGACACTCCCGAAACTATCCAAATTCCTTGGACACATTATGGGACATAAAATACATATAAAAAATGTACTTGGGTAAATAAAAATCTCAATGTTATGTTTTAATGATCCAAATAAGGATTTCCATGATTATCAAAATCAAAAAAATTTAATGATTTGATGATATTTTAATGTCTAAAAACCAATGAAATTACAATCTCCCCAGCTTAACATATCTCATCCCTAATATATCTGGATTTAATTGAATATGTTACTCAACATTACTATTTCATCAAAATCACCCTTCTCTTCATCGTTCATTAAGTGATAGGTCAAAATACTTCAAGGTTCTCCCCACCTTAAGAGTTACATACCCGGTCACTTCTCGACCGAAAACAAAACATTTGATGCTACACCAACCATCGTTGGACTCGAAAGTCCTCCAGGGACATATAGTATCTCCTGCACCACATCAGGTGCTCCATTCTTGCTTGTATCATATCTGAAACCCTTCAAGTATATGTATCTCATAAAATGACTAAAAGTAAATGTTCCATACATGACACCCATAAAATATTACATCTCATCATAAGACCATAAGTCCTAAATCTCAATAGATTCTCAAGACCCAGCATCTTAAAATATTCCCATAACATTCCCATACCATATAAACATACGCATTCCGAAGAAAATATCTTTGACTAAGAACCTAATATATAGAACACACATTACATCAATTCCTAGATACCCACACACCTCATATAAAAATCCTCATTGCATTGAAGACCAAATAAATATCAGTTTCTATACACCTCACACATACATACATATATACATACATGTATATATATATAAATCACGCATTATAACCAATTCCAACATACTTAACTTATACTGGTTAGTCTTAAACTAATATTCATGAACCTCGTGCACCAAAACTAGCCCAATCCAAAACAAAAAAGAAACCCGATCAAGCCCAAAATGTACCCCAAACTATAATAAATTTACCAACCTGGTCTACACCTAGAGACTCAACAATGCACATCTAGACTGAAAACTAACAAATGGAGGCCTGAAATCGATTTTGAGATGCACCAGTTTTCATCCACTGACCACACTGCTAGGTCCCACTATCTCTACCATGACCGCCATGAGTAGCTGAATATCTACTAATAGCTTCTGGTACCATTAGTGGTCCAACCTCAAATGAAAGAGTCTTCCCCACTCCCTATATCCAAGATATTTGATAAGAAATCCTATATAAACTCTCCAAATTGTCCATATGAATGCATATATGACACTCCTTTGGAACATGATCATAATGCGTCTGAACAAGCCTGAATTCGCACACATGAAGAACATGGTTGAAGACCCACTCTGTGGTGGTATTCTTGTGTCTCTAACCAAAATTCTCCACTGGTAATCATCATGGATTTTCTTTCTACTACCTAAAGTATCACCTCTTGACTCACCTGACATCATTAATATGCTTGAATATGACTAGTCTTTCAAGATTCCCTCATCTATCAGTGGCTGATTTACAACCTCTGAATGGATGCCCTCATGAATATTTTTACATTCAAATTGATGATATTCGATAATTAATCATTCATGTTACAAACCATGTTGATGTCATATCTCTATATAGAAAGTAAAAAAAAGATAGATCTATGAATGTTTGTACATAGTCCATGACAAAGTTACTCCCCTTACAGAGATTCAGGAACTTACAGACTATATTATCCCATAGGGTCTCCCCAATGAAGTACTCAAACAAGTGTACCTAAAAGTCCTTACAATACAATCCCTTATGTCTGACCACAGGAACATGTACATCCCCTCATCATGTTGTTGGTCCCCTGATCATGTATGATGCAAGATTCCCCATCCTCCCTGGGGGTGTCTCTAGCTGGTTGAATATCATATACATTGATTTGATCTAGTTACATTCCACCTGTAGTCCACCATCACCATAAAAAAAATTGTTTCATGAGATTGGAACTCGTGAATAATGTATTCTATAGATGGATAAACTCCCCAAGATCCCCTATTGAGGCTTCATATAACTCAAACTAGAATCACCATGATCTTCTCATCATTCCATGTCCTAAATTCTACCATCAAAGAATGCATTACATGTACCAGAGCCTGTACCTATAGCTTATGATCATTATGAACCGATATGGCATCATTCTAACCCTCTTGATCCTCATCCAATGCACAATCATTTGGATCCATATCAACACCCTCCTAATGCTCCACCAAAATCCATCTAGGTGGAATCATTTTGAATACCAATCATGATGGTCAAACGGTCATAATAGTATATATATAAAAATATCATAGATAGGGAAATATGTAATATGTAGTGCATCTCATCACCCTTACACTCCCCTACTGCACCATGTCCCATGACATCTGGCCTCAAGGCCACATCCATCCCTTACCAGGGCTATGTATCACATGTAGCCCAGACTCATGGCCCACTTCCTACCCACATTAGAGTCATGCATCATGTATCATATATCTTAATATGGGATAACTGCATAGAATTCCACCAAAGAGGCTATATAGGAAAATGTTTTTTAACCTCATTGTTAACAATTTAAAAAAATCACCCCAATAATCATCCCTTCCTACCCTCATCAGGTTCAAGTACATATATCACATGAATATAGAATCTCTTAAAACTTTAATTGGAACCACATTCCTAGGATGGTAGGGTAGAATTCCACTAATAGAGGCTATGTAGGAAATTTTTTTTAGCATCTTTATTGACACATAAACTAGCCTGACCCCTCTTATCACATTACTGGTTCCTAATTAAAATCCTAAGAAAACATACATGATTTGATCTTAATTTCCTATCATGATTCATAATCAAACCCCTCGCTATACTGGGCTAATAGTCAAAATTATACAACAAATAACATCATAACCAATCATTCCACTTGAGGTGTAAATTAAATCATCTAATTTGAATATCAAGTTTCCACCTATGGAAGCTTGGTATGTCCCCTGTACATGGGGCGGTTGACACCCAAACACGAGCCTTATACATAGTCCTAACAACAAACATGTCTTCAGTCTACCATAACCTAAATTATAAGACCAAATTTGGATATTAAAACTTCATCTGCTTCCATTTTTGTTCCTCAACATGGTTTTACACCTGAATAGTGCTCCTAAATGGTTGGACACAATCCCATAGGCACACCTCCCCACATGATAATGTCTACCGAATAACAATGAGTCTCTGAGAGGTGAGAGTGGGTAGATGATACCATATAATGATGATGATAATAATGGACTATAAATAAATATATTATAGGAATAAGGACCATAAACAAAATAATTATAAATGAACTAATATGGAGCATATATATAAAAATAGTAGAATAATAAAGATTATTAAGGATAATTCCATTTTTACAGAACACATATCAATTCATACATGATAGATAAACAATTACAGTCACCTATGCATGAACATTAATATGTACATATATAAGTCACACTAAAAAACAAGAAGAAAGTCTATTTTATGTAGAGTATCCACCATGGTTCACTTACATCCATCACATAAAAAATTTCCTACATGATAAATAAGGTCCAGCTCATGAACCTAATCCCCTACCTGATCTCAGATATATAATGTTTACATGCATATTGAGGTTCCCAAGTAGGGTATGAGAACAATCTTAGTGGGACAACACCAATTTCTATATTACATAAATAATTTTTCAAGGGTCTTTAAAATGAAAAAAAATGTCTGTACAAGAACATTAAATAATTAAACAATTACAATATGCTCAAAAACCAAAATTAAGTGATCAACTGCATGAAACATCACTATAAGGAATATGAACATGTACATCCAAATCTATAAGTGGTATACAACACATGTATGCATATATATATATATAGTGTTGAGGATCCATGTCTTAAATACCATGGTATACACTAAGGAATAGCTTCCCATGTGAACTCTCATGTTCCAATAATAATCATATCACCTGAACCTCATCCATTAATCACATAACTTGGAATCCAAACAAGAAAACTAATCAAATATCTGGTCCCATAGAAATCATAACATAATAACCATCACCGGTTTTATTCTTGATATCCTGAGGCACATTGATATCTATCATCCAATATAAAATCCCCACCATATCATCATCCAACATCTGGAGTAATGATGATATATTTATCATCCTAATATCCTAAAACAAAGGACTCATGTATAATGGAGAACCTTATCCCCCAAATGATGGTATCAACACCATCAACTGATGGTCCATCACCATCCACCTGGAATTCTATTATGAGAACCCCTAGAATATGTGATAGTCAACACAATTACTTAAACAACATAAAATTTGAGTGCCTTTACCCTTAACGAGTTTCCAAAGCCACCTCACTTTAGACCTATATCTATGAACATGACTCCCACTTTGAAAACAAATAACAAAAAATAATAATCCACTTCATCTGGAACCTCATGCTCAAGTGACCATATCACTAAAATCACAATAGATAACACCGTCTCTAAACCCATGATCCATCACCTCAACCTGAATACCGCTTATCTCAATCAAATGACTATGAAACCCAAAATAGTTATCAAAATAACCTTGTGTATCTCTGGGTATGACCACCATGATGACCACGTCACCTCAATCTATATGATCAACATCACATCAATCCTTGGACAAAGAATGTTATGTTCCATGGAACCAATCAAATTAATATATATGATTTAATTTAATTTAAATCATACAATCAACATAATCTGCCCAAAATGGTCTAATAACCTAACTATGTTTATCCATATGTAGTGTAGCAAGAGCATGCCCATAGGAATATCATATCATATATATAAAAAATCTAATATCAATAATTTAATTATTTTGGGTTCTATCTCATACTTCCAACATGTTGTATTCGAAAAAATCCCAAAATATCTAAAAAATCAAGGAGTGAGATATGAACCATATACCTTAGAAAGGCAGGGGATAACTCATCTAATATAGACCCATATTTGAAGCTGAGTCGGGAGAAATCAGTGTTTTAGTTAAATACCTTCCAAATTGGGAAACGATATCACATGGATTTTTCACTCCATATGAAGAGATAAAAGGAAAAGAGAAGAAAGGGGATTAAATCCATTATGAATGTGCTTCCAACTAGATAGATAGTTGTCGAATCCGAGTCTATGTGAGGAAGTTGGCTCAAATACTAAGTTGGAGAGAAAGGGATAGAACCCTGATGCATGAATGTGAAAATGGGGAAGAAATGGGAGGAAAGTATGATAAATAGGAGAATGGGGAAAATGAGATTTTTTTCCTTTTAAAAGTCCTACACAGTTTGGCCACACAATTTGGCTAACTAGGCACCAAACTTTAACTTCCATTGTATAAGAACCTAAAGCATATGGGATAGGAACACGATTTCCCAAACAATTTATAGACCATGTGCAATACCATTGTTTAAAACTATAGGGTACATGCATAGCTTTCCACCCCCACCAACACAGTTTAAACAACTATGTCTTGTAATATAATTGGGCCACATGGCAGCGCATGGGAGGCCGAACGGTTAAATCTAACGGTCCACCTCTATCTATGCTTTCTGAAAACTGAGTTTACATGACATGATTCACTCTAAACACATCGAAAACCTTAATTCACATTATAGTCCTTAAAAACTATCTAAAATAAGTAATTATTTGAATAAAATATCTACCATGGTGAAAATTAAAATTGTAAAATTATGAAAATATAGAGGATAATGAGGAAAATGTTTATAAAATATTAATTTTTTACATTATGTAGATGTGGATAGACTTTAAAGACCCTTATAACTATTATTTATCAATTTTGGATTCACTTTGTGAGAGAGTGACTTTCCATTATTAAATAGTATTCGGTATTTACAAAAAACACACTCCTCTTAAATAATAAAAGCACACTCCCTCACCTCACCTTTTTTAAACTAATAAAGCCATTTGGCTAGAAAAAACATACCAAAATACATACCCAACATAATCCTCCATATTATAGATGTTTTATTCTTTAAAAAATACTAACCATACTATACTTAATAAGAGACCCCAATTAGGTTCTTCTTAGCGAAGGTAATTGTCTTTAGTAATTTATTTATTTTTAATTATCCTTTTCCACCATAAATTATGAATTAAAAATGAAAATATAATAACTAACGTATATCCAATAAAATGATATGTTATTAAATTTATGACATAATATTTATCCATATTCATCCTTATCAATTGGGAATAAAGACATCACTCATGTGTATGGATTCTTGTTGCCTCATGGACCGATGTAATTTTTTTCCATCAGCAAATCATATGGATAGTCATTAAGATGGAAACAATGAATATATATAACAAATGACATGATATTAATTTTTTTAAAATTAATATACCATGTGATTCCTTACCCTTTCACCCATTAATGGAATGATATCATCACTCGTGCGTACGTATGATGTACTATCTCTTTCAAGCGATGTCACTAATTTTCCATGTCCAACATTTAATAAATGTTTTAAAAATGAATTAAATAAGTAAATATAATATTTATAACATTAATATCATTCTTTATATTATGTAACTATACCCTATACATAGAAACCAGAACATTCATGACAAACATGCATGTGAAAACATTGCAATTAACACCTGAAACAATAATAAAAATAATAGATTATTAATGTTTGGGTGGTATGTTATTATAATAATATCATATAAGATCTTATAAATATTAATATGATCCTATTATAAATTTATAACTTGTTTAAATCCATTATAGTGGAGGATTGATCACTTTCAATTAATGGAAATCATGAGTTAAGGGTTTTTTCTCTCAATTTCCATTCTTTAAGGCATTTTGTAATGTTACACACTAAATTTCATTTATATAGTGTATGTACAAACCCTTTAACATTTAATATATTTAATCATTAATAATTCATGGTATTTTAATTTTAAATTTTAATTATATCATCCACAAGGATTTTATTTAAATGTTACCAAGTTGTTATGATTTTTATAACCCAATTTCTTTTCATTAGGTTATATTTCATCTTCATTGTATTTGATATTATAAGATTATGCGTGTAATAAAATTTTGATAATATTCTTTTTTATTTTTAAAAAATTAGGTTTATTTAAATGTCATAGAGAAAAATAAATTCATTTTTTAATTCTCACTTCAATGTTGTGATCATTATAAGGGTTTCTCGTCTCAAATTGTCTTCTTTGGGAAAATATGTTATGTTATACACCTATCTTATTTCAGTAGGTATATCTACATTAATTTTTAAAGTTCACATAATTAATATATTAATATTCATGGTATTTAATCTTTCATTTAATTTTATCCCTTTTATGGGGATTATGATTTCAATGTTACCATAGTGGTAAGAGATTTATCTTCTATTCTCATTAAAATTAGAATTATTTGTGCTTGAACTCAAATAGTATGAAATTATTTAATAAATTTCTAAAAGAAATAATTAATTATATTCTAATATAATAATACATGATGTTTTCATGTAATATTACCATTTTTTATATTTGGTACTTTAAATGAATGAGAATTTTGTTTAATAAAATTGGATTTCAGTTCTATTTTTAGTCAAAAATCATTTTCTTCCAAATCCAAATTTTCAAAAAAATCAAAAAGGTTTTAATATTAATGCTAGAATAATTTTTACCCATAATTGGAATTTTAATTTTTTTTAAAATGAAATCCTCCCATCATTTTGAAGAAAGGTACTTTTGATTTTCCATAAAAATGATAATGGAATATTTTTTTAATGTACATAGTGCGCAAAAAATACTTCCCTTCATTTAGACCACTCATTTAATTGATGCAACCATTAAAATTATAAATGGGTATTTTTTTAAAAAAAAACTTTATTATAATAATTTGGATACCTATAGTTTTTTAAGGGAAATTTTCAAATTTTAAAGGATATTTTCCATATGACCAGTTTAAAGATATTTTTATGGTATTTATAATTATCAAAAAAAAAATACATTATTTTACATATAATCCACTAGAGATATGTTATAATGATACCATCCTTATTCTTTCTATGTATAATTTATGACCAGTTTAAACATGTAATGTATCGAAATAACCATTCTTGATTAATTTTTGTAATAATTAACTTTCCCTTGAAATATTCACTTCTTGTAATCCTTAGAAATTAAATTTCCCCAAAATATCCACATTATTTATCATGTATATTCTTATTACTTGAACCATATATCATTAATTCAAATAATATATTAACTTTCATGTTATAGGATTAACAGTGGAAATATTGATATTTTTTATTGTTTATTCAATGAGTATATTTTTTGATACGGCACATTGATTCTTGAATGAAATCAATAATTTGATATATGTGGAATATATTGGACACATAATGAGGGGTGGGGCCTAGAATTATATATCCCCTTGATGCATTGATAGTATTATGGGGAAAATCAGTAAGATAGAATTAAATGTGGTTTATCGATAATTTTAACAGTGTCTTGTGAAAGGTATTGACAATATAGACATCATGATGTATGATATCATGACACCCAATATTATGCATTTCTTTAATTATGAATTCTATTATTATTTTCCATGAGATTATTATAGTGATATTATCCATGGATTAATTTTTTGATCATGTTATTGTCTGAGTGGCATGTGAGTTCAGTAAAATACCATGCCATATAAGTTTTGCCTTATCTTATAATAGAGTTTAAGTTATTGATTAAATGTAATGTGCGTTTAGAAATTTACCTTTTTAAATTTATTAATCCTTATTAATAATTCCTGATTTTTTATTCTTTTTTAATATTTACACAAAAATATATGTGTCATGAGAATGGTCAAGGAATGAATGGTTTATATCAAATCTAATCCAAAATAGACCAAAATCCCTCTTAGGAGTATTCTTTGCGAAGCCTAGATCCTTCGGGAATGGATGGAGCTCGTGAAACTCCCTAGATGAGATGTTTACTTCATGAACATGTGAATAATTGATGGTAAGCCTCCATACAATGATATTTAGAGTCGTGGAGCTCTTTGTGAACACCTGAACAGTTAATGGTGTCTCTGCATGTCTGATAGAGCCACTCCCACTCACAAATCCCACCCATTCTTTGCAAACTACCTCCAATATTTTAGAAACCACTTAACTATAAATACCCACTCTAGTACAAAATTTATTGGATGGTTACCCAACCTTTAGTCTTTCGAATTGCTACAAATTTGTGATCACCCAAAGATTCATAAACCAAAGTGAATATAGACCACCCAAGGTTTCCTAGCTTCATGAAACCATCTTATATGTGTTCATGAAAGCCTCCCCCAATATGGGGTTACCTTTCATGAAGGCTTATGAACTTCGTAAAATAATAACTCCCTATGTGTTACTTGAGGCCTCTTTAAGAATTCATCAATTACAAACCACTCCTCTCAAAAACCAAGGCTTATTTATAAGGTAGGGGAACCCTATTTTTAGAATCATCCCCCTTCATGACACCCATAACCATTTATAAGTACCTGATCTTCCCAAAGAACCTCAGTATAAGGCCACATTCTTTGTGAAAACCCTATGTGGGACTCTCTATAGTTCTCTTTCTTGTAACCCTACTTTTAGAAGGCTGAGTGCACTGGTCACCCACACCCATCTTGGATTATTATAGATTCACCTCGCACCCTTATGTGACCCATCCCACACACTCCTATGTCTTCTCACATCATTTCAAGTGTGGATTGAGAATTCCACCTTGATATTTCTTTTCATCATAGGTACTATATCCCTTATTTATTCTCATCATAGGGAACATTATATGGAACTCATGACGGAAAACTCCACCCAAACCTCCCATCACAGTACCCTTGTGGTACTGAATCCGTACCACACGCATAGGCACATGGGTAATGGTAACATTAGCCCAAGTGTTGAGGAGTGAGTCCACCCATGATCGAGTCATATTCCATAAACATCCAAGCTTCACGTCATAGTCATATGACATTAAATACATGACAATGTTCTCAACACATGATTAAAAACTATGGATTTACCTTGTGTGATAAGAATATGATGATCCATGTATAAGTGGCATGATATTACCCCCACAGCTCTACCACTCACACACAATGATATCCTCTAAGGAAACTTCAATGTGTATGCCCCACACCAATCCTCATCGATGCTCCTTTTGTTACATGAGAATCTAAACAATATGATGTTAAATTATATGGATCAGTCTTATCAAACAACCATAAATTGGGTCATAAAACTACATGGGTTTTGATAACAATTTTCAAAATAGGGTATGTTAGAATCCATCATAAGGTTCAATCTAATCCAATAGAAAACATGGGTTCTCCCTCATAGGGACACACCTCCAAAGTATGTCTCAATGAGAATTATGATAGATACATATAGGTTTATCAAAAAGGGAAATTATCCTCAATTAGGATGTGACATCTTACCTTATATGGAAACACCTCCCAAGTCCATCTCAAGGGGTATTTTCATCTATCCATCTAGGGTTTTTCTCAAGGGGTGTTGACCTCCAATACAGTATGAGATCTTCCCTTATATGAAAAAAATTACTAGTCCATATCAAGGGGTGTTCTAATCCATCCATATAAGGTTCTAATCAAGGGAAAATCTAATTCATCACGGCATGGAATCATCCCTCATAGGGACACACCACATGGGTCCATCTAAAGGGGTGATCTGATCCATCTATCTAGGGTTCACCTCCAAGTGAGTTCTATTTTTTCATGATGTGACGTCTTCCCTCATAGAGACACACCTACTGGGTCCATCTTAAGAGGATTTTTGACCCATTCATCAAGGGTTTGCCTCAAAAGGTATTCTCCTCCATCACGATGTGACATATTCCCTCATAGGGACACACCTATCTGGTCTATCTCAAGGAGTGTTTTGATCCATCCATCCAGGGTTCGCCTAAAGGGGTGTTCTCCTCCATCTTAGTGCTCCATATTTCCTCATAGGGACACACCTCCCAAGTTTGTCTCAAGGGGAGTTCTAATCCATAAATCTAGGGTTTTACTCAAGGGTAATTCTCCTCCGTCATGGTGTGACATATTCTCTAATAGGTATAGGCCTCTCATGCCCATCTCAAGGGGTTTTCTGATCAATCCATATAGGGTTCACCCGAATAGGTGTTCACATCGATCATAGTGTGATATTATCCCTCATAGGGACACACCTCCTACATTTTCCTCAAGGGTCATTCAGATCCATCCATCCAATATTATCCCCAAGGGGTGTTCTCCTCCATCATTTATTGACATTCTCTTTCATATGTACACACCTCATGTGACTTTATCAATGGGATTTTTGATCCATCCATCCATGGTTCACCTCAATGGTACTTCTCACCCAAATCTAGGAGTTCACTCATATGGATTCACCTTATGGATCCCTATCAACGAGTGTTCTAATCTATCCATCTAGGGTTCACCTAAATGTGTGTTCTAAAAAACCCATGTGTGACATGTTCCCTCTTAGGGACCCAACTCCCTAATTCATCTCAAGGGGTGTTCTGATCAACCAATTGAATTTGTCGCATGGGGTGTTCCGATCCACCCATCTTGTCACCACTATACATTAACCCCATGCTCATATCTAGAAGAAGATAAACTCATGACCTGATCCTTCTCAACTAGAAGTTCTGATCTATCACCAAGGATACAGAACATGTGACATAACCAAATAGATAACCTATTAATAATTGTTTGAAACCTAAGGTAAGACCCTTTTAATATACCCCACTAGAGTCATTAACTATTTATTGACATAGGATTACAAGGGTTCCACATATTACGATTCCTCACATGAGATGACATCCCATGGAAAATATTACGGGTGACTTATGATCCTAGAATCCATACAGGCACAACGATATACTATCCAAACCAAAGGTTGTTGCATTTTCTAGATTAACATAGTATTTTTATATATAAGTATTGTAATTAAATACAATCCATAAGGAAATAGAACAAGTAATGAGTTCCATGAACATGAATTTAATCTATGAGGGTGAACTGGAATAGGTAATGATATCCAAGGAGGAATCCATAGAAGGAGAAACTGAAATCTCATCACCCCATTTTGGTCAAGGATCTAACATCACCATTTAAAGTGATAAAAGATGCTAGCCTTTGGAAAGTGGGAATGTGTGGTGATAGATATATGAATCACACATGACCCCAATGAAAGCGTTAAAAAACAAAAATGTTGAAACTGATGTGAATGAATTCTCCTAAACATAGGGACTAGTAACCTTGGGACATAGATATATTATCATTTCACTCGATCTAGATGTACGGTTCCAGGACCCAATAAGAAAATAGTGGGCCCTATATAGGACTCACATGATATTGAGGTAGTTAACACTTAGGAATCATTTTTTATCAACATTGTCAAAATAGATATTTATCCATGCTTGGAAGATTGGGCAACACTAGGGCACATGACATCACTTTACTTGTACCTATAATGATGGATGAATCCACATGCCTTATAGGATGAAAATATCAGGGAGTCATAAATCTAAAACCCTCTAAAACTGAGGAAATAGAAATACAGTTGTGAAAATCTTGAATAACTCAAAACCCACAATTAATTTGGACTCGACTACAACTGACGAGAACCCATTCCCTATCTCACATTTAGAATTCAACGAACGACACTTGATCGACAACCTCTTATGATTTATGGGTAGAATGGGGTCACTACTACCAGGGAAATGAATTGAAATGAACTAGAGGCATCAATTTCTTTCCAACACCACAACCCTAAAGGGTCATTCATAGATGAACCACTCAGAATTCGCACAACATACCTCTTTGAGAGCCCCTCCCTAGAGTGATATTGTGACTCGCTACCCAACATCGAGGAGCTGGGGGATGCCTGAGTCACCCTAGTCCTGACTATTATTATATATCATCCAAGGAGGGCTCCCATATGGCCTAGTAATCACCTAAAAAATGGGACCCACATACTGTCAAGTCAGTGGAAATTACCCCAACTATGTTGGCCCTGATCTGAACCACAAGCCGACACTGTTTGGGGTAGGTTCATGAGAATGCTCGATAGGGGGAGTTGTTCTATATGGATCTAGTGGCCCCTTCAACCACTAGTTCATTTGATCAGGAACCTAAAACCAATGAATAGAGATCCATATTAACCTAATTGGGATCAAAAACCTAGCCCCATCATTTGAAGGTAGGGTTGATTCTGTCAATCTTTGGAACTACCAACAGTCATTATGGGATGACTTGTAATAAGGAAATACAGTGAGGAGGTCATCCCAAAACCAAAAACAACATGATATAAAGTCCTCTCCACTCCATAAAAACCCAATATGAGGGTCTTCATCATTCTACCGCGTCTCTAAATAGAAGTAATCCCCATCCATATTTCAGCTGGTATAAGGATCTTCTTCATTATCCAACCAATCAGTAAGGAGGCCCACCTCACACTAAAGAGGTAACCAACCCTAAAGAATAGTATTGGGGTAGAAGGGAGAATAATATCCATCATAGGTGAAATCCTGGGAATCACCATTTCATTGTTGACTTCATCAACCTTTCTGCTTCCATGGACACAGATGACTCTGTAATGGTGTTCCCACCTTAACTTCCAGATTTTTGGAAAAGATCATGACATGTTAGACTCACCATCATGGAATGTAATATCCATAGGATTCGCAAATCCATCCACATGATTGTGAATGTGTTTCCAACACATTCTTCTGGGGAATGTTGTGTTCACATGTTCACGTTCATTGGTGGTGCATTTTACCCCGCATTCACCCATTCAAAATGCCGGTGACATTCATCACTTCTTCAACGATGGATACTCATTGATCAAAATAGGATGATGCAATGTTGGTCCTTCCATCCATAGATTCCTCATCATTATTTATCTCATACTATGAGTCTACCTTATAGATTATAAAATTTTTCATGAAACTCATTCTCGATGCCATCTCTTTGTGGACATAGGTTAATTACACTGCTTTTGTTTGGACATTACAGGGGTTCATGTCAGGGAAGTAACCTTTGCTCAGTAAGATAGTCACAGTGGGCATCAATGGAAAATATGACAATTGAACATTGGTCACTCGTATTCTTCGTCATAAGAGGGATTATCAAGGGTTTGGAAACTCGAGGATCCCCACGTTGATCAAGGGTAATATTATTCTAGGGACATGTATTTCGAGTTTTTCCTCATTCATACCATGTTTAAAAAAGGGTAGGTAGTGAGTTTAACATCTAAAGGCGATAGATATTTGTGATTTAAATGTCTTAAAAAATGAAATGGGATGATTAGAACACTTGCATTTACAGATCAGATTGGTACATCCTTAGGAGGGGGCACCTTGATGGTTCACTAGAGGGATGGATTATAACGCCCATTTAAGATAGACCCGAGAGTGGTTTTGGTCCCATAAAAGGATGGTTTCACATTGTTAAGGCTAATATTGACACCACTAAGGGTTTAGCAATTATGAATAACCTAATGAGGGGGAATCAAATTTTACCATTAACTAATATTGAAACACATAGAGTATTCATACAATATATGTTTAGAATACAGGGATCAAAACCCATGTATTTTTTGAGGGATGATGTGGGGGTTATGTGTTGAGATTTCACGTCGCTAGAGGATTGATATTGGTTGGATGGTGATGACTTTGTGGAGATTATGCATAGTAGCTTCCCGAGTAAAGATAGGAGTTTTTATGATGTATATGGGGATTACACACTTAAATAACCTAGACTGATGTCATGATTCCACTAGGATGTGGCTACTTGGGTAAAATTAGGGGGGAATTAGGAGAAGATTGGATGAAGTGGATAGAGTGGAAGGATTTTTAGGGGTGTTGGGAATGAAAATCAATGATTTTTCCTACTCATCCTAATTATTTGGGAATCAATATCTACATAGTTTTTAAAGGGTTCATTTTGGATTATATCTGAAGAGGTGGACCAAATAATGGAGGTGGATGAACATCATGTTCCTACCGGGACATGGAGGCCTCAGGAAAATCATGTGGGAGGATTAATGACGGTGGATGGATCAAGATACCATAAGGAGGTGGATCCGAAGGGTGGGGGTGTCCCATAAATGGAAGGTATCTCATAATTAGGGTACATACTTAGGTGGAGCACTACAGTTTACCAATTGTATGGATGAGAACATCGTATGAGAGCGAACCCAGGGTGGTGTGTCCCATACTGGGAAGATGTCACACCATGAAGTCTACTGCAAAAATCACTAAGGGCATATCAAAGAGGTGAACCCCTATGAGGGTGAAACCATGATTTACCATTTTCTAGGATTTAACCCCAAGGATGCATCATCCATACCCTATTTAGAAGATAGCGATCAAAATCCATGTAGTTATATATCTACGTCTATTTTGATGTCATAAAGTAAGAACTATGGACACATAGTTCACCATCATATATAGAGGATGAGGAACATGTTTTTAACATCTTACTATGACGACAAGAGTGTGATGAATTAGAAAGGATGATATGGTTTATGTTTCAAGATTGAATATCATGGAGGTTTCCTACATATCACAGTTGGTTGGGAATCAAAGTCCATGTAGTTATAGAGGGGACATTAAGGATTATACCTTAAGAGGAGGCCCATTAAAAATGGGAGATGTAGTCGGGGATTATGAAAGGAAGCTTCCCAAATGAGAGGGGCATTATGGGACATACAGAAGGATTAATACCCATTGTATATGTTGTTGATTATGCATTGGTTTAGCCAATGTAGTTTTGGTTGGGACATACATTTAATAACAGACCATCAAAAGCATGGTTGGAGATTTTATGTAGAAACATCCCAAGAGGATGGATAAGTTTCGTGTTTTCTAGTAACCTCTAAGACAACATAATTCATGGTCGATGTGAAAAACAAGAGGAAGCCACATTTCATTCAATCATTTCATGGGATATTTGACAACGAGAGATGATGTGGTGATTATGTATAGAATATGGCCAGGTTCCACTACATAGAGGCAATGGTGGATGAGGCTTATGTGTTGATATTGTCTGGGTTCTACTATGGAGAAAAAATAGTGGGTTGTGATTATGTGTGGAAGCTTCCCATTTTTTTCTACGGAGTGGAAATGGTGGATGAGGATTATATGTTGATGATTCCCTAGAGCTGATACATATTAGCAATAACAGATGGGGCATATTCCTGGAAGTATCTCGGGTATCTCTTTGGAGCGGTAATGGTGTATGAGGATAACATGTGGAATCTTCCCATAGGTCACCCTCATGTCAGTCCATGAGGGTATCCCATGAACAGTTCATGAGGTTTGATTCAGTTTAATGTCTTGTGAATGGATGAGGAGTGTAGGGTTATGCCAAGATCTGCCCATTCTATATTCCTCATGTCAGGCCATGAGGGAATCCCGACATAATGATTGGTCTAGGGAATATGGTTTGGAGATTACACCATTGGAGGATTCCTACTGTGGATGTTTCATGTTTGTCTCATGATGAATAAAATTATTATTAACAAATAAGGCATCATATTAACGATTAATAGGGTATGGTATAGTTTAAAGTCATGTATTAAGGTGTATTGGCATCTTAGTCTTGATGCATAAGGCATATCTTTTTTAGAATAAGAGGTATCCTATGATTTTCATATATGGTGTAATATAGTTTGAATATTTTTAGTGAGGAATATTAGGAAGAATATTCCTACCAATGGATTGTGTGGGAATTATGAAAGATTTAAATTTTTTGGTTCACCCGATATTTCTGCCAGGGCATGGTTTCATGAGATGCTTGAGAAATTGTTCAACTCAGGTTACTTGAGAAGTCCAGGATGAGATTCCAAACTCGAACATAGAAAAATAACAATGAATATTAGTTCTTCTTAATGTTTTTTCTAGAGAGTGTGGATTCGTATATCGAATCACTGCATTACATGGGTGGAAGTGTGTCATATAGAAGGGAATAATAATTGTTTTTACCCAACCTCAAAATAACACTGTGAAACTCTCTATTTTTCATTGTTGTTAGTGATGGTATCGATGGGATTGGGCCAAGACCTAAGAGTGCATACCAACACTAATCTCGAGTGGTGGTGCAGGGGAAAATCCCTCATGGTTTTGAATAGTTTGTGTAGGCTTGGAATCTGTTGCATGAAAGATGGGATACACACAAGATGGGGTAGCGCTACACTATTATGTATAAGATCAAGGTCTCACGCCTGATCAATGTTTCATAGAAGAGGTTCCTTGGCACAGACCTCATATAAGGAAAAATTATAATGGGTGAGGATCAATCCAATGTGGGCCCACTTGAATGGCAAGCCCACATAGGACATGTTGAAAAAGATCTTATACCCCAAGGGTTCCATCTTTTTTTATATCGCCGAAGATCAGTCTTACGTGCAACAGAGTGACAACCGACCTCCGAAGCATCAACATGACGAGGGGGGGGGGGGGGGTACTTATATATATATTAAAGGACTTCCATGGTGAAATGAAATATTTTGGGCATAGAAGAGGTCCTCCACATGATCTATCTTCTGATATTGCATTGGGCGCGTAAGACGCTTGCACGCAGATCGAGTTTTTCATGCACGTTTCTATTTATTATGTTGACACCTCCTTTATTACATGAAAATTCATAATTTTTCCCAAATATTCCTACCTGACCCTTTTTAGCAGCCTTAATTCGAACAACCATCAATTAAGTCCCATAAATCCATTCGGGCCCCACAACCAAAAAAAATCAAAGCCTATGAAACAGGCTATGATACAGGGTCATGTTTGGTTCTATTCTGTGCATTATTTGGACATGGTATCTAGTTTCAACTATTTGATTGAGGATGATCTGGCCCCCATATAGGGTCTCACTATGCTTCCACCCCCATCAACAATAGTTTTCCTCTCTACCTCAATGTTAAAAAAATAGTGGGTGTTATGGTCTAGGATAACACTTTTTGGTGGTGAGAACCTTGATGAGCCATAAACATCTGAGCCTCAATTGAGTGATGCTGCCTTGGAATGTTTTCTTGTAGTGAGTGCTCTATCCTATAGGTTGGTGATGATGTGACTGAATGAAACCCTAAGGTATGCCCCATCATGTAGCAAATAGATACCTCATACTGTGGATCCTTGGCTGACCACCATTCCACCAAACTAATCCACATCAGTTCTTCCACTAGTTTATCAACTAATACTAATAGAAGCACGATCTAATTAAGATCAAAGCCCTTACCCTAAGTAGAAGAGCCTATAAGAAACCCTGGACACTAATTAGTTTTCAGTGTGAGGTCTCAGATATCTGGTTCCACCCCAAAATATTAGAGATGCTTCAACGCCTCTGTGGTTTTCATTTGACCTATTAGGGAAGCTGCAGGAACATCATGGACATTTACAAGTAGTGACAATAGGTTCATTTTGAATCACTTGTAGTGGATCAGTTTCCGGATTTGTTTGGATTCCACCATATTCTCCAACAACGTTTCATTAAAATCCCCATCATGATCTTTCGAATTAATGAGGAGGCATATCTACATGTGTAGATCAAGGAATAGGGAAAATATGATTCTCTTCACTTCATCTGTATCCTCAAAAAACTAATGTACCAATCAATGGAGACAATTCAACCATGGGTATAGTTATTGTTAACATGGTTGTTACCAAGTTATCCAAGGACCTAAACTCTGAACATGGGTTTGATTGTGATAGACTGCCTCCTAAAGAAGTATAAATCTAGGTAGACACTTACACCATTATTTGAACCTTCCATCAAAGGTAGGAACCCATCCTAAATAATCCCTCGAATACTTTCCCTTCTCTTTGAAACATCGACAAGTGTAAAGATATGGTTGGGTCCTCTGATCCAGCCAAGGTTTTGTCAGAAATAGAGGCAAAGTGAACAGTATCATCCTTCCTCTAGGAACATATAGAAAAAAGTAGAACAACAATATTTTCTTTTCTGATTATCATCTAGACTATGACGTTGCTCGATGGAACCCCATTTCGCCTCTACAAGGGAAGTAAGTCATCCTCAAATAGTATCCCCACTCGATCGTGAATATCACATGCACCCAGATAGAGAAGAGGAAGATGTTTATGGAATTTGAGTGACATATGAGTCACTGAACCCTACCAAGAAGAATGTTTATCCTCCAAGGTATCTAGGACATGTCGATCCATGGATTGATTGGCCTACAGACCGAGTTGTTGTGGCTGTCATTATGTTGGTGGTTAGGAATCTTCATCTAGATAGAAACCCTAACCATGATGATTTGATAACTGCTATCACTACTCACCTCAAGGCCCTAGAGTTGTGATGTGTGGTAATCCCACCAGATAGAAAGAAGTACAAGGCATGGGTGGATGATTTGAAAGCACCTTTAAATTTTGGTAACCATAGTTTTGAATTATTAAATCGAATTGGTGACCCCCTTCAAAACATAGAGTACTTTATCTCAAGGTGAGGGGTAATGTTAGGAACGCCAAATAAGTAGAGGTATTCCAAGATATGGTGTTTTTTCAGAAATCGGAAGGGCTTTCATTCATTTAGTACAACCTTAGTCCCAAAGGGTCCATCACTTGTTGTGATGACCTTTGATGAAAATTCCATTATCAATTCTGCTCCAGAACAAGAAAGATAAAAATAAATGATCTATTCAAGTGAAAATAAAATTCTAATAATTGAGTCATATGTTTTTTTTTCAAGGTGGATATGCCTCATGTATTCACTCAACCTGACACTGACCCAAGAGAGGTTTCTAACAATGTGTGTGGGTGAATTTCATGATTGACCTGGTCCATACCCTCATCACTCAAAAAATACTATGTGGGTTTTTTTTTGATTTTTATGGTAAGGATCTGTTCCTAGATGAATCCCTGAAACATACTAAGCAAGAATGCCCATTTCCTTTTCCATCTCCAACGAGGATGCCTACCAAAGTAGATAGATACACTGTGGTAGAGGTAGAGGCCCTAGTGCTTCTTGAGTTGTTGGACACACTGCCTGAGTAACCTCACTATGTATAGTAGCCCAACCAACCTTATCCACACCCAACATATAACCCCAAGGATTTTCCTCAGCAATCATATAAGCTGACATGATGAGAGAATATGGGCAAACCCCTCCTCTGGGAAAGGCTCCTAGAGACCCCTTTCTTTGAAATGAAATTCTAAAAATTTCCATAGAGAATGCATAGGTCCCGATTAATTTCATTTCCACCCAGAAGAAAGGGATTCTAAAACTTATATAACATAGGAGGCCCCCAGAATCTAGGCACACTTATCACCCCAATTATTTCATTTACTAAATTATCATCAAACATACCACCAAATAATTAAATGTGTTCTAGGATTAGCTCTAAGACCCCATGGATAACGATTTTTTCATGTTGGGAAACCTTCTAGAACATTTAACACATATATCTATTGAGACAGACTATTATTTGGAGGATTCAGGTGAATAAAAGACAACTTCCAGCCACATATCCCATAATTATGACGATTGTTTCTTCTCACTAATTGTCACTCAATAAAACGATGTCATCAATTATCATCTAGGTAGGCCAGAACGCCCTTTATTCATTCCACCTCTCTATCCATTTCCCCCACGTCCACGTCACAACCTTCAAACTCTCATATGAGTATATATAGTTGAAACAAGGGAATTGAATGCCCCCCATAAACACTAAAAATAACATGAACTCTCTATGATTTCATAACACTAGAGTTGGGAATCACACCCATATTTCACCCATCTTTGGAAATTTCATCTGATGAGTAGGAGGAGTAATCATTTATAAATGTCTTATAGTTGGTGTACCAGTTCACACTCCTTGACAATTAGAGATATTAGACAAACACCCAGAATGCCTCTATGTAACACTATTAAATCAGAGGTCGGGGATACGTGAATTAATGAAAATGATCAAGACATCATCTCAAAATGAGATTCACATGTTACTGATTCTGGGCAGCAATTAATATTTAGAGCAGAGTAGGTGCAATCCTTTTATCCCGATCTACTATATCTGACCATGTTAAATGACCAACTAGATTATCAATGAACACATAGAAATTTTCCTCATCAGTTGATAGTTAAGTCTCATCGTGTTGATAGTCATCTAAAAATGGTTTAGAGTGAGTCAACTAGTTAGAAGTATGATATTTCTACCACCATCTAGGGCCCAAAAATTTATCAAGTAACATCCATCATGCCTCCAACTCTAGAATATTCCCCTACAGAAAGAAATGTGCATTCACTAAATAAGTAAGATGTGATAAAGAACCTCTCCAACATACATGTAAGGATATTAATCCTTGATTCCCTCTTCTTCTCAAAATAAATGTTTGAGGCCCTTGTAGAAGACTTTAAGACCCCCCTCTATTTCGAATTATAGGTTGGTACTACAAATCCTACTACACCAAGGAGGTTGGCCGAGAGAAATTCCAAACCATCATCTCATTCTATGGAGAGGATGAAGACACCCTCATGTAAGGGAACATTCACACTCTATACATATCAGGTCAATTAAATGAAATAGTTTTTCTCTGCTACATGGTTGATAGAAGATGTAAAATTATTCGCATCTCTAATTGGATTCTTCATAAGCCACGGTTAACAGGAGTAGGTAAAACTCATAATGATTTAAAGATTTGATGTTATGATAGAACCGAGTTGAGACCATGTGGAATGATTTGTTTAAAGACCCATTTTTGTGTCTTAATTTCGTGTTATGAATTCATGGTTGTATCCTAGGATACTACCCATAATGAACTTCAGGTTAGGCCATGGATTTATCTACATATGGATGTACCCTCCTCATGTCACCAGTATCTCAAGTACTTGCTCAACAGTTGAGTAGGGGTACTCCAAGGTGATGTTACCCCATTTGACATCAGTGAATACCACTACATGGATTCCAAATATAATAAGTGGGAGGGGAAGTAGGTTTAGACTAATGAGTCCAAGAACATAACCATCATGGAAATTCTACAGGAAGACTTCAATGATGCTTTCATTCACCTAATTCATCAGATATAACCTACAACACTTGAAGTTAGAGTTTATTTTTTGTCTCTTAGAAGATGGGTCATGACATTCTTAAAAGGAATGAGCTTCATGTAATTACCTAAATCTTTTATATAGGATGGGCCTGGGTGGTACAAGAAACCCTCAATCCGGTAAGGAACTGATACATTCACCCCATGGACTCCATATCATGACAATATCTTCTGTTCTATATGGTAGTTTTGAATTAGACACTAACCAACCACAACTACATTGACATCATGAATAGAAATCCTAGTCAAAAGTCTAATGTAATAGGTTTGATAGCCTATATTAGAATGGTTTTAGTAGAGCATGATCCCCTTAGTAAGGGCTTTTTAATAACCTAATCAAGTGATAGTGTTCCCCCAAGATAGCTAGCCTAGAAGAGTCACCTCCTTCTACTGATCCTCCATCCATAGATGATACAGAGGATTAGGAAGACACCCCTATTAAATTTTAAGAGGGGCTTGCCACCACAATTAGTGAGTTTATTCAGGTGAACTTGGGTACTAAGGAAGATCCAAGATGAATGCTGATTAATGTAGCTATTCCCCTAGAGGATCATAAACAGTATGTGGTTTTCCTAAAGTAGCATCATGCTATCTTCACAAAGAGATGTAATGAGATGGTAGTAATGGACCCCAAGTTTCAGTCCACTATCTTTATCTCTCAGGGAGTCATCATGAGAATAAATATCATCCCCATAAAATTTATCCCTCTTACAGTGCGACGATCAAGAATGAGTTTGGTAAGCTTATCAAATCCAACTATATCATGGAATTCCTACAATCCAAGTATTGAGGTAACATTTTTTTAGGAAGAATAACGATAAAATCATAGTCTATATTGAATTCCAATACCTGAACCACCATTTTCCAAAGGATTATTTTATCCTTCCAGTGATAGATATATTGATTGATTCTAAAGATAGCTTCCAGGCCCACTCTTTTATGGATGGATACACTGGGTAAAATAAAATTTGAGTGGACCCTATGGATAAGGAGTCTACTGAATTTAGGGAACTACTAAGGATATTCTACAGTTAGGTGATTCCCATCGAGTTGAATAATACATGAGACACTTATATATGGGCCATATACCACATCTTGAAACTGATTCTAGACTTAGAGGTGGAATTTATGTGGATGACTTGGTTGTCAAATCCCACCAGCATCAGGACTATCACACAGACGTTGAGAAATTTTTTAGTTTCCCATAATCTGAGAATTTGTAGATGAAAAAATTTAGGGTTTATTTTAGTGTTACATAATAGTGGTTTCTTAGATTAGTCATTTGATATAGAGGAATTGAGAACAACCAAGATATTATTAATTAGATTAGCCTGATCCATCCTCTGAGCAACCTCTAGAAGCTCTACAGCCTCCAAGACTATATAGTTTACATACACTGGTTCATTAGAAATTTGGATGGAATGTGTAATCCCTTTTTAGGGATTATTAATAAAGTTTCAACCAATAAGTTAGACGAGGAGTGCTTGGATGCCTTTGAGTAAATTAAGTAATATCTTCTATAGCATCTGGTTCTGATGTTTTCCATCTTAGGGAATCCTCTAGTCCTCTATGCGACCTCCCTAGAATGGTCCCTTTGTGACCTTCTCACTCAAGAGTCCAACAAATAAATAGAGAAACATTTATACTATAGTAGACACATTATTTTCAATAAGGAGACTTGATACTCCCCTATCAATAAGATCTTCCTTGTGATGGTTTTCTCCATGAAGATTTTGAGACATTATCTACAACATAATGAGATACAACTGGTATCCTATGTTGATCAGCTAATGTATATCCAAAATCACACAATGATGATAGGATGACTGGAATTCTAGGATATGATTCTTCATTAGTTCTACATCAGATTCATTCTATGAAAGGCTGACTAGGGTCATGAATTGGAAGATTTCTTGGACACCCATCTGGACCCAAAATAGTTTCCCCTAAAAGTTGACTACCCATATGAGACCATATCTTTAGTATACCATACTATTTACTATAGGAATATGCACATAAATGGTGCCTCCTAGATCATAATAGGAAGAATTCTCAGCAATCCCAATATCAAGAGAGTGGGCCAAGAGATCATCTTCAACTCTCCTGTATATGTTGTCCTACTATACTTTCTCCTGTTTTTAAAAGGATACACCAACAATGAGGCTGAGTATTAGGATTTCATTACTAGTCTTGAACATTCCCTTGAGATTGATGTCCCCTGATTTCATGTAAAGGGTAACTCTGAATTAATCAAAATAAATATTTATCTTGATTACATCATTTGAATGATAGAGATCATTTTTGTACTAGAAAACACTCTCCATTTAATAGACATATTCTCATCTCATGTAGAGGTTACTCACGTCCCTCAATAGTAGAATGGATGAGCCGAAACCCTGGATAGTTTAGTTGTGCCTCATGAAGAGCCCAAACATGATGATATATTTATTGTGGGGGCATAATAGAGGAACATAGGTTCAATCATTTCAGATGATGATAAAAAATAATAGGTATTCTAGCTGGCCAATGGTGCATTAAAATTATCCCCCCACAAGTTCTAACATAATAGGGGAAATTATTTACTAGAATACTACCTTCATTAATTATTTTTATCTTTGATTTCTTCCTCAAGAATGATACACGAATGAGTGAATCTATCACCATGTATCAATTTTCACCCTTCAGAGTGGATAAAACCTTAAGAAAACTCTCTTCAAACATGGTTTTGAAGAAATATTCCTTCATTGCATACAAGGAGATGAGATTCCATAGTTCATGGAGAAGATCAAGACCCAACTTTTTGTTTCCATAAAGTGGGTTTAATGAACTCTCACCAGATTCATCGAACGAGCTACTTTTGGCCCACATGGTCCATGAATGCTTCTAGTATGCCACGAGGCCTCACGCGTTCAGATGTATTATATATTTGTGTATCGAGCAACAAATATTATCCACACCACCATGTATTATAATCCCATTATAATATTGAGACATGATATTGTGGGCCCCTACGCACTTGTGACAACTTTCCAGTGAAGCTCTACTCTGACCATGAAAGACTACTGATCCAAGTGGGTAGAAGCTATTCTCATTAAGGAATTTAAAGACCGATATGTGATATAATCTTTATGATCCCATATCATACATAACTTCTGTGTTCCTTATGATATTATCACCAACCAAGGTACCAAATTACGGGATACCAAGTTGGAGAGATTGTATTCCAAGTACAATATCTGGTCATAATATACTTACCACAATCATTCATTGGAAAATTGATAGATCGAGGAAATCAAAAGGACCCTTTCTAACATTTTGTAGAAGATAGTGAGCCAGGATAAGAATTGTTTTCCAGAAAACCTACTCAACGCCCTCTGGGATTATCCAATGAAGTCGTGGAATTAAAATAAGGTGAATCCACACTCCTTGGTGTATAGAATAGTGGAATTCCAAACCATTTATGATCAGTTTCCATCACTCATAATAGATGTATATGACCCACAGATTCCAGACATTATAGTAGAAGTCCATAACATTGAGCTATAATTTCATTACGAGAATAGTCTATATGCCTTTTATAATCTATAGAGGCACCAAATAGGATATCAATAACATTCAAAAAGAATATTTTCCCATGCCCATTCATCCATGGTGATACGTTACTGTATCTCAAGATTCTAATGATACTTGGAAAGATTCTAGCAAATTTGGAGCCCAAGTGGGATGGACCTTACATAAATTTCAAGGGATATTCAAATGGTTAATATTCTTTGGTCACTATAGATGGAGTGAATATCCCCCCTCATACCAATGACATGTTTCTATTTAGTACTTTGTGTAAGGATCCACCCATATCCTAGTTGCATGAAGTTTAACTACATTACTAATCTCCTAGTTATATGATGTTAAACTGCAACACAACCATCATCTTATCTATAGAATGTTCAAATGTATGTCCACATCTTGACCCCATTACATTAAACTATTAAATTGGTCTGAACTCTTTGAACATAAAATAAGAGCCTTTAGTCCAAGTATCACAACTTTAATCTATGTGAAATCATCCTCTTAAGAATGTATACTGTGGAATTGGGAATCATAGGTCTTAATTCATGTCAGTGTTTTCATCCCTCCATACTAAACAAGTCATATTGGGATATTTACCATCCTGGGTGCGTGATGTAAAACTTTGATCTAACTTCATACAAGTCTGGGAGGACTGTAAATGATAGATGCTTTTACCTCAACTCGAATTGGGACATACCATGTAATGAATGTGGGATGAATGAACATCAACATCCTCATCAAATGATGTTAAATTATAGCCTTACCCCACATTATATCGATATGCCTCTGAATAAGTTATGAGAATTACCCCATGCCCCGAACATGGGATTCCACATAATAACTATGGGATGCCTCAAATTCCTTCTTTATAGAGGATCACCCCACTAGTGCTTTTCTCTTACCATGACATGTTCTCGAAGTATATGTGGTTTTATTCTCATCCTCATGGGATATGTAATAATTCATGAAATTTTCATCTGTGGGGCTAGCCACAAATTATCAACCCTTCAGACCTTATGCCTTAAATATGGTTCACATATTATAATCCTAAATTGTATTCAATGTTTTTCCTAGTAATTATATGGTACACAATTTTCCATGGCTACATTAACATTGTGTTTTATATCTTTGGTCTCACAGATGTACAGTTGGAACAAATACTACTCCCCATAGTCCATGAAACATGACTCTAAAATATTTTCTAATTGGTATAACATATGACCTTAAACTATGTTTTTATTACATATTTCGATAACCATGTATTGCTTGATTCTTATCCTAAAGGCATACATACTGAACCCCATAATATTCATCTATAGGCGTAGTTACAAATTCATTAACACTACAACCCCTCGGCCCCAGTTAGGGTATAATCATTATGACCTTAAACTGTATGAAGTTATTCATAAGGTGTGTATGTAGCACGTAAGTCTCCTATATCCTCATTTATGTTGGTTTATACCTACCCCTCCATGCACATACCATTTAGAATACTACCCCTCATAGTCCAAAATATACAACTATTAACTAGGAGCTCATTCTTAGATAATTAATACCTTAAACTAATATCCACTCTATAGTCCATGAAATACATCCTTAAACTATCTGAAACACATGGGTATTATACCATAGGTCTAGACGGATCCTTATCAAAACTAAAAAATCCAATTATTGAGGACAAATTTGAATACCACCTTCAGATATGCCTCATTGAAATGCTCGAATGAATTGTGGCATGGAACTTTGAGTGTTGAATCCCACATGAACATTCTATTTCCACACATCGAGTCTTTATTGGTTTTGATTTTAGACATCCCTCAAATCGAAATTCTCCCTAATAGAATGGTGTTTTACAAAGGCTCACCTACCATCCTATGCCAAGGCTATAACACCAAAACCATAAATTACCAGATTTCGTGTATTATTTTTGTACATTATCATGATAACAATAAATAAAATCCCGAAAGACCGATTAGTTTACCAGCTTTGTAAAATCGGTTACACACATGAATTTACATTAAAATTTAAAAAATAAAATAGAACATTGATAATACTTTTAGAATTATAGTATTCTAATAGCCTAACCCTACATATAAATCATAATACACTTCTTGGAATCCTATAATAATAATGTATAAGAAAGGGGTGACCTCGGATGCTTAGTAAGGATATAAGGTACAACCCAATATTTCCAAAAAAGCATAACCTTTTAAAGAATTGTATAAAACTAAAATAAAATCATTTTAACAATTAAATTTTGTATAATATGGAAATAATAAAATAAATAACTATATTTAAACATTCACTTTGATCTTCAAATAGTCAAATAATCACATGTAATTTCATTAACTAATCTCAAAATGAGGGAATGCATAATATTGGACATAATAAACATACTATCAAGGGATTGTTCCAATAACATACATAAATAAAATGTTAATCACTCATTCCAAGACAATAGATTGTCTCATGACACCTAATAATGCATCAATGGGCTGTAGAGGTCCCCACCTATCACTTAATAAGTCTAATACATTATAATTTTGAAAGGGGTCGAAAATAACAGAAACATTAGAATTAAAACTAGCTTAAGAAATGTTAATACTTTAAACAGAAACCATGAGTGGTATAAAAATAACACATCCATAGTAAAACATATAATAATCCCTTAAATACATTATTTAAGACTATATCATAATAAATCAAACTCAATTAAGCATAAAATCTAACAAAGGATGCAGGCATAGATGAAAATAAATAAATAATTTCATTAAAACTCTTTGATAGAAATTTCCATTTTTTTACATTGAAATAATTGAAATGTATTGCAATTATAAAAGAATGATTTTAATTTTAAAAATAAATTTGTAAGCTTGTAAGGGAATCTGAAAAATTTTAAGGCGTCTTGATGGTGAAAATAACCGCTTGCACCATATAAGTTGAAAAAACATTCTTTCATTAATTTTTCAAAAAATTCATAAAGTACCTCATTTGGAAGATGATTGAAAGATTCCGTTACAATACGTTTATAAAAATTAAAACATGGTTAAAAATGACTTTAAACGATTATTATTATAACTTGAAATACATATTTAAGAAACATGGACATGGATGATAATTGTGTCCCAGTATATACGTATAAAGAACCTCGGATAATAATGATATTGTGAAGTAAATCCTTAAAAAGATTTATTTTTGAAAACATTATAATTAACATAAATGTATACATGAAATTATAGTTATAATCCTTTATATAAATATAAATAAATATGTATGATAATATCAAGAATACTGAAATATTGAAAGGATTAATTCGTTAAACATTCAAAGTATCTCATACTACTTTGAACTTTTAAATAATAAGACCAAAATCTTAAAATTAATCATTAAATACCCTGAATATAAATTTTTTCATGATATCAAACATAATAGGGGTAGTACATACACCACAAACAAGAAATAGGCGGTGAATATGGCTTATATCTCATGAAATTTAAGGTGAGATAGAATTCACTTACCTTAAGTATGACACTTCGTGTATGTGTCTAAAACTCCTATATAATGGTTTTAAGTATATTATTAACTTATAAAAAATCATAATAATATATATAATATCATATATGATTCATTTATGGCTTTATATTAACTGTTTATCAATAATTTTTAAGATAAAGCAAGATTTTGGGTAATAATCCCTATCTTTATCATACGTGTTTTGACTTGTTATTCTTGATCGTATTGAAAAGATAATAATTAAATAACATCAATAATTTATAACACAATATATATATCATATATATTCAGAATATAAATATATATACATGATAGATATATGAAATGAAATACATAGTTCATAGAGACGGTAGGTTCTACGCATGCATGAATGTTGTTTCTGTTTTTTATCATATTGAATGGAAGTAAGTGAATGAAATATATGCACAAATATATATATATATATATATTATAGTAACATTATTATGTCATATATTTAATTCTTATTAATAATACTAATTTTTATAATCATTCTTGATTGTTGAATGTGGAAGATGAATCTCATTGCGTCGTGGAGACGGTAAGCCATATGTACGCACGAGCGATGATATCATTTCCTCAATGGTTAAATAGAATCAAATTGGATGAAATATTTATTTTAAAAAAACATTAGCATGTTAAATTTATAATTTACATTCATTATATTAATCTTTATACCCATAGAAATAAGTTGTACATGAAAATTAGTTTACATCATGGTGTGGAGATGGTAAGTCGTACGTACACACGCATGATGAAATTTTTACAATATGGGTAAAAGAAAGAAAATGGTTGTACCATAATAATTAAAACATCTCATAATATTTTATACTAATTATTTATTACTTTATTATGGAAACAATATAGGAATTTGAAGTAGTAGAAGAAGAAAATAACTTTGAAATAGGTGACAAAACAATCACCTCTTTTTCAATTTTATCCTTTTGATTTTCAAAAAAGGGATCCTTATGATGTATTTATGACCAAATTATGGCCTCTAGGATGTAATGCGGGATATTGGGAGAGGAATTGGGTAGGGGTTTACATGAAAAAGTGATTTGGTGGTGTGGATTAAAAATAATGAGAAGTTCCCTTTTATAAGAGAGAGAAAGAGCTCTTCTGAAAGATCTTAAAATATTAAATTATAATAAATATGATTTCTTTTTTTAAAATAGATAAAATGTGATTTATATCTTGTATAAGATGAGTATTGATCTAAATCCTCTCAATAAATTATGTTTATACATGTTTAGGTTATAAAATTAACCATATCTTGTGGATTTAACCCTTAGTTAAACAGTTTACCTCTTACCGTGTCATCATTATTTTTTCACTGTAAATATAGTTTTTATAAAATGAAAAAAACCCCAATTGGGTCATTTATGACATATGTTTCATTATAAAAGTATTTTTCCCAAAACTTATGTTTTTATTACTTTTTTATCTTTAAAAAAATAGTATTTATTTTAAAATATCATTTATGTGAATTTTAATGATGTTGAATATTTTCATTTTTGAGAATAAGAAAATAAACATGATAAAATTGATCCGGTACTTCAAATATGTCACAAACATGTCTACGTTATCTCTTAAATTAATTAATTTCATTAACTAAGCGAAATTATAATTATTGTTTCATTTTTCATATCATTTATTCGATATATCAATTAATTATACCATTACTGCAACATCATTGTGTCTCCATTTAATTAATTTTTTTAATGTATAGAAGCTTTAAATAAATTATAATGATGTAGATAAATTTAGTAGATTTTGTAGTACTATTTATAGTCTATCATATCACTTATATAACATCATATAAAAAATAAAATAGTTATTAAAATTTGAATATGACATTTTTAACTCATCTTTAAATAAAATACAATAAATTTCATAATCAAACACAAGGGTCTTAAAAGGATCATATTTATGACCTAAAATTTATTTTGAACGAAAAATATTTATCCAATGAAATTAGGACATATGTTAGAGTGATTTTAAATTACTATAATATTATATTTACACTTAATTACTTACTTTACCTTTAACTTTGGTATATAAAATTCCAAAGTTACTATTTACCAAAAATTATATTCAACCTATTGGACAAAAATATCAATAATAATTAGAACCACCTATGTTAGATTTTAGAAATTCAATTCACAGAAGTGACAAACTAATGTTTACTTCTAATCTGTAAATGTGGCTAGAAGGTGGGTAAAAAGGCATAAGAAAATGTCAATGAATTTTTATATCTAATTCTATCATAAAAATGATTCCATGGACCTTAATTTTGTTAAATTACACATCATTTATCTTTTCCAACTTTAAAATATATTTAGAGTTGAATAATTATTTACAGGAAAAAATCCAGTTTTTATCAATAATGTAGTGTTTTTCACTATTTATCAAAAATAGAATGTTTTTAGAAAAATACCAAAAATTTACCATAAGATATTTTAATATAAAATATTAATAAATTAATTCTATTTTAAAAAATTCAATTTTGAAGAGTGTTAAAAATTATTTTCATTATTGTTCACAAAAGAGCATAAAAAGTAGTACCTTTATGAAAATAGTATTTTCTAAACAAATAATTATTTTATCAAAACATATATATTTCCTTATAAATATGTTTTACTTATGTGAGAAAATCATAGAAACAAATATTTCAAAAATACTTTTTAATATTTATATTACTATATTTAATGAATAATTTAGCAATATTTTTTTTAAATTATTTTAACAATAAAGTGTTGTTTCGCAAAGATTCAATCTTGCGTGTTATGCAAGGAAAGTTAGTGTTTCATGATATAAACATTATTGAGAATAACATACCATGAAATTTTTGTGTGTCGTGTTCTTAACTCAAAAAATAAATTGCATCCTCGCTATTTAAAGATAGAATTAAAAACTATGGGTTGGCCTTTTAAAAATATATTTATTGAAATCCCACATTGGAAAATGGATTAACGAGACACCAATTTTTAAATAAAGAAAGGGAAGTATGATGATCACAAGATATAAATCATACTATGTTTCCATATAGGAAAACATGGATGTGGAAGATAAATCTAACCATTATGTTATTATGTATATTGACAGGGAATATGGTCAGGAAAATGCTAAAAATCTCAGTGCTAGAAGTTAGTGATGATCTGAGGTGCTATTGGATTTATATATACTAGGAAAACATTTTGGGTTTTCAGAAACCTTACAAGTAGTATAAGAATTAATTTACATCATAGAATAATAAAAAAGGGATAATACTTACTTTATATGTGTAGTTTCATCCTTTCACTAATATCTACCGCAAAGATGTCTTTCTCTCCAAATAATAATTTTCAAAAATATTATATTTATCTTAAATATATAGGGTTCCAAAAATGAATTTATACATCATATGTTATACCATTTAAATAAAAAACTAAATTATATAAACTGTGGAATCACATATGTCATTGGTAGGTGACAAAGCCTTATCTCACTTCGGTTGTGGGTTTGATTCCCATAGCCTTGTCCGACGCGATGGGTTGCCACCCGACTTGTGGGTTACCCTTTTCATAAAAATATATTATTATAAACTTCCAAAAAAATAATCTTAAGTAATATTTTATCTTCAAAGAATAATATCCAATGGCCAACATAATCCACTCCAACCTTCAGGATTATCCAATATACATTTTTCCAAACTCAGAGTTCAAAAATTTATAAAGAAAGTCACTATATTTATAGTATCAACATAACATAATGTAGATCTATTTTTCACATACCAAACATGTGAATACCTTCATCAAGTATCATCTAAAATAATGGTAATACCCTTAATTATCTTAAAATCATATGGAATATTTTCATTCTTCCTTATTCCTTTCACAAAACATAGAATATTGGATACACTCTTTAAATCCAAAAATGTTGTAAACTCCAACAATGATGGAATAAAAAAACAGTTATCTATTTCCAAGTCAGTTGATAATATACAACATAGATTATCCAAATCAATAATATCTTATTTCAAACGTCATTATCTCAGTATTAGAAACATATTAAGGTTTATCATTCCCTCAACCATATATATTCCAAAAATATTTAACTCAAAACTGTGTCACATTACTTGATACCATACAATCTCAATGTCATAATGAAATAGTATTGCAGTACAATACCTAATTATTTACATATTTCATATAACATGTACACCATTGATACAATACTAAAAATAAATAAGTCTTCAATCCCAACATAACTACATTAATCATTCCTCTTCATCCGTGGTAGAAGCATAATATTGGTTGTGATCCATTATCTGATTTTGGCGTATATTACTTTGATTCATGTGGAATTATCCTAGGTAGGTCCCCATATTCTTATAATTAAAGAACTGAACATTGTAAAATTGTTTTCTTCCCATGTAATCAAGACCATGGTTCCATTTTTCTCCACACACGATGAAAACTCTTTTTCCTCTCAAGCAGGCAATGGGGTGTTTCCTTCCACAATTATCACTTGTCAGAATATATTTCCTTACCTTATTATCTTTATCCAATTTTTTCACAACTATACCATTGTTCTAATGCTTCCCTATGATGCAGTAATACTTAGGGTGTTATTTACCTATCCTACTATTTCATGATATTATGTCCTCATATGATGATAATTCTTAGGATATTATTTCTCTTCAAAATAATAGCTTAAGACCATGAAAGATACGATCCTTCTTACTCTTTAGATCACGTGCATTTATGCGGGTCACATTGCTTCTCTGATTTGAAATATCAAAATGAAAACATACACTAGGTTAGATCATATCTTAATGTATAATCGAACGACTATAGAAATGATTAACCAAAATTGATGATTTAAACGTATCTAGTCTTGTAATAATAAAAATAATTTCATTGGGGACATATTTAATCAGTAATCCTTGATAATAGTTTTTTATAAAAATGTAAATTCTTCTATGAATATCCCTTAAGAGTTTTAGAACATGTGCGCAATAAGACCCATTTTCAAGCACCAGGTTACCCCGAGTCAAGACCAGAACATCTTGTCACAAATATTACTCTTAACTACATATTTTCCAAAATCATATCCACTTGTAGTATCCTGAAATGGATGTATTTTTTAAAAATACCTAAATAATCTCAACATTACCATAATTTTATGACGTTCCTCTACACTTATCCTCTAATTATATCTTAGGGTTATGATCCCGAATTTAGGTTTTATTAATATAGTTTTCAAAGTTATTTGCTAAACTTTCTATGATAAGAACTATAATTTTCTGACTTCAGATGCCAGGTGTCGATGCATTATTTTAATTCATTGGTATGATTACAAAGAATCAAATATATAATGACTTATCAATTTAGTAGACTTGGAAAAGAGATTATACACATGAACATTACATTAAAATTAAAGACATAAAATAGAACATTTATTATTCTTTGAGAACACCATTATTATCCTTGATTAACCCTATATATAAATCATAATACACTTTTGGGCATCTTGTAAAAATAAAACATAATAAAGGGGTGAGCTCACATGCTCCGTATGGTTAAAAAATACACCAGAAGATTTCACAGATAAGCATAAAATTTTATGTTAGGGAATAATATTAAAACAAAATACATTTGAACATTACCTTATGCAAAATATTGAATGTAAAAACCAAATAATGACACTTAAAAATTCACATTGATATTTTAGTTTTTTAATAATCACATGCAATGTCAATAACTAGTCTCATAATGAGGTAATATATAATGACATACATCGTAAACATACTATCAAGGCCTTATACCAAGACCATATATAAATATACCTTCATGGGCTTATGATAAAACCCTATTTTATCCCATGAGACATATCGATGCATAAAGGGGATGTATTAGGCCCTAAACATCACTTACTAAGTCCAATTCATTCCTCTTAGTTATTTGGTAAACTATAACACAAACTTTCACAACAAAAAAAGCATCCAAAATGTTAATATTTTAACTACAAATAAATAATGATATCAAAATAAAATATCCACATTCAAACACATCATAATCCCTTCAATATAATATGCAATATTTTATCATAATAAAATAACCTAAATTAATCCTAAAATCCAACAAAGGAAGTTGACATAGATGAAAATATTCTAATATATTAATTAAAACTCATTGAGATAAATATCCATTTTTAATATAAATCATTTATAGTCCATGAAATTATAAAATAAAAGATTTATTTTTATTAAAATAACCTTCTAATTGTGTAAGGGAATCTTCAAAATTGTTAATGAATCATGAAGAGGGAAATAACAGCTTGCGTCGTATAAATTAAAAAACATTATTTCCTTAATTTTTTGAAAAAGTCATAAAGTATGTAATTTGGAAAATAATGGAAATATTCCTTTAAAAACATTTTATAAAAATTCAAAAATTGGTAAACATGAATTTAAATAATTTTTTATTATAATTTGAAATAAATTTTTTAGAAACATAGACTTGGATGATAAATGTGTCCCTGTAGATACTTGCACATAAAAACCCTTGGATAATAATGAGATTGTGAAGTTTACACTTTCGTAAAAACATTAAAATATTTTTTTGAAAACATTTGAATAAATTAAAAAATAAATATAAAATTTTATTTTTAATACTTTATATACATATAAAAAATATGTTTGATAATTTCAACAATATTGAAAAAATGATTAATTCGTTAAACATTCAAAGAATCCCATACCACGTTGAACATTTTTGATAATAAGCCTAATATCTTAAAATTAATCATTAAATACCCTGAAGATAAATGTATTCTTGATATCAAAAATAATAGAAGATGTACATACAACACACAAAAGAAATATGTGGTGAACATGTCTTATAACTCAAGAAAATTTAAAGTGAGACAAAATTCCCCTACATTAAGTATGATACTCTTCATATAGGCCTGAAACTCATGTATAATGATTCTAAACATATTATTACATTCTAAAATAATAATAATAATATTTATGATATTATATATTATTTGTTTAAGGCTTTATATTATCCATTTATTAATAATTTATAAGTTAAAGTAACTTTTCGGGTAACAATTTCTTCCAATATCGTATGTGTTTTGAATTTTTATTCATGATCATTATTACAAAGATCATTATTTAATTACAACCATAATGAATAAAATGATTTATATATCTTATTTATTCTTGATATAATTATATATAATAGATTTATATATGAAATGGAACACACCATTCATGAAGACGACAGACTGTACGTACACATGAACGTTGTTTCTGTGTTATTATCGTATAGAATGGTAGTAAGTGAATGAAATATATGTATATATATATTATAGTATAATTAATATGTCATATATTTTATAATTATTTATATTATATATGTTTATAATCATTCATGAATTGTGAATTTTCAAGATGAATCTCAATGGGTCGTGGAGACGGTAAGTCGTACTTACACACGAGCGCGATATCATTTTCTTAATTGTTAAATGATGTGTTATTGGATGGAATATGAATTTAAATAAAATAATATATTGCTATATTTATTATCTACATTTTTTATATACATCTTAATACCCATTTAAATTATGTGTACTGAATAAAAAAGTTTACACCACAGCGTGGAGACAGTAAGTCATACGCACGCACATAGGGTGATATTATTTTTTATACGATAGGTTAATGTAGGAACATAGTTTTATTATAATAATAACAATATGTAATCATATATTATATTATGGATTTATTAATTTAGTATGGAAACAATCTAATAATATGAATTAGTAGAAGAAAATAACTTTGAAAGAGGTGATAAAAAAATTACATTTTTTGCGGTGTCTACTTTTGATTTTCATAATATGACTACATATGTTGGATTTCATCCCAATGTATGGCCAATAGGATGTAGTGAGGGATGTTGGGAGAAGAAATTGGTAGGTTTTTTCAGAGCCAAATGTTTTATTATGTGTGAATTAAAGAGAAGGAGAAGTGCCTTTTTATTGGATTGGTGATGGACACTTTTCAATGATCTTAAAATATTAAATTGTTATAAATTTATTTTTTGGTTTTAAATAGCTTATAAGTGATTTATTTATAATATAAGATGATTATGGGGAGAAATAATCTCAACCAATTACTTTTAGACATGTACAGGTAATAAAAGTAACCTTATCTTTTGGATTGAACCATTAGTTAAATTGTTTAACTCTTACCGTGCCTTCTTGTATTTTTACACTATAGTGTTAATATAGTTACTATAGAATGAAAAAAAAAACAAATTGGATAATTTAAAAAATATTTGAAATTATCATAGTATGTTTTCAAAAACATATATTTTTATGACTTTTAAATCATTTAATAAAATAGTAATTTTTAAAATATCATTTATGACAATTTTAATAATATTCAATATTTTTATTTTAAAAAATATCAAACCAACTTGATATCTTCAATCAAATACTTATAATATGTAACTAAAATGTATAAGTTATCTATAAAATTATTTTATGTCGTTAATTACATCAAATTATATTTATTTTAAAATTTTTGATATCATCTATTTGATATCTAAATTAAATAAATATTCCATCATCATTGTGTAATGATTTAATTTATTTATTTAATATATAAAAATTATAATATATTATCACAATGTAGATAAATTTTTAATATTTTTAAATACTATTTATAGTCTGCCATATTACTTTATAACCTCATATTAAAAATTAAATAGTAATTAAATTATGAATATGGAATTTTTAACTCTTCTTTAAATAAAATTAAATAAACATCCTAATCCAACACAAGTTCCTTAAAAAGGATCATATTTTCAACCCATGGTTCATTTTTTTCAAAACATACATTCTAAATGAAATTATTACAAGTTTAGGGTGGTTATATATAATTATAATTTTATTTTTACTATTAATTACCCAATTTATCTTTTACCGTGGTAAATAAAATTAACATTGTACTATTCAGGAAAACTTATTTTGATAACATTAGATGAAATTTTCATACTGATTTCAACCATTTATGATGGATTTTAGAAATTCAATTCACAGAAGCAGTAAAATTATGTTTAATGTTAATCTATAAATGTGTCTAGAAGGCATGTAAAAAGATAGTAATAAACATTAATGAATGTTTGTATTTAATTCTATTAAATATAATATTAAAATTACTTAAATTGTGTTAATATATGCATTATTTATCTACTGTGACATTAAAATCAGTTTTAAGTAAAATAATTTTTAAAATAAAAAAGTTATTTTAAACAATATTATAATGGTTTTCACTATTATTCCAAAATTAAATTTTTTTTGAAAAATAACAAAAAACACCATAACCTAATTTTGATTACGAATTAAAAAATGTAGTATATTTTAACAATTTCAATTTCTAAGAGTGTCTAAAGTTAATTTTATTATTATTCATAAAGGACATGAAATGTAGTTCCTTTATGAAAATAGTATTTTCTAAATATATAACTATTTTACCGAATCATATACATTACATTATAAAATCGAGTTATTTTTGTGAAAAACTTATATATGAAAGTTAAAAATTATTTATTACTCTTTATATTAGGATATTTAATGGATAAGTTATGAATAAATTATTTAAATAAATTTAACACAAATGTTTTATTTCAAAGACCCTCAATCATGCATGTTATAAAATCCAAGTCAGTGTTGCATACAGTACATGTTATTAAAGATAAGGTACTGTGAAATAATATGGGGTTACAAATTCCCTGTTGGTTCTTTTGACACAAACATTGGATACTGTATCACAAAATTGATCTGCGGTATGCCGAACATTAACTCTCCCCATTCATTAAAAGTGTGATTTCAGTCCCATTGTTTTGAACATGGTCAACAAATGATACCTTCCAATTGTTCATTGCTTGTCCAGATATCAGAAGTCTCAACATACCCACTTTTCCACCTCACTATGTCTTTTTGTAATTCCATCACTCTTGGTGTTACCGCTCAGTGCATCTGTGTGCGTCAAGTATTCATGTTAGTATCAATGGGAAGTTATCAACATGATATATCTTGACCCCTACATTGTGCTTCCACGTGTTAGGGAAATCCTATTTACAACTCTTTCTTCCCATACTGATCATGACTCATATGGTCTTAAGATTTTTGGTGGAGTGTATAACGACATGGTCGAGCTGCACAAAAGAGTCCATGGTATGAAATATATGAACATAAACAATGATGTTCAATCCATGCATCATGACATTAAATTATATTAATGTCCTTCCAAGAATATGTGGCGTAGAACTAGTTCTCCTTGTTCTTTATTTATGCTAGGTTTATCACTTCTATGCACTACATATATCCATTTAAGACACTCACTCTACGGTCCAAACACTATGACCTTAAACTAATAGCCCCTCCAAGTTTAATCATTATGACTAAAATCAATATTCTATTTTCCTCTTGATACATATGTGGTGCATGGGCATCTTGGCCCTCATTTATGTTGGTCTATACGTATTTCACACCTATATAGTACACTTGAGGTGAACACTTTTATAGTTAACATATCATTAATTAAATATGATTAATGGTTGTCTAAAAAGCATGACATTAAACTGTATAATATTTTCCAGAACGTATGACCTCAAAATATATATCGCATAACAGAACTAAATGAAGCTTGATTCTCATTATCATGGGATACATAGTGATTCCAAGACTTTATTTCTCAAAACCGGTTAGAGGTTTCACTATAGAACTATCCCTTATCTTTGGTGTGGTCGTCTAAAAATTCTCCATGGGCCTCAATCTAGTTGTAATCCTTTTTCAATTACCTTGACCCATCAGAGGGTTGAGATGCATTCATAGATTCAAGTGAGGAAGTAACTTCCTTATGTTTTTAATTTTATTATCCATAATTATAGTATAAGATTTTTAATTAAGATAATGGGGAAAAATTGAACTTTTTTTACATTGTTCAATTATTTGTTCTATATCAAGTTCACATAGCATGTAAAAAATTATTTCAATATTACGTTCTCATAAAATTCATTAATTCTCAACCATCATAAAAAATTATAATTTAGGCATGAATACATTATTTTTCTATCTACATATCAATTTTTAAATTTAAAATAAAAAAAATATATCCATCCCTTCATATATAAAGGTATGTTATAGAGTAAGGTAATAAAACATTTTCATATTTTTATATTATTTATATATATGTATAAGTAACATAGAATTATTTAGTTAAATAAAACAACATTAAAAAATACTAAAATTATATAAAAACATCAAAACTACAATCCACTATTAATAAATATGTTAATTAAAAATATAGACATCTAATATTAATAAAAACATTCAACTAATATAAAAAATGTAAAAATAGTAAATTAATGAGAACTTGAGATTATGTGAATAAGAAACCATTGATAAAAACCACAATTTATATTCATTAGTCACAAAAATAATAAATCAAAATAATATAAAAAAACACTAAATGTTTATATATATATATTCAAATAATAGTATTGATAAAAAAAATGATTCTCAAATGAAGCTCATACATGAAAACTAGATTAGAATCATTTAACATTTAGAAATTAAATTTCATAAAATAAAGTAGCATTAAATATATAATCAAAAAAATGATCAATTATATCAACATAAAATATAATCACTAAAAATATTATTTTAAAAGGAAACAAATATATTTATAATGCATCAACTAAATAAAATATAAAATAAAGTAGAATCCAAATATAAAAAATTGAATTAAAACTGTAGTTTATTATTTAATATTAAGAGAAGAAATGTAAATCCTAGATTTATAATACATCCAGCTAGGAAATATGAGAATAATTTACTCAAAAATAAAATGTAATATATAACTTTTGAAAAATAAAAAGTGTGTACTTAATCTTTTAAAATATGAAATGACAAATAAATTTAATTCTATTATGTAAATATAAAAATAAAATTATACAACCATATACTGAGAGTGTAAGACACTAATTTTTAGTAGAATAAAAAATTGTAACATTAATTGATGGTGGATAGAGATAAAGTGATGGTATCCAAATACAGATATACGATGGTTGATGATAGAATCCATAAAATAATTTATTGGAACAATAATAGTAGTGATTAATAAAAGATTATATGAAAAATATCAGTGAGTGTGTATGGTAATATTATGAAATTGGGTAGTAAAGTGAGAATATAGTTTAATTAGATGTTGTTTTTTAAAACCACCACTAACAGGATAGTCTTTGATATTATTAGTGTTAAGAACCATAATTTTTTTTATAAAATAGATAATTATTGTAATAAAATACTGAGAAGATTATATAAGATAAAATTTATATCTATTTAAAAATTTATTTTCGGTTTTTTATTCTACAACTGATACATTGCTCCAAACTAATATTTTTTTTATAATGATTCTAAATATTACTATACAATAATTTAGTCATAAATGTTGAGTGCCTCCTTAAACATTTGAGATATATACCCCTCATTATTGATGATAAAGACCCATATAAATGAATATTATTATAATTGTTGTTCATAGTCTATATTTCATCTATATTTGGAAATTATATGATTTTGGTTGAGAAATGATATTTCCTTATCCTAAAAATGTCTAGAAACTCAACATGGAGGGAGGAAACCAAGGAACAATAGAAAGGGAAGAATTATTAGATTTGTAGGAAATAAATATCCAAAAAACATTAAAAAATTAATTTATATACATGTGATATAATTAATGGAAGGATATAAGATATGATGGAATGGAAGGATCTTTAATCAAATGATAAATTCATAATTCTTCAGTGAATAAAATATAAAAATTTCACCTCTTCATTATCCTGATCCAATTTAGAAGTAATGATTTCATTGGCTCTCCCATACATTATAGGTTTTGGTTGTTTTTAATGTCAATTTTCCTCATTAACCCTTAGATTAGTGTATTTATCTTTATTGTTCAAAAATTTTATATTTCAAAAATATTGATATATTTGAGGTCTATTAATGAAAACTATATTTTACACCATTTTTTATCGATCATTTCATATCTATTTAACACTCATTTTCTTAATTGATAACTTTTCAAGAATAATTGTTTTTCCCTATTCCATTTAGATAATTTATAGTGTACATAGTCCATTATCTTTATCAAATTAGTAGTTAAATATTTTTTCCTCAATGGGTTTTATCATATAAAATTTGATAAAATTATAATTTTATTTTCTTATACCCAAATTCATGAGAATAAATATTATTCCCAATTAATATTTACATCTATAGAGAATATCAAATAAAATATTTTCAGATATCAATGTCCCAGATAGAATTTTTTTATTGTCATAGTTTGAAGACACCAAATAGAAAATTTATTCTCCTTTCAAGATCAATAATAATAATTAAGTTATTCTACGGATGAGTTGTGATATTTTCCTCATTGAAAGAATTAAATTATTACTATCTTATATTAGTCTCATGAAATTACTTCTCTATCATGATATGTTTTTTCATGGATAATATTTATTAAAAATATATATATTCTTAAACTCTAACAACTCCATAGTGTCAATTTATTTTATTTTCTTTAGGTTGTTGATTGGGGTCCAGTATTGGTAAGATTCACTTTTAAAAAAGTAAACATCCAAAAAAAGCTTTTCAAGATAAAATATTTATAGAAATTTTTTTATTTTATTGATACATTTATAAAAAAATGATAATTAAAATGATAATTAAATATTGTTGTCATTGTTGCACGTTGGTGTGGATAACAATTTACTTTTTTGGTGAATTTGAGATATCGACAAGATTCATGTCAATATTCATAACAAGAGATAGTGGGATAAACACCACCATTCTATTTTACATATTGTCATGTATCCCAAAGGTTTATCCATAAGATAACAAATTAATTTTTCACCACCTTCATCATTTAAATGATTCCTCTTATTTTAGGTCTTATAAAACCGAATTTGACGGTGATATTAATTATAATATCTAATAAAATCAGAGTAAACCTAAATTTGAATATGAAAAATAAATCCTTTTATTTTTTATCCAATAACACATACATTATAACCTATAACCAATTTTAGTTCAATTTATCACACTTTTATCCAATTATGACATAATTGTTTCAACCAACAATTTTTTGATTCAATCTAGATTTATTGAAATTTTATCCTCAAATTATCTTCAATATAATCCCTAAAAAATAAGAACACCCCAATTTTATACCAAATTAAGTGGCCTAGAAATTGCATATATATTTTACATCATTTTCTACTATTATACAATACTTATCACAAATAAAACCTAATCCTATAATAAGAAGTTGTAATTTATTTTAAGATTATCAAACATTAAAAAGTTATTATAAGGTAATGCCTTAACATATCCTATATAATTCAGTAAAAAATTTCTTTTTGGGAATATTTCTATATATAATTCCATGGTGAAGTAAAAAACTTATGAAAAGGGTGAGGTCAAGTTCTCTATAATAGAAAAGGCATAGAGGATTTATCATTCGATCATAATCATCTGAGAGAAAACGATCATGGGATAAATTCTTGATTAATGAATTAATGTTAGGTAATAGTAATTACTAATCATAAGGAATGATAAAATGAGCATTAAATTGATCTTTTGAACATTAAACCACAAAATGATTTTAATATAATCAAAACATGTAGCACAGAAAATTAAATTAGAAACCCTAGTAAAAACAATGATCCATGGTAATATAAAATAATATTATAAAACAATAATACACATTTATAATCAAATCATATATTATATTTATCCCTAAAAACATTTATATCAAAGTGGACTAGGCTCTATACTAATCCAATAACATAGAGATCCTTGGAAAAAAACATATTTCCCATAGTAATTCCATCATATATAACGATTTACTCAATGAATTGGAGAGAATTATAATTCGTGGCCAACAAAATATAAATTGAGAAACAATACATATATGTCGAAAAGGAAATCAATTATACAACTGTAATTTAGAAAATATTCTCATTAGACAACACATAGGAAACAAGAAACAATTGGATCAGATGATAACCACATTTCAATCAACCAAATGAATCATATCATAAGATCAGTTAGAGTGTGATACCTCAAAGATATGAAATATTTGAAGATTATGGATCTTCTAAATTGAGAATTGAAAATGGAAGAGAAGCTATGAAAAAAAATTCTTTCAGTTTTGATGAAATATTTGTAAACTAAATTTTTGATCATCACATTCATATCATTTTTAAGAGGCAAAAATATTTTTAACGAATTATTTTTATAAAATACATCACAATAATGAAAAAATGAAAGGAAATGTAAGAAAATGTATAGTTGACTTGTAGTAAAAAATCTATATTGTTTTGGAGGTGTAATGAAGTGCCTTTAAGGAATTTATAATTGTTTTATTGTAACCCACATAAATAAATTAAATATAAAACATTATTTGAATATTATTTAATTAAAATAGGATAGTTATAAAAAAATATGTTTTTTATTTTCAAAAAAATCAAAACAAAAAAAGTCATTAAGAAAGTACATGAAAATGCAATAGAAATACCCATTATAAGGAGAGAATGTTTTCTATTATAACGATATATTTTTATGACGTGAGAATAAATAAAAAACCATACATTGATAATGAAATTTAATTTACACACAACAAAATGGAAAATAAAATATGATATATAATATTTTTATAATTTAACTAACATTTAAGAACAAATTCAATGATGAAAGTGTACGACCCAAAGAATATATTTTATGACAATAAAAAATATACCTCAAGTTATTTATTGGCTTCAAATGATATAACATCATGTATAATCAATTTTATATTATTACTAATCTATATGAAATGCATTTATATTTTGTACTTATTATGATTCTATTAAATTTAGTTATTATGCATATCAGTCATTTCTAAATATAACCATTAGAAGTTAATTGTTTAATTTATTCAATATATTATTTTGTTTGGAGTTGTTAAACTGGAATTATTTTTAATATTTTCATAACATCCATAATTTTCCTAATTTTGATATAGATTATTTTTATGGGGAATTTTATATACATGATTGTTCCATTGACATTAAAATGATATTTAATAGTGAATGTATATTGATTTTCATTTTTTTGGATTTTAAATTAGTGAAAAAAGATTTTATTTTTAGTTTATTTTCATATGAATATTAGAATCATAAAATTTATTAAATATAACAACTCAACCCTATTATTTTCTATATTCATAATTTTTGTGTCCTTAACTATACATGATCTATATGTTATAGAATTATTCAGTATGTATTTTCTATCTTACCAAACCCGAATATGTAATAATGAATGGATTGGTAAGAATATAAAATAATATGTGAGTAATATCATTTTTAAAGAAGCATAATGATGTTAATAACACATAAATATAGAGGTAAATATGGTTTATAATGTCTGTCGATGAGATATTAAATGATATAGATGATGAAACATTATTTACTTACTTCAATGGAATCACCCATTATCAAAATGACTTCTTTTTTAATAAAGGATTTAGGTCTCTTTATATTAACCAAATGATATCAAACAAGGGAGAATATTTTATAGTGATAAAATTTTTCATGGATAAAATAAGAAACTAATTTATATAATCATATTTTAGTTGGTCATAGAGTTTTACTCTTATGAATGAAAATATGGAACATTTTATTGAAAACTTTTGGTCAGTGAAGGGTAAATATTGGATCACATGGGAGTTACATTAGTTAGATGTGTAAATATTGGTTGGAGTTATAGGATTAAATCCCAAACATAAAAAATGAATTCTAGTAAGTATAAATATACATTTTTTATTAAAAATTATTTCAATGTCATTTTACTCCCTTCACACCCATTTTCATCACCTAATTATTTACCATTATTATTATTGTTTTCAAAAATAAAATATGTATCCCCTTACCAAATTTTATCATTTTAATTCTAAATTATAAAACCATTAAAAAAATCTCAAGGTTAAATATTTTTAAATCAATACCCATAATTCATAAAAAATAGTTTTTATATAAATATGGGGATTTAATTATTAAATAAATTTTCTATTTTTCTTACTAATTTAATTTAAATAGAGTAGATTTAATATATTTAATTATATAAAAATGATAAATGTTGGTAAAATTATTAATTAATAGTGATCATTTTAATTCATTATGAAAATATATTAAACACTAAGAAAAACAATTCTTTTAAAAATATATAATTTCAACAAGAGATGTTTTTATTATTAATTTATCTTCTAACTATTTTTTATCTTTATAAATACTATAGTATTGAAATAATTTATTATGTTTTATTGAAAAAAATTAATTAATACAACTCATATAATATAATAAATTTAATAAAAAATATAGTTGTCTAAATATACACATAAAAACAGTAATGATTAAAAAACATTTTAATATGTAATTTAATACAATAGAAATTAAAATTTCATATCATCCTAAAATTTGTTAAAAACCATGTAAGGACCTTTAAAAAGTCCCTAAGGGTGAGATAATTAATTTTGGATGGAATAGGTAGTGATTTAGTTAGCATGGGCCATAATGTTATTTCAAGGAGTTTAAAATTATCACGCAATTTGCTTTCTCTAAAGCAATACTGGTTAATGTTAAGATTATATTTTCTTAGTGAAAATACCTAGTGATATATTACAATATTAAGATCTTAAATATTATCCTCATATGGAATAATCAAATTACATGTGTTTGTTACATCTCTATTTATAAATTTTATAATATAATTACTTCTATTTATACACACTATATGAAATAATAAATTATAAGAATCAAAACTAGTGATTGTCTTTATTAAGTACCAAATATTTATAAAATTTATTTCATCAATAAATATTATATTCAATAAATTCATAATCCTAATTTTTAATGTCCTCAACACCATTAGCCTGGATTCAGTGCCTTACATTATTATAGTGGCAAAGATACAAGATACAAACCAGAAATGACCAAAAAGGTTAGGTGTTTTGGAAACAAAATACAAACATGATACCAATTTCACATTGGTTGTAGAAAATTATATTCAATACATTACAATGTATAATGTTTAGAATCCTTGAAAACTAATCCAAAGAATTCAACTTCATATCATACGAAAAGGGGAAAAAATAAGGGTGAGCTCAAATGCATAGTAAGGGTTATGTGTAGTGGAAGAAATACTGAACCAATGAGAATAATCAACATGAAAGGTAAATAATTGAAGAAAAATTCCATTTAAAAAAACTAGTAATGTGAAAATTAATATTTAAAGGTATGTAACTAAACACACATTCCATTTAATCAGTTACTTGAACATATTACGACAAGAATAATATATCATCAATAATTCAATATAAATTATCACATGTGAATGAAACATGAAAATTTATATTCTAATTAATCAAATAATCACATGGAATAACAATAATAATGGTTGACTGAACTATCATGATCTATATTCAAGATAGTTACTTTCAAGATCTATCCATAGAAAAGTATTAGTATGTGGGTAGAAACCTATTTGGTGTGGCCAACAGATTCATGTTATGAGACTACCTATGCATCTATGGCCTTACATTAACCAATCCCCAACTTATGTAACACATGTCCAAAAAATTCCTTATATATTGAATAATAAAATTAAAACACAAACAATGTGCCTTATCAAATATCTGTATTGGGTGAGGGATAAAAATTTATTAACATTTCCACAATAAATCATATAACATTAAAAGTAAATGCAATATGTAACAAGGTATTTGGTTTAGTAAATATTCTTGTAATTCATACAAGAATATTTATATTAATAATAACTATAATTTCCAATGAAAAATTATTATAGTAAAGAGATAATTTTAAGAAAAAGTTAACAATCACAAAAATAATTGATGTTGTATGATAAATTTTATCACTTAGTACTTTTCAAGTCAAATACAATGTTGATAAATTGAAAAGTGAAAAATAAAATAAGATGAAGTATGATTTAATAATGATATAACATGTCAAGGTTTTAGTATATACATAACAAAGAAGTGAATTGGTGTATAATAAAAAAAAGTATCTATGGAATGTAAATTGAGATGAAATCCATTACCTTACACTTCCTTTTGGTTGAATTATATATAAACTCATGTATAATGGTTTAAATATGTTATTAAATTTTTATATAAACTTATTAATATAATATATCTTTTATAACTTATTAAAACAATATTGTTAAAAAAATTTCATTATTTCATGGTTGTATGTGTTATTTTCCTTGTTTTCCAGTATCTTTGGACTTCTTATTTTTTTCCTCTTACTTCAAACATGATTTAACCATATAAAAACATAAACCTGGATGTAAATATCATATGTATTTATTATAGATTTATTTATATATTTCCAAAAAAATTGGTGATATGAAATAGAATACATTGTTCATAGAGATGGTTTGTCGTACATACCTATGAACACCATTGCCATTTTCTTAATGTATTGAAAGAAATAAAATTAAACAATATATATATATATATATTATTTCCAGTATTATATTTATTTTATATATATCACGTATGTTCAATAAACCCATTCTTAATAAATTTCGTGCAATTATTTAACCAATAACATCGCTTCGTGAGGCAGTAGTCCACCGTACACATGAAAAATGTTTACATATTCTAGGAAAATGGAAAAAATGAAGGTATGTGTTATATAATAATTACATAAAAACAAATAAATTATAAATATCATATAGATAACTTATAAATTTCATTTCCATAATTTAATAATAATAATTTAAGGAGGGTTAGAAGGAAATAAAATTAATATTCATTTAAAAGAACATTACTTATTCCTCATGTATCCTCTTTATGTTTGGAATAAAAACTCTAAAGTTTTAATTTATGAATAAAATAATGATTTTATAATTATGGGAGGGATTTTGGGGAGTTATTTGGGTAGGTCTAGTCCAAACCAAAGTGGTTTTAATGTGATATTAAGAGGAGAGAGTGACTGCCATTTTATAGTTGAGGAGTACTGGAATTCTTGTAAATAGTCAAAAGTATTGACTATTGAGATGTGTCCCTTAACTCATGTGGTATGAAAAATATAAAATACTAGAATGAGGGTTTATTTGGTATATAAAATCCATGAAAACAAAAAAAATATGTTCATTTTTATAATTTTGTTCCTCAACATCTATGTTTATCAAAATTTACAATTTTTTATTTTATTAAGGAAAATTACTTTTAAAGAAAGGAAATTTATAATTTATGACTAAATTAAAGTGATAATTATTATATACATTATATAAAATTATTAAAAATATTATATCTAATTTATAATAAAAAATCCCATGTGAGTTTGAAATTTATATTAACCCAAGTGTATGCCAGCTGTAGTAACACTATTTAAACCGTAATCATACTAATAGAGAATTTTTTACTATTTAATGATCCATATAGTAATTATAAAAGATAAAATCGTAAAATAATACATCACATTTTATATTAATTATATTTTTTAATGAACATGTAAAAAAATATGATATTTATTAATTTTAAATCACCTAATAATATATCACTATTTAAAATTAACATAAATGTCAATTCTGAAATTATTTCTATAATTTATATTTAAAAATATCAAGGTAATGAAATAATTTTAATATACTAAGTTCATAATAGTATAAAATTATATACTCATCTGGAAATTAATGTAATAAAATTATTAATTCAATTTACTTAGCTTTTAGATTTTTTATTATCAGTAGTTTCAACTAATTATTAACTTAATAATTACCGTGTTGGTGTTTCTTAAGAATTTAATTTTATTAATTAATATAAAAAACTTAAATAAATTATAAAGATTGAAAAAAATAATTTATTTTTAAATAGGATATACATAACATAAAATATTTTATATTTTCCCTTGTCGAAAAGATTTATGGAAATTAAATGTATGAAAAGAATCTTCTTTTTATTTTTCATTACAAAACTTATTATATGGGACCCATTAAAGGAAAAGATTCCAAATAACTTCTAAAAATACATAATAATGTGTTAATGGTATAAATATGTCCATATAATTGGTGTGGGATTTGTTTTCAGGCCATTTTACACCTTATATTATAAGTTTAACTAGTAAGTAAACTCATTTTTACCTTAATCACGATAATTAATTTTAAACATTTTGACTAATAAATTTGGTCAAAAATTAAGAATACCTTATTAGAAACTATAAATTTTTATTCTTCCAAATATATAACGCATTTTTCCAATTTCAACTGACATATGTGGCCTAATTCAATTTAAATTCATTCTTCTAGAAGTGTAGATAAAGCTGGGTTTTAAAGAAAACATTTCCAAAAATATACAAGATTTTTATATATAAATTAAATATAAAATTTATTAAAATGGAATGATATGTATTAATATATTAATAGAATAACTATTATTAATTTAAAACAAACTAATATTATAATTTAATATTTACTATTATTTAAATTAAAAAAAGCAGCTTGCAATTAAAATTTAGTATTTTCATAGTTAATTATTAAAAGTAACTTCTTAGAAAAACAAAAATAAACAACCCTAAGATAAATTTTAAATTCATATTTCAAAAATAAATTTTATTTATTTAGATAAAAATTATAAAATTATAAAAACATGGATTTAAAATATGAGCACCATTAAAAAGTGGAAAATATTCCTTTAGAAAAATACAGATTTTTATGCGAAAAATTGGATTTGTTCTTATATAATGTCTATTCAATTTATTTAATGAATGTAAAATTTTATTAATAAATATATAAGATATAAATTTAATTAATATTATATAATAATAGTATTTAATATAATTTATTATGATAAGACTCCTTTGGAGCTTAAAAATAGTTCCTTTATAAAAACATTTCCTTTATATTCAATGGGTTTTTATATTCATTTATAAAGGATTTGTAACCAATGAAAGAAAAAATATATTTTAATATTTATTATAATCCTATTTATTACCACCAATTTAACATCGATGAGATAATTAAAATTTTACATATTAATATTAATATTATTCGGTTAAACTCGATCTTACATGAAATGCAAGCCATCAAGGAAAGTCATCGTTTTGTATAATGATAACCAACACAATATTTCATAAATTATAGGATATAAAATATATTTAATTTATTGTAATTAATAAATATATTTTAATTTATTACGATAGTATATTATCTTATATTATTGGAGTTGCATGTTACACATGATATGGAATAAAATGTTAATCTTTTAAACATTCAAGGTGTTATATTCTCCCCACTGTAAACAAATTAAACTCTTGCAATTTTAAGTTGACCTCATGAATCATGGGTTCAAAATTTGAAAATTAAAATGTAGAAAACCCCACATCATAAAAGAGAAAATAAACAACCTCTTAATAAGAGATAATGGGAAGTATAAAACATGCCTGGAATAATCACATAACTAAGATTCGAGATAGTGGGGCATGTATGGGAAATGAAAAATGGATATGGAAGAGAAAAAACACTCGAATACTGAGGGAGAGTGACAGAGATGATGTTTAGGAGAGTGATAATGAACTAAAATCCATAAACCAGAAGTGTGAAAATAATCAATTATAAAATCAAAAATGAATATAATACGATGAAAATTTTTTCATAACCATTTTCCTAAAGTCGATGAATTAATTATCTGTCAAAAAATTTAAGGAAATATACTTACACTATATATTTCTATTTAATAAGCAGAATATTATCCTTTGGTTTTGCCTTGAGCTATTAATACTTCATCTCTTAGCAAATGATTCATTGTACGGTGAAGTAATACATTAATATCTAAAAATTCAACCAAAGATCAACATAAAACATTTCCTAAATGTATAACCATTACCTTAGATTATGGTCCAAAACATAATAATCAGTTCTAATGTATTTACAACTACAAAACTGGCCTTTAATAGCATTGATAAAACGTACCATTTATATAAACCTTTTTTAGTGCTAATAAAGGGTTGCCTTTATCAATGCTTTATATTCAGTGCTGATAAGGGGTCACTTTATTAGCACTCTATTTGTTTCACTAATAAATGATACCCTTTATCAGTGATTTTTTATGACTAATAATGGTCTAAAAAATGACAGAAAGAAATAAATAAAAGAAAAAAATGGGTTTATAGAAATCAATATTAATTTTTTTATTAATTATATAATTATTGAAAAAATGCATAAACATATTATACTATATATATATTATGAATACTAATTAATATAATATATTAAATATAATATAATAAAAATTAAAAATTAGGAAATTGAGAAAAATATTTAATATTTTTTATTTAGATAATTTTTGATAATTTTAGCAAATTGTATATTATATATATATATATATATATATATATGTATCTAAATATGATTTATATAATACAAAATATTTATGATTTATATTTAATAGTAATATATTTATTGAATAATAGTTTATAATTAAAAATTAATATGAATTAAAAATTGCATCGAGTAATGGAAATAATTGATTGTCATTTGATTTTTTTAATTTAATATTGATCAAACATGTGTTATATTGGTTTCACATACACATACATAATTAATTTTTATATAAAAATCACACACACAAATATTTAAATAATTAATGAAATCTTATATAGGAACATATATAATATTTATGTAATTTATTATAATTAGTATTCATTTAAAAATGTCATTATAACATTACACATCTAACATATTATGTTTGAATTGGTAAATTTTATTTATTTTTCATTAATATTATTAGAGATAGAAATTATTTATTCCTTTCTAATATATTTTATTTTTTATTGTTTATTTGGTATTCTTTTGTGAATTTAATAAATTTTTATTACTTATTTCAAATAAGCTTATTTACACTATTTTAATGTTTTTAATATGTATTCATCATTATTTCAGTATATATCCATATTTTTAGTAGTTTTTATTTAATTAATATAAATTATCCATTTTTTCTTGATTTAGAAAGTTTACCCATTTTTAATTATTTAAATTCACTCGTTTTTTCTATAGAAGTAAGTAAGATTGAATATACATTTATAATGTTAAAAATATATTATTTTTTAAAAATATTTATAAATAAATATACTTATAAATGTATATTTAATATATTTATACATTTAAAATTATAAATAAATAAATATTAATTTTTAAAAAAGTATTCATATAATTATAAATAAATAATTATATAATTAAATAGTTATAAACCTTTAATAAATACATTAAAACAATGAATATATTTACTTTATATATATATAATTATATAAATATATTTCACCTTTTTTTATTACAACTATAAATCATTTATTAGTGTTTTAGTAATAATCATTGATAAACATAATCTTTATTAGTGCTTTTATAGATCTAATAAAGATAGAGTTCACCTTTGATTATTAATATAGTGCGGATAAAATGAATCTTTATCAGAGTTTTTTTGGAAGTGCTAATAAAAGTGTTTGGATCTATTTTAAGAACCCTATCAATCAAAAACCAGTTTACGATATATAGGGATCTCCATAGAATCCACCTCCTACCAGTACTCCTCGTTCTCAAATTCATGTTTAAACCTATGCTAGAATCAACGCTCCAACTATTCCAAGGGTTCATTCCATGGATCAAATGATTCAAGGGTCTGGGAAAACCAAGGCTTCAATGAAATCTATGTTTTTCGATATCTCTTATTTCCCTTAACTATCCACTGATCCTTCCTAGCGCACATCTGCGTATCCCAACAACAATAGTTTCACTATCCTAAAATAAAACATCCCAAAATTCAAATTGTTTTAGATATATTGATGTATCGTCTTCCCCAATAGAATTCCATTCTACTTAAGGAAACATTGGTATAGCGTGACTTAAAATATATCAATCACAATATTGGGTCATGTGGTTGTATGGTATAATAGGCTCCCAATGACTATAATCCATGACATATAACTCTTTTTAATAGTAATCTTTTGAAAAGTTCATCCATATAGTGGATGGTATTGTCATTGGTTTGGAATATTACATTCCAAATCACATGGGAACCTATTTTTCATTTTTTTATTGAGAAATTAATGGGAAATTAATTCTTTAATTCACATAAAAACAAAGGAAAATGTTTAACACAGTAATCATAAATATATCAATATCATAAAACATATGATCAACAAAAAATTTAATTGCACTTTGTGAAATAGTCAAATATTTTTTATTTGATGTATATGAGTACCAACATTCTTATTGATATAAGGGCTATGATCAACTCTACCTCACTAAAAACAAATATTTATTAGGTATTGATCCAACCTTAAATACCAGTCCCACAATGATTTCTTTATATTATACAAATAATTAATTAATTGAAACACATTTCTCTTATTTTCATCCATTTTAAACCAATCACGTTTCTCAATTTATACTCCCCCCTTAATAAATCCATTTACGAAAATAGATTTGAGATCCATATGGTATAATTTTAAGTACAATTTCATTGAAATAGACTAGAAAATTCTAAAACATTCCAATTGGGATATGGGGGTAAATTTGTCAAAATAATAATGTCTTTGATCTAGGAATTCCCCTTTCACACTATCCATTATTTATTTTGATCTAGTTTTTCATAGTCAAAGAGTTTATTATAAAACAAAAACATGATTCTAATAACATTTCTATCTTCCAAACATGGAACAATCTTATGTGTCACATTGTTCTTATTCAGATTAAGCTCCTCATGCATAGATTTTATCCAATTATCTTATCTCCCATTCTATCTATATGTTTGAGGATCTACATAGGAAATATGAGGTATTTTTGTAGAGTCTAAATCCTTATATTTTCAACAATATTTTCCTACAACCCCTGCAATTTTATTCATTGATTTTGGATTTTCTTGTATTTCTTACAATTGAAAATCCTTCTTAATTTTCCTCACTCTCAATGTATTATTTTGAGTATACCTTAGCACCATTAACTCCACCATATGCTACTCAATTCCTCATTAATATACACTAATGTTTCATTATTATTTTAATTATTAAGAATCTCCCAATTATAATTAGTAAAAAACTATGGATCAATTTTAACTTTTCATCATACGAACATCACAAATGACCCTTTTCAGGTGAGTATTTAATTTAATAATTATCAAATATCATCAAATTTTCACTACCATAAATAAATTTCCACATTAAAAAATAATTACAATAATTATTTACAGACCAAAAATCAAAACAGAGCTTGGATATTTTTTTTACCTTTGGAAAAATATTGGCATATTTGAAATGACATTAAACTAATTAATACTTCATGAAAATCACTTCATTTATGTCATCACAAATCTAATATACACTTCATATATTTTACATTAATCCATTTAAAAATAGATTATTCTTTAACATTGGCTTTGGGTTCCACCCTTAGGAACTCTGATTATCATCTATGTAATTCTCACAAATCGGAGGCATTACCCATTTTAGAGAATAGAATGGAGTACAACAATCATTATATTTAGATTTATCTCCCAAAAAATTATTATTCCAATATTTTTATTGGGAATCATACCCCAACCCTTTTATGTTCCATGTACTACTCTGATCAGTAGTCACCATATGGATGACTACTACTATTATGATATCAAGAAACATAGATCCATGTCCACAAGAGATGAATAATGATAGAAAAAAATGAAATGATAATTGTTTGATGAGGATGATATATGTATTCAAATTTCACCATAGTATGAATTCATAGGGTGAATCATAGTGGAGTAATTATTTTATTAAATTCAATTACCCAATTTCATCAATTCAAGCAGAAATTATTTGAAACAATTGAATGTTGGGTTTCCATTATTAAGATTATCTATAAATTTCACCTTTGATAAATAATAGATTATGCTTATTTATTTATTACATGTACCAAATGAATATTTTTTGAACCCATTATGATGGATATGAATAAAAATGGGTTCACTCTAATCGTTTGATATATGATTATTAATATTGATTTTTAGAGTTCATTATGAATGAAATATAGCATGCATATGACCCTTCTAAAATCCTTTTTATGTGTTTACATCTTTTTATTCAAGACCAATTAGTCTGAAAGCACTGGGAAGGCATTTTTTGTCACAAAATATAATATATCAACTAATGTTAGACTAAACATGGAGAAAACTAGAATGTTCACTGCAATTGGGATAATACTATGGTTTATGAATAATTTTATATGAATACTAGTGTTAATGATGTTGGTGATTTCATGGATGAAATGATAATGGAAATTAAAGATGAGCCTTTTGATTTTACAAAGTTATTTGAGAAGTTAAATCACTAGCTAAGAGACCATTGTATACCGATTGTACTAAACACACAATATTTCCTGCTATATTGATGTTATATAATTTGATAGTTGGTAGTGGATGGAATAACTCCAAATTTATAAAACTAATGGGTCTCCTGAATGATAAGATACCCCAAAAATGACTTATCATATCGATCCTAAGATACTAAATTAATTCTATGTTCAAATTGGAATTATCTCAAAAAATACATTATTTTACAAATGATTTCATATTGTTTCGTAAGGACCATGGATCAATTAAAAAATTCCCAATGTGCGGCATAGATTGAAACAAGAAAATTGAATCAATTCCTCTAAAATATGTATGGTACATTCCTAGGATTCCATGGTTTAGAAGACAATATGGATGTTAGAAAACCCAAAGAAAAGTGACATGGAATAAAGATACAAAAATTAATGATGGCACCCTATGTATTCCAACAGATTCTCCTAACTCGATGAAAATTGATTATGAGTATCTTGAATTTGGGTATAAGTTGGTAAAATTTCATCTTGAATTATCTATAGATGTAAGAAACCCTTTTTTGGGTATAGAGTAGTACTTACAATACATATCCCACCATGTTGTTAAATTATAACTATACTGCATGGTTATTCATGAATCACAAATAAATTATATTTTCTCCATTTATATATTGAAAAAAATAAACCAGTAATAATATCGAATTCTATTTGGATCTATTGACCTAAGATCTGAAATTGATGTCTGGTACAAGTTTTATATTGTATGTTGTTCATAGGAGTGATGAATTCACATTGACGACCATGTTGTATGAGACATTAAATGACTTCCCATGTTATGTAAATTTATTAGGATATAGAATTAGAGGAATTTTGGGGTTTCCCAATTGTGATAAATGTACACCTTCAGTTTGATTAAAACATTCATTGAAGTCTATGTTTTTTGGAAATTAGAAATTTTTAACTCAATGGAATAAATATTGATCTTGGATTATATAATTCGACAGGAATACTAAAAATGGTACAACACCAACTCTAATAATGGGAGACCAACTGTGAGATAAAGTAAAATATATTGACATTATTTTTTGTAAACCATTTTTGAAAAACCTTAAAAATTCATTTGGGAAAAAGTGATCAATATACTTTGAATTACCATATTAGAATTGTGTATATGTTATACCTTTTCTTGATTTAATTCATACAAAAATGTATTTGTTACTATTATTGGAACGTTACTAAATGTTCATGAAAAAATTGAATGATTGAATCAAGGCTAGGTTGAACATGATTTACATGTGGATATGAAAAGAGTTGGAACCTATGATGGGTAATGGGGATAATTTTCTTCCTCCAACAGCTTACAATCAATCAAGATAGTAAAGATTGTAATTTTTCCATTTCCATAATAGTGTTAAATTTTAGAGAGGGCTATTAATCAAATATCAAGAATGTCATGTCACTAAATAATTTTAAGTTACATGGACTACAATAACATGAATTAAATGTTTTGATACATTTGGGTTTTTTGACCTTCTTCTAAAATATGTATTGCATATATTAACCATATTGTACTTAGTTTTCAAATCCCTATGCATTAATGTTATAGACTCAATGATGTTTCCGATCATGAATAAGGAGACTGTAGTAATATTGGGTGAATTATATATTTTATTCTCAATGTCATTCATTGATATAATGGGCCACCTGATTGTTCACTTTGTTATAGAGGTTCAAATATGTGGCCTTGTCTATTACAGATAGATGTACCCCATCGGATGATAAATAAAATTTTTGAATGGTCTGTCAGAAATTAATGTATTCTAGAATCTGTATATCAAAATGATATATTGTTGAAGAAGATATCGAATTATATACTGATTAACTATCCGTTTCTTACAACATAGGTCTCCCAAAGTCTCACCATAATAGATGCCCTATGTGCGGAGATATTTCTAGAAGATATTTTGTTAAAATTACCTTTATAGAGAAGGAATTATCAAATATTTACATTATACATAATTGTGAAGTTGTTTTTCAATTAATTGAAGCCTACAAATAAGTTCATAAATATTTCAATCCATGAATTCCTGAAGTATGTATATCAAATACAAATAACCAATAGTCTACAGGATGGTTCCCGAATCAAATTTATAAGGATTTATCTGAAAATATGAATTCAATTTATGAATGACATCAATGGATTTCTAGAGGTCCAATTGAAAATGTTATATCTTACAATGGTTTTAAAATCAATGGTTTTAAGTTCTACATTAAATGACATGATGGCTAATGTATGATGAAAAATAGTGATTTTATTCTTATGTTTGAATCGATGATCATATCTGGTACCATGGATTTAAATCAAATTAAAGAAAATGTGTCATATTTTGGCATTATTGAACAGTCATACGTGTGAGATTACACAACATTCCAAGTGCCAATTTTTTATTACAAAGTGTTTGACAATATAAGTGTTGTGAAAGTTGATGAAATGGGATTTATGAATATGAATTTATCTTTGTAAGGGGAAAATGATGATTACTTCATAATGGAATCACAAGAGGTGAAATTATTTTATGTCCAAGATCCAAAAAATGAAAATTGGTCAATTATTTTATGAGGAACTAAAAAAATGTGGGTTCAAATGAAAATTCAATCGAGGTTGACCCTTCTATTGGGAGATCACAATTAGTTGATCCTAGTCCCAATATAGAAAATGCCTTTTACAATTTAGGGCAACACAAATATGGGATTAAAAAAAGGGGGTTCAATGAGAAGTTAAAAATGTTTTTGATATATTATTTTTTTCCTCATAATATTCTATAATCTATACTTTGTTAAAGTAATCTAAATTAAATGTTTAAATACTCTTGAAGATGATGTCCTCTACACATGATGATGTTATTAATCCCTCAAATTAAATAAAAATAATGAAGGAAACCATTTGATAATATTTAAAGGTAATGTTAAGATATATATTCTCTATTTTACCAAAAACTTATATAACGAAATGTTGAATTAATTTTCACTATTCTTTATAGAGTTTTTTATTTTAGAATAAATGCGTCCATCTTTCATGCCTTTATTCACCAAAACATCCCCAAACATCTTCTACCATAAAATATTTTCACCCACATAGTGTTTAATTTATAAATTTCCATTAAATTCCGACCACTTTCTTTGTAGGAAGATAAAGGATGTTGCCTTCGATCAATAAAAAATGTTATATATTTGTTTTCATAGTAAAATCATTTTCCATAAAATTAAATTATCATTTCATATATTTGTTTTATTTATTTATTTTTAGTATTACTCACTTAAGAATTGTTTTCTTATACATGTGGATTATTTTGTTCATATTGGGGTGGTATGTCAATCATTCATTCCATCGAACACCAAAACTTCTATATAATTCATCTCACTTAAAACCATTTCACCCCTACAGTGTTCGAATTTATGAATTTCCATCATGTTCTATAAAATCATCAATAACAATGGTAATATATATGTTTTCATAGTAAAATATTTCTCCATAGAATTAATGGATTATTTCATTTTTAGGTTTAATATATTTCTTTTTAGTACTACTCATATAATTTTTTTCCAATATAGGTAGATTCTGTTGATTGAACCTATAAGATATATAAATTCAATAAGGAAATGAATAAAAAATGCATACAATATTAGAAAATGGGTATTTGCGATGGGGTCCCATCGCAAATGACTCGTCGTAGAAACGGGTGTTGAAAATAATTTTTCTACGACGGTCCGTCGCAAAAATATAGTATTCGCAATGGGAAATTCTCCCACCACAAAGATTTTTGCCAGGTTTTTTGAACTCAATTTTGATGGGCTCATCCCAAAAAATAAAATAGAATAAAAAAATAAAAATAATAGAAAATTAATATTTATCAATACTATTTACAATGGGTAAATATACTCGTCAAAAAAACATAAAAAAATAATAATTTTTGAAAAATTTTAAAAATTATATTTTTATAAAAATAATAATAATAAATCAATATTAATATACTAATAATAATAATAATGATAAAATATTACTAATATAATAATAATAGTAATATTAATATTAGTAAAATTGAATAACAAAAATAATAATAAAATTATAAAAAATTTAAAAAAAATTAAAAACCTCAATATTCAGAAAAATATAATTATGATATTTATAATGATTAATTTTAACAAAATAATAAATCAATAAATAAATAATATAGTAATATAATATTAATAAATTAAATAAATAATAAAATAATAATAAACTCAATTTTTGCAATAATATAAAAAACATACTAAACAACGAGTGAGACATCTCATATACTTCCTCATCTACTAGTGTTACTGCTCTAGTAAAAGATGCATCTTCTCCTCCTCCTCCTCCAGCTACTGTTATCAACACATCACATTCTATCTTCCCCAATATATACTGATCACAATGTGTGTCAGATTAATCTGTGGTTGATTCATATACATCCCAAAGTCTAAAAACAATCTTAACTGCCAATATAACCACATTTCCATTTCCATTCTATGTCGAACTGCTAACACTTCATAATAACTGAATTTTTTAGCCACATTTTTTCCACATCATAGAATTTCAAAAGAGTATAATAAGCCCATATTCTAATTATATCATGAGAAGTCACCGCAATGGTCACATGAGCTTTCTTCACTCCGATATCCTTCAAAAACAAAAAAGTTTTTTCGGGTAACAACATCAAATCAATATGCAGTGCTGACAGTTCAACCAATAAAGATGATGAATATGGAAAACATGGCTATATTGGTATAAAGAATCATTTTTTCTATTTTCTTATGTGTTTCAGATAGTTGAAAACAAAACATGACCTCCCAAAAGTGTTGTGAAAGAAATATTAAATATTAGATAAAAATGTAAAAGAAATTAACTTACATATAGTAGATAAAATTATGAAAACATTAACTAAAAAATTAGAAACAATTTACCTTTTCCTGATGGTTGTATGCAGTTTTTATGCATTTCCTAATTACTGTTATTTATTAGTATTTATTATGAATTATTACTATTTATTACTATTTATTACTAACTATTATTATTTATTACTAATTATTACTAATTATTACTATTTATTACTAATTATTACAAATTATTAATAATTATAACAAATTTTTCCTAATTATTAATAATTATTAATATTTATATTAAATTATTAATAATAATTAAAATTTATTAATTTTTAATACTAATTATTACTCATTATTACTAATTATTGCAAATTAATCATAGCTATTACTATTTATTAATAAATATTACAAATTATTACTTATTAATTATAATTAATCATAATTAATCATAATTATTACTAATTATTATTATTTATTACAAATTATTAAAAATTATTATTATTTATTACAAATTATTTCTATTTATAACTAATTATTATTAATTAGTACAAATTATTAAAAATCATTAGTAATTATAACTTAATATTACTAATTAATCATAGTTAATACTAATTAATCATAATTATTACTAATTAATCCAAATTAATCCTAATTATTATTAATTATTACTATTTATTACAATTTATTTCTATTTTTTACTAATTATTTCTAATTATTACTAATTATTAATAATTAATCCTTATTAATCCTAATTAATCACAATTATTACTAATTATTACTAATTATAAATAACTATTCCTAATTAATCCTAATTATTACTAATTAATCCTAATTAATCCTATTTTCCATTAATTTTTACTAATTATTTCTATTTTTAAAAAAATTAAACTTAATTATTAATAATTAATCCTAATTAATCCTAATTATTATTAATTATTACTATTCATTACTATTAATAACTTTTTATTACTAATTATTACAAATTATTGCTAACTATTACTAATTTTTGATGTTTTCTATTAATTATTACTAATTATTACTAATTATTATTTATTAATATTTATTTCTAATTACTACTAATTATTACTTTTTATTACAAATCATAAATAATTATAACTAATTATTACTTATTATTTATATTTATTGAAAATTATTTTTAATTATTAATATTTTTTAATATTTATAACTAATTATTACTAATTGTTACTAATTGTTACCAATTTACCTTAATTATTACTATTTATTACTAATTATAACTATTTATTACTAATAAATCCTAATTAACCCTAATTAATCATAATTATTACTAATTATGACTAATTATGACTATTTATTACTAATTATTACTATTTATAACAATATATTACAATTTATTGTTATTTATTACTAATTATTACTATTTTCTATTAATTATTACTATGTATTACTAATTATTACTAATGAATCATAATCATTACTCATTAATCCTAATTATTCCTAATTATTATTAATTTTTACTATTTATTACTATTTAATACGAATTATTAATGGTTATTATTAATTATTACTATTTAGTACTAATTATTAATAATTATTACTATTTATTAATATTTATTACCAATTATAAATAATTATTTTTATTTATGACTAATTACTTCTAATTATGACTAATTATCACTAACAATTAATAATTATTACTACTTATATTTATTTATTATTATTTATTACTATTTATTACTAATTATGACAAATTATCACTATTTATCACTATTGACTACTAATTTATAGGAATTAATATAACTATTAATTCATAATAATTAATACTAATCAGAGATAATTAGTTGTAAAAAATAATATTGTAAAATCAAACGATCTAATTCTATTTTAATTTTAATGTTGGTAATTAACAATAATTATAACTGGAATAAAATAAAATAAATTAACTAAAAAATTAAAAGAAATAGATAAAACCCATAAAACTGATGCTTTTAGAGGATCTAATTCGTGGATGATATTCCAATTTAAAATTTTAAATTTGGAAAAAATTTGAGAGAAAAACATAACTAGAGAATGAGAGGGGTGTGGAAAATGGGGTGAAATGAGATGAAAAACAGATGGGGGTATATATAGGTTAGATTATTTTCGACGGTTCCCGTTACAAATAATAACTAGTTAAAAAGGTATCTACGATGGGGCCCGTCGTAAATACCAACCTGCCGACATAATATTTGCGATGTCATTCACCTTGCATTGCAAATACTAAAAAATGTCTTTAGGTATTTGGGATGGGATTTTATAACGGTCGCAAATACCCTTCCTGCAGTTTGGTGCAGAAGTCACGCCAAACCTTTTGTGATGAGAAGAATCCTCTCGTCGCAAATAACTGATTTTTTTTTGTAATGGGAAGAGGGTCACATTTCAAATAGTCTCTTTTAACGGACTATTTGCGACTGGACCCTCCCCAGCCGCAAATAAATCGTCACAAAACCCCTTTTTTCTCACAGTGATAAAACCATAAAGAAATGGTGAATTCCTTTTTATATTTAATTAATTTTATCGTAATTTTATATATTATTTGTATGTTAATTTCCTTATCATTTTTATAGAATAATTATTTTTTTCACAAATCTTTTGGGAAGTCGTATTTTTCATTCAACTATCTACAACGAGCCACAAAAGTGATAAAATGTTCATTTCTTCCAATTTTATCACACTTTCCATTACCTTTCTTTGTGAAACTCGAAACAATGCATATTGGTTAGATGTTCATTGCTGAAAAAACTTTCTTGTTATTGAAATCCAGAAGAGTTGTGGGAGATGATGTTCTCATTGTATCAAATTCTCATGATTTAATGGGCATCAGAGTTTCCTATGCTCTTCTGAATATCAATAACGAGGAACATTTTTCGGATTAGAACATCGAGTAAATAAAAAATTTCATTAGTTTGAAAATAAAAGGAAATGAAAATTGTGGTATCATTGATAGTTACAATTTTTTGAACACTTTAGGATGGGTATAGATCATTCACACCTTAATCTGATGCACGGTGTGACTCATTTGACTCAATGTGCTTCTTTTCTTTTCAAAATTGACATTAATTTTAGTAAAAAAGACCACCGGAATACACAAAACCAAGAAAACATATTCTGATTGTTTTGATAATTTAAGACAATGAACCATATGTAATGAATGTGTGGGAATCGGCTGCATCTCAATATGATACACAATGTTCCCAAAATGACTCAATGTGTCTGTTATTAGTTTAGAATCGACATTTTAGTTTATAAAGTGTTACTGAAAATCAGTAAAACACATTCCCATATTCTTCTTATTTAGGAAATAAATTCACAAATCATTTGAGATGTGTATTAATCGGTATCACATCAAACTAAGACATGATGTTATAGATATAAGTTAAACTGAATGTTTCCAGTTTAATGTTACATTTGGTAAAAAAGAAAAGTGACATTCTTAGAATTGAGAAGATACATTTGGATTGTTTTAATACTAAAAGTAAAATGATCCATAAGTCATTTGAGAAGTGTAGATTTTAGAGACACCTCAATCCCAAGCACTGTGTGACCGGTATAACTCCAAGTGCATATTTGTATTTAAAATAGACATCAATTTTATTATGACAGACAACTAAGAAACTCAAAACTGACAAAAAAAATTAATATTGTAGTGATACTTTAGGTAAATGATCCATATGTTAGCTTTAACGTTCAAGAATCAGCCACACCTCAATTTGATACACGATGTTCCTGGTATGACTCATTGTGTCTGTTATCCGTTTAAAATTCACATTTTATTTCAAACAGTGTCACTCATTAAAAACCCAGAAAAACCACTTAGACCGTATTTATAATTTGGGAAATCTATTTATAATTCATTTTGTTCATTTATGAATCGATCTCACATCAAACTAACACTCGATGTGATAGATGTCAATTTTAGTGCATGTTTGTTGTTTAAACTGACATTTTAGTACAAAAAGACCACTAACATAATCAAAACCAATAAAAACACTCATATTTTTTTTGATATTTTAGAAAAATTATCCATAAGTCATTTGTGATGTCTAGGAGATAGTCTCACCTTAATTCATTGCACGATGTGACTAGTATGACTCCATGTGCATTTTTTTATTTAAAATTGAAATCATTTTTAGTGAAAAAGGACAATTGACCTACCCAAAACTAAGGGAAAAATCAATTTTTTGAAACATTAGGAAAAATATCCATAATTCAATTAGAATTTGTAGGAATCAACCACACATCAATTTGAGAGATGGTGTGACCATTATGACTTAATGTGTTATTTATCAGTTATAAAATTAACATTTTAGTTCAAACATTTTCACACACTGAAAACCAAGAAAATACGCTAATATATTTTTTGATAATTTAAGAAATAAATTCAAAAATCAATTTTTACATGGAGGAAATGGTCTCATATAAAACCAACACACAATGTGATCGATATGAGTCAAAATGCATGTTTCTAGTTTATAATGAAATTTTAGTAAAAAAAAGTGACATTCTCCAAAGAAATAAAAAATCATATTGATTTGGTAAATTTAGAAAAGATTCATATGTCATTTAAGAGGTGTAGTAATCAGTTGTACGTCAATCCAACACACGGTGTGACTGGTATGACCCCAAGTGAATCTTTTTATTTAAAATTGACATCAATTTTGCTAAAAATGACAACTGTCATACTCATAACTGAGAAAAGTAATTCATATTTATTTCATACTTTATGAAAATATAATACACAATTCATTTTGGATGGGTACAAATCATCCAAAACTCAATCTAATGCATGGTGTGACCAGAATGAATCAAATTGCTTGTTATTAGTTAAAAATTCCATATTAGTTCAATAATTTTCACTCCCTAAAAACCGAAAAAACATTCTAGTATTATCTTAAAAATTTATTAAATTGATTAATATATAATTTTTGATGTTTAGTAATCATAATCGCATCAAACCGATACATGATGTGATTAGTATGAGTTAAAGTGCATGTTTCCAATTTAAAATCACATATATTAAGAAGGATAGGTGACAAACTCAAAACTAGGAAAACACATTCAAATTGTTTTTAATATGTCATTTCGGATCTTTAAGAACAACCAAACCACAATTCCAAACATCGAGTGTCTGGTATGAATCAAATTGCAATTTTTTAAAATTGACATCAATTTTAGTAGAAAGGAAAACTAACCTACTCATATCCATGTAAAAGAATCTGTATTATTTTTATATAATAGAAAAACAATCCATAAGTCATTTGGGATGTGTGGGAATTACCCTCACCTCAATTTGACACACGATGTGACCGGTATGACTCAATGTTTCTTTTATCAGTTTAAAATTGAAATTTTAGTTTCAAAAATGGCATTCGATAAAAACAGAGAAACTTTTCGTAGATTATATTGATAATTTAGGACATAATTTCATAAATCATTTCAGATTTATATCAATCAACATCACATAAAATAAACACATAATGCAATATATATGAGTCAAAGTGCATGTTTCTAGTTTAAAATTATGTTTCAGTAAGAACGGATAGTGATATACTCAAGACTGAGGAAGCACATTCAAACTATTTGGATACATTAGGAAAACAATCCATAATTCATTTGATATTAGCTGGAATCAACTGCACGTCAATACGATGCATGATGTGAGTGGTATAACTCGAAGGTATATTTTTCAAATTATAAGTGTCATCTTAGTTTAAAATGTACGTCACATAGCCACCAATAGAACCAACCTAGAATTTTTTATGATCATTCTATCTGCTATTACATAATTAATTTCATTGTCATTTTATCTGATACTTTTTTTGTTAAATTTTCCAAGAGATAATTCCTAATGATGAAAAATAAATTATGTGATGTGCAAGAATCAACCACAACTAAATCTGATACGAATGTTCCAAGTATGAATGACGGTTTAGTTTAAAATGAACACTTTTTGGTTAATTTATTTTTTCTATATTATTAATCGTATATTTCTATATACAAGTTTTTTTTCTCGAGTAGGGGCTATGATCAAAATACAAAGGAACACAGATGTTTTTTGAGTGCATGAAAATATTTTTAATTATGTAATTGTATTATCCAATGTTTGAAATGTCTATAATATATTGTTGTTTCTTTAATTTGGGTTATAAATTTTATTTCATTTATATTACTTGTGGGTACTTAATTTTGCAAAGTTCATTGTGTTTTTGGTACTACGATGTACTATTACAACACAATGCGCTGGTGTTGTAGTGTGCTATTACTAAACATTATAGCATGTCCCTTTATCAGTTCTCTTATAGAAAAGATAAAGGACTAGGGATTTTAAAATTACTCTAGTAGTTTTCACTTCTCTAAAAATGATAGAAGTCATTTTAGAACTATTAAAGGCCTATTATTTTGTAGTGTCAAATTTATGTTATCCATATCTATCATCTCATTATGCAAACATCATTATCTTAATATCTATAACATACTAATGCTTATATTTCCCCGAGCCATGTGTTTTTTCTAGAAGTTCAACTTGTCATCAAATCATTTTCTTATTCATTGATATTATTCAACATATGCTTTCAAGTTACTAATAAAATAGTACTGTGGTAAAATTATTATATATTTCATAATACTTATGATAATAATGCCTTAAATAAAATAATTTTATAACATTTTTCTTGGATCACAATATACAAGAACATTAATCATTAAACACCAGTTATATCAATGGCATATGCTAGAAATTTGTCCCTTAACTTTCTATGAGGTATATTCCCTTGATGATTCGGAAATTTTTTTTCATATTTCTCCATTTCAATATAGTTGAAACACTAAATAACAATATTTTATCTTAACACCTAAATTCTTTTTCTCAGTGAACCTTTTCTAAACACTTTCAATAAACTCAAAATCCTTTCAAGCATTCCCAAGGGAGATTCTTTCCATAGTTATCACAAGTGGGAAAATACTTCTTTCCATTTCTCTCTTTCTCCTTTATTTTTCCTTCCATCCACTTCTTATCATAGTTACCATCAAATACATAAGACCTAGACAATTCATTCCCTATTCTGATAGCATCACTAGGGAAAAAAAAATTTATGTCAGTTATTTTTCATTTTTTACTTCTCTTTTTAGCTAAGGTTATTGCATGGGACATTATAAATATTGTTTTTTACGTCGTTTATTTTAAAACATATGTAAAAAACAAAAATCTGTAGCCATTTTCACATCGGTTCTTAAAAACCAATATGGAAAATTGTTCATAGACATGATTTATTATATCGGTTATTAAATTATGGTTTTAATATGTTGTTTATTTCATCTTTTATTAAATAACGGGCGTAATAAACAACCCCTCAGAAGCATTTTCACATCAGTTTTCTAATAACTAACGTGAAAAACAAGGTTATCACATAAGTTATTTTCATAACTGACATGATTAACTAGTAATTGAATCATTTCTTCACATCTGTTAAAAAATAACTAACGTGAAAACATATATACTACTTTTGTTATTAAATAACTAACTTCCAAAATCATCCCCATGCATTTATTACGTCTTTTATAAAAAAATGACATAAAAATCAATTTTTTTAAATATACTTAAACCATTAAAATGCACTGCCAAAGAAGACCCAAAATATGAAGAAAATAGACCAAAACTAGACCAAATCCACTGGACAACCCCCCACCCCTGGACACCGTTTACACCATTGGAAAACCCCCCTAGACAACCCCCACCCCATGGACACCGTAGACCCCCTTGGACAACCCCCACCCCCTAGACACGCCCATCCCCTGGACAGCCCCTACCACCCCCATGGACACCCAACCCCTAAAAACCCCCACCCCTAGACACCCACCCACCCACTGGACACCACCCCACCACACTGGATATCCCCCACCCCACTTGGACAACCCTCCACCCCCATAGTCCCCCTCGACCCCATTGGACAGCCCCACCCCCTGGACAGCCCCACCCCCTGGACCGCCCCACCCACCCCCTAGACACCCCCACCACTAGAAACCCCCAACCCCATGGACGCCCTCCCACTGACTGGATAGCCCCCACTCCCCTAGAAACCTGCTACCCTCTTAGACAACCCCCCCCCCCCCCGAACACCACCACCCTATGGATATCCCCCCACCCCTTGGACCATCCCACCCCCATAGACAACCCCCTACCCCCTTAGACACCCCCACCCCCTGGACACACCTACCCCTTGGACCCCCCCCAGACACCCCCACCCCACATGATACCATTAATATGCTCTACCAAAGTATGAAACAAGCAGAAACCAGACCAAAAGCAGACCAAAACCAGACAAGAATCCCAACCAGGAAAACATCAGAACTCGACCAAAACAAGAAGAACAAGATAAAAATTAAACATTCACATATATAACATTTAAAATATACGACTTCAACTAAAAAACATAAATCCAACAAAAATAACTACTAAATACACAATTATAATTACAATATTCAAAATTACATTTCACACTACAAACAAACTAAAATCCTATAAAACCTGTAATATAATTTTACCATTCCACTTGTAAGTGTTTGAACTCTTGAGCACTATAGGGTTAAGTTTCATCTAATAGCTACAAATTAAAAGGATAGTAGTTACCATGTATAATTAATAAATGAAATGAAATATTATGGAAAAGTTTATAAGGAAATCTTAATAGGTCAAACTTCATAAGTGTTCATGTTGTGATTATTACATACATAAATATTAACATATAATATCCTCATTCGATTACACCTTTTTTTTCATGACAATTCTATTTAAATGAGTTTCAATTCAAAATATCATTTTTACGTAATACATCGAAAATTAAAAATTATAAATGCATATTTACCTTTACTTTTAAATATTTGATCATGGAACTCTTTTTCATTGTTTTTTTGAAAGTAGAACAATAAATTGTTAGAAAATAATATGAATCAGATAAATTTTAAATTCATTATAATATAAACAGCTATTAAGAAATTGAAACATACTTCTCTAATATATTCTGAAAACATTCTCGCACATCTCCATGTGAAAAACATATCCAATAAAGTGTTTTATCCCTTGGAAAAAACACATAGAATCCAATGATCACTAATATAAATGAAAATTTAACGTCAGTGATTTTTTTGTTAAAAGGTAATGAACACTTTTTGAGATAAATGTTTCATACACCATACAAAAAGGCATCGTCCAACACTACATGATTATATTCTGTTCAAATCTGTCTGCAATATAAAGTGTTCTTTGTTCCTCATCCAATGCATGACCTTAAGGTGAAATCATTTGCAGGTCCATCAATCAATATACATCTATTTTCTCATTCTTCTCACACCTATTATAATGATACCAAATAAAAAACAAACACAATTATACATTTTTAATAAATATAACACATGAACATGTGTTAAGACATAATTGAAAAAAATCTGTACCACGTTGATTCTCAACCTATCTCTAGTAACAAGCTCCATGATATCATTTTTTAGAATCCCCACATTGATTGCATGTCAAAAAACATGATCTTCTATTGAAGACTCATAATGATCCACCAAAAAATTTGAATATTTTGACAATTGGTCAAGACTACTAGAATCTTTATCTGATGTCATTTCCATCTATCTTTGTTTTTTTCTATACAATATTTCTTTACCTTCGACGTTTTCTTGTAAAAATAATTAGAAAAATATTTTAGTTTTCAAATGATAAAATTTTAATATAAAATAAAATAAAACATATATAACATGAATACCTCTATGGTAATGAGCTACAGAAGTATAGATGGCCAAAATAAAAAGTGGCTGATACTAATTCCAACTGTTGTCACCTCATATGTAGGTAATGGTAGTCGAGCTGATCTATATATAATATCCTATATAGTGACCTTATGATGCTCTACCTCTAACTGTTGATGATGAACTGTATATCCTAGACAATATACCAGCCCATATGAAACTACATGATGGTGAGGATCATCAACATATAACTCACAATAAGTAAGAAGCATTGGTGAAGGAGTAGGATAAAAAATGGGGTCTGTAGTATGAGGTGGGGGAGTGGGAGCTACTAGTAGAGGTGGAGGATAAATAATGGGGTCTGTTGGGGGAGGTGGAGGAGTGGGAGTTGTAGTATGAAATTGTCTTTGCATGTCTGCAAACATAGGATGTACTGATGCTCTAATATTTTCCTCCATCGTCGCATTAATATTATTAATTTCAACCTTCAAGGATTATTTTTTTATAAACAACCTCAATGAATGAACTTGAATAATTTAGAAATAGTTATCTTACCAATACACCAATCTGATATCTGCATACACGACTGGGATGTTCAGGATTTCCCAATGATGCAAATAAAATATTTTTCCTCCTAGAAGCTGTAAATACCCCCTGTGATCTCTACTCCTCATTAGAATCCTATATTAACTAATTGAACATTTCTATAATGATTCAAATTATATAAAGAATATAATTAACTTAAATAAATAAAATAAATATTTTACAATCCTCTCAGCTATTATTATTCATTATTCCAAATGATATTGGCCCTTTTTTCTTATTCGAGATCACTTCCATTTTTTATGTCTAGATAGAGGGGATGGATGGGAAACCTCTTCCGATCTTGAAGACTCACCTCTCAGTTTTTGTAGATTTTCTGCCATCATTTGTTCTTCCAATAAAATATACCATCCACGAGATAAAATTTTAGGGTATACATTTTTAGATTAGATCTCTAGATGAGATGTCCTTGTTTTCTTTAAATTATGAATAAGAAATCATTAACGAAACATTAATAAGATCATTTATATAAGAATGATTTTAAAAATTTACATTACCCTTACCAAAAATTATTCATTTTTATTACATTCAACATATTGCCTCTATGTTTCTTCATCTATTAAAGGATATATATGACATTGATTGTCATGATTCATATGGACAAAAATTAAATCAGATGTGAGGTTGAATTGAAATCCCCCCATCTCCAGGAAGCCATCAATAAACATTTCTTCCTAACTCCTCCGGTGTCAGGAATATAAAATTTCATCTAATAAAGAATAGTTAAAAAATATTATACTAGAAAAATTTAATGATTAGTCAAAAAATAGACAAAGATCTTATCAAAATTTTCTCCCACAAATGAGATATTATTGCTTTGTCCACAAATCTCTAATCATCATACAAAATGATAACTTTTAATTTACCATAGTTGATACAAAACTCTTAAAATATTTTTCATTTGGACCTCTAGGAATATATTTCTTATCAATCTCAAGAAGTATCCTCTGGTCCTTGCTATGGGCAAGTGATAATTTTGGTAAATATGTGCAACCACATTTAACAACTCTTGAACTCTTCTTTGTTGTTATGGGAGCACATGAGGAAGAATGGGGAACATCAAGAGGAGCATGTGAATGTTCCTCCATATAGGTATGATCATGATTCTCATCTCTAGAATCATTTTTTTGATCAACTAATTGATCTATCATTATACTTCAAATCAAAAAATAAATAATTACCTCACAAATATAAAAATTCAAATATTACAATACTAATGTAAAAAAAATGAAAAAATTAACTAAGTTACATAATAGTAATCATGGTAAATTTTGTAATCATGTTAAACAATAGTAAATATGGTAAACATTGTAAATATAGTAAACATAGTATTGTAATTTTCATTAAACCAAATCAAAAAATATATATGTAATGTAAAGGTACACTATGGTAAACATGGTAAACATGGTAATGTAATTTTCATTCAACAAAATAAACAGTTATATATGTTACATAATTGTAAACATGATAAACAAAACTATACAAAATTAAAAAAACAAAAAATTCTACTTATTTTTCTTTAATAATCATTTTAATAAAGAAAAAAATTACAATATCAAACATTTTATGAAAATAGTATGTTTAAATATGAAATAAACATATGTTACCTATAAAATTAGCAATGTACAAATGGATTGTTTTCCCAAATTCCTTCGTCATGATCATTTCTTATGGCACAACCCATGTATTCACATGCTCATCATTATGTTCTGCTAATATTTCCATGGAATTAGGGATCTCACATAAACAATCATCTTTATAAAGTTGATCCTCAACAACATATTGTTTTTTCCCTTGTTAAAAAATAGACCATTGCATATCCAATTGATAAAATAAATTGAAAATCTCTTTGTCACGTGATGCCATTATAAAAGAAATTGATGTGTCTTCCAATCTATTCTGATTAACAACTGTAATTCCAAATTCATCATTCCTGACAATATTTTTATTGATAAACCATTTTTAGTTAAAAATTTGATTTATATTTTAATGTAACCAACATCCAATATTTCTTCAATAGATCCATAATATGCACTTGATGAAGAAAATTGGGTTTTTGTCTTTAAAACTTAAAAAATTCATTGATTCTATAAACATCAATAGAACACTATTCTAAATGTCACTTCTGTTGTCCTGAGATTTAATATTAAATTTATAGCCATTAATGTCATACCTGGGCAATGTAATCACATTTATACTTGGTCCAGCCATTAACCATCTTAATGTCACTAATACATTTGATGTAAAGAGAAAGGTCTTTTTAAACCATGGAAAATATGTTTTGTTGTGCTCATTCGAAATACACATTTCTTTCTTCTTTGGATGACATTGTTTGAACTCATTAATATTAAATGTGATATATAGTTGGGCATTAACTATGTTATTGAAGATGTATAATTCTATATTCTTCATATTTTCAACTGACAACGATTTGACTTTCAATCCTCTAATCCCTCTACCCTCATTATTAACTTGTTGATGGTGAGTTGGAGGCAAACCTGTGTGCTTTGCCGCAGCCATGTATCTCGTAAAAAACTACACAACCTCCTCATAAATATACCTTTCAACAATGGAGGCTTCAAGTTGATATAGATTCTTAACATACCCATCTAATTTTTCATATACCATTTAAAAGGATACATCCAATGAAGATAAAATTTTCCACAAAGATTTATTTCTCGAACCAGATGAACCATTAAATGCACAATTATATCAAAAACATATGGAGGAAAATACATTTCTAATTGCCAATGTTTAGAAATTGCATCCTTTTCCAAAATTTTCAAATCATTCACATCAATCACCTTATTACAAATTGAATTGAAAAAATAACACAACTTCATTATAGTCTTTCTAACATGGATGGGAAACATTCCATGCAATGAAACTGGTAGAAATTGTTGCATCATGACGTGACAATCATAAGATTTCATACATATAAACTTCTGATCCTTCAAAGAGACAAAAAATATTTACATTTCAATAATAACCTTGAGGCACTTTGATATCATTAAGACACTGACAGAAGATAATTTTCTTCCTCTTGGATAATGTAAGACATGTCAGGGGACAAAATTTTTATCTTCCATTAGGAGTGGGAGCTAACTCAAAACGTATTCTAATTATAGTAATTTTAATTTTTAATTAAACCCATCTTTATTCATTCCTTTAATATCTAACAATGTTCCAATAAAACTATTGCAAGTATTCTTCTCCGCATGAATGACATCAATATTAGGTTTCTTTTCCTGATATCTCCAATATGGAAGCTCAAAAAATATTGACCATTTTTTTCCAAATATGTCTATCATTACTAGATTTATGTGTCTTTCACAATAACACATCATGTTTTTGTACCCTTTAAAAATACATATATGGGGATAACGTTTTTGGAGCAACATCAAATTCTTGTGATCCATTGAATTCCTTTTTAGTCTCTTATAAGAGTGCCCCATAGGCCAAAACATTCGATGAACCATGTATACTATTTTCCTCCCATGACGAAATTGACAATTTGAAGTCTATTGTTTGCAAATTGGACATGATTTATACCCTTTAACATTATAACAAGACAAGTTTTAATGTTATGGGAAGTCATTTATAGTGAAGATAAGCACTGCATGTAGTTGAAAATATTTCATTTTATAAGAATCATACACCCTAATACCATCCTCCCATAAAAGTTTAAAATCATCAATCTACGATAACATGAAGACATCAATGTCATTTCTGGGTTACTTCGGACTAGATATCATTATACTCAACATGACATATTTTATCTTCATACATACTTTAGGAGAAAAGCTGTAAATTTCCAATAAAATAGGCCATGAACTATGTGTGCTACTGAGGGTTCGATATGGATTCATTCTATCTGTGTACAACCCAAGTTTGGGATTTCTAATTTCATTTCCAAATTTAGGATACATCTCATAAATTTTGTTCCATTATGGACAATCAGCTGGATGTTGTATTTTTCCGTCATGAATATGCTCATCAGCATGTCATCTTAACCTTTTTGAGTAATGGGAATTAGCAAATAAACATTTCAAACAATGAATCATTGGACAATACCAAAATACCTTTGTAGTGATCATTGTAATCTAAACATCAGCATGTGATTTTTCTTTCAACTTTTACCGTGATGTCCCATATTTTGGACACTCTAAAAAAAATTCATATTCTTTACTATATGTCATAAATTCATTCAGACATGAATGTATTTTCATGTATCCCAGTCCAATTAGGCATAATATTTTCTTGGTCATATAATGTGAATCTGGAAGATCGTTGTCTTTTGAAAGAATGTATTTCAACAATTGAAGCAGCTTTGTAAAATATTTTTCACTCCATCCATGTTCCACCTTCTAGCTAATCAATCTTAACATCACCAAAAAACTATAAAATCCATAAAACCAAGATATAATGTGTTTTCAGCATCACCATATAGACACACAACTATCGGTTCTATCTCAATTTGTTATGCTGTAATATCACGAATCATTTCGTCAATTCCATCGGAGTTACCATCTTGCAAATCATCATCATCAGTAGATCTGACATTGTGTATAGTTTCACCATGCCCAATCCAAGTGCAATAACTCAGATTAAAAACATGAAAAATTAGATGATTTTTTATGTCTCTACTTTTCATCTTCTCCGTATTAAAACATTTCAGGAATGGACAGAACAACATGTCACTACATAAAACATTTCATTTAGAAAATTCCAAAAAGGAATCAAAAACTTTCTCATATTCATTACTCATTCGATGTCCCATAATCCAACATCAACTCATTATTACCTATAAAAAATATCAAAATTATACATATTTTTAAGATAATCCAATTCTATATTTATTTGAAAATTATCATAATTTTAAAGTTAAACAATTTTGAAATATAAAACAAATCTACGCGTATTAGAAAAATATATGAATGAAAATGATTTTAAAAAGAAAATATAGTTAGATATAACAGTTTAAAATTCATCTTGGATCCTTTATTCTTAAGGTACCCAATGAATACATCATGGTGCAACTGGAAACCAAATTCACTCTTCCGTAAAAAATAAATATGATGTATAAATATTAAAATATGTATACATTCACTACTGAAAATGACACATATCCCAACTATTTGAAACTATTGATATAGCCCCTGAAACCATTTAGATAGAAAACCCCAATGGTTTCACACATCGTTGGCATGATGGTCGTTGCAATAGCCCTATACCAACAATTCTACAGGAACCGTTGGTATAGACTACCTGAAGATAAAATATGCCAATAGTTTCAATGAAACTGTTGGGATATACATATATAAAGGGGGTGTCCAAGTGGGTTGGGGGATATCTATGGGGGGTAGGGGATGTCCAAGCGGGTAGGGGTTTTCCAAGGGGGTGGGGTGTCTAGGGGGTGGTCGGGGCTGTCCAAGGGGGTGGGGGAGTGGTGTCTAGGGGTGAGGGGGCTATCCAACCCCCTACCCCATTGGATACCACTCACACCCCCTTGGACAACCCATGGACACCACCACCCCCAAGAAAACACCCCACCCCCTAAGAAACACCCCCACCCCTCCGGACACCCCCACACCAGGATACCCCCACCCCCAGAATAACCCTACCCCTTGGATAGCCCACTCACCCCTGGAAAACCCCACCCCTGGACACCCCCACCCCCTAGACACCACCCCACCCCACCCCCTTGGACACCCCCTGGACACCACCACCCCTAGATATCCCTTCACCCACCTAGACACCACCCCAACCCTGGACATCACTACCCACTTGGAAATCACCCTCACCCCTGCACACAACCCCCACCCCCTTGGACACACACTGGACACCGCCACCCCTAGGACAACCCCCCACCCCCTGGACAGCCGCCCACCCCTCTAGACCGGCCCCACACCCTGGACCACGCCCACCCCTCTGAACACCCCCACCCCATGGACACCCCCATCCCTGTGGACACCCCCGACCCCCTTGGACAACCCACTCACCTCCGAACACCACCCCACCCCCTGAACACCCCATCCCCTAAACAAACCCCACCCCCTAAATAGACCCCACCCCTCAGGACACCCCCACCCTCTGTACCCCCACCCCCTGGATACCCCATACCCCCATGGAAATCCCACTCACCCCCCTAGACACCACCCCAACCACGTACCCCCTTGGACACCCCCACCCTCCTGGACAGCCCCCTTACCCCCTAGACACCTCCCCAACCCCCTGGACACCCCTACCCCCCTTGAAAGCCCCATCACCCCTAGACACCAGCCCCCCCCCCCCTTGAACAAACAATGGACACCACCACCACCATGGCAGCCCCCCCCCCTGACATGAACCTCTTTATTCCACTTGTATTAGATTAGGACATTTATTATTATTTTATTTAAAAAAGAGTTTAAATAGTTTATTTCAAAGTTTAATAACTAAACCAATTTTAATTTAGGGTTAAACACAATATAAAATAGACTATAAATATTCATTATAAATATTAAAATATTTCCTACATAATGGTATTTTATTTATAATTTTTAGACATTATTTAATTAAATTTATTTATGACATAATGATGATACAGTATTCACTTTACTAATGAATAATTAAAATAATCGATATTACAAATATCCAAATAAATCGAATTTGAGTATTTTAATGAATTCCACTAATTTTATAGGTTAATATGAAATGTTAAGGTTGATAAAATAAATTTTTTTGATGTAATAACGCTGTTATGAACATAACAAAAAGAAAAAACCAAATAGTGAAAAATAGACATAAAAGAGTTTAAAAAAATATTATATTATTAATTGATATTACATTCAAAAAAAATATAAGATTCGACCAAAGGAATTAAATAATATTATATATGTCATTAAACAACCACTTGGGGTTCACATGTATTTTTATAGTATGTTTATTAACCATATAATATAAAAATACAAAGAGACGTGGTAAATGTCAAATAATTTAAATAAGAGTTAAATCTAAATGATAAGGTTAATATGATGACCTAAACATATCTAAAACCTATTTGGTGAGAGGTTTTCGACCCATCCACACCTAATACTTTAAATAAATCATTTTTGATCCATTAGAAACCGAAAATGATTATATTGTAGAATAATATTTCAATCTTTTCCTAAGGTGCCCCACACCCCTCTTATAAAAGTACACTTCTCTTCTCTCAAATTCACACCTTCAAAGCAATTTGGATCAACCAACCCTAGCTAAAAAATCCATTAAACTTTTCTCCATTTATCCTAGAGGCCTTCCTTTAGTCAGAAAGCCAACCTAAGGAGCACTTTTGATCAAATCAAATAGAAGAACCTGAAGAAGAGGTAAATATTTCATCACCGATTTCATGTTCTTTTCTTCTTCCACTTCCTCTTTCTTTATTGTATCCATTCTAAAATAATAACTCCAGTACCTTATATATACTGATATGTAATTATAAAAATTGTTCAAAAATGTTCATTGTTCTATCAATCCTATAAATGAAAAAGTCACCTTACATGCGAACGTACGGATTACCGTCTCCACGTCCTGGTGTAGTTTGTTATTCAAATACTTCATAATTTGTATGTGTATAATAATGAGTATTAATGATGTAAATAATAAATATAACAAGATACTTATTTTCAATATATGATATATAATCCAATTATAGATGATTTTAATATCAAATGATTGATATTGTCGCTCGTGCGTACGTACGGATTACCGTCGCCACAAATGCTATTAGATTCATTCTCCATCGTATCCATTCAAGAATAATTTTCATTTGATGATTAAAAATAATGTATAATGACTTAATATCATTCAGAATATGAATAAGATACATCTTATCCCTTAAAAAATTACTTATGTAACAAAACATATAAAGGAAAACAAATCAGTTAACACCCGAAACGATGATACTTCTGAAATATCATTAGCAAAGAAATATTAGAATATCATATAAGATATCATATTTATGTATATAGTTCTTTTATAATTTAATAATAATAATTATATAACTATTATACAGTAGGTTAACATACCCTCAACCAAGCAAAATAATAAGGTAAGAGTTAATTCTACAATTTCTTCATTATCCGAGGTTATTTATACGTAATTATATACTAGGAAATATTTATCATCCACATCCGTTTTTTCTTAAAAATATATTTCAAAACATTTTTACTATTTAAAAAAAAATGGTTTCGATTCATTTATACCCTTATTTGAAATTATTTTTTTTGAAAGGGATCTTTCTATCATTTTCCAAATAAGATACTTTACAATTTTTTCGACAAAATTAAGGTAAGAATGTTCTTTTAACTTATACAATGAGTGTATCTATTTTCCACCATTATAACATTGTGGATTCTTCCCTTAAAAGCTTATAATAATATTTTAATAATAAATATTTTCTTTATAATTATCTGACTCTTAAATGATTTCAAAATAGAATGTGATATTTCTCTCAAATAGTTGTGATTTCACTTATATCAACATCCTTTGATAAATTTTACACTTGTTTGAAGTTGATTTATTATGATAAAAATATTCCATACTGTATTTAGGGTTTTGTGATATGTTTGACTATGGATGAGTTATTTTTATTATATTCATTCTTTATGGTCAAAGTATTGACATTTCGTATGCTAGTTTTAATATGAATGTTTATGTTATATTTCAACCTCTTCTGAATATTAATGTGTTGGAATAGTATGTTCAGGTTTGGGGACTGGTAATAGTAAGCCCTCCGGGTTGGGTTCTGGTTATAGTAGACCCTCGGGGTTAGAGTCTAGTTACAGAGGCTCTCTCGGTTGGAGTCCGTTTACCAAGGATATCCGGTTTGGAGTACGGTTACAGTGGCTCTCCAGGTTGGGGTCCGGTTACAGTTAGCCCCTAGGTCCTGGCACAAGGCCTTGACATAGAAATTAAAGACCTACATTATGCATTCCATCAATATGAAAGTGGATATTGATATTTCATGTGATTATTTTACTAGTAGAATATCCATGTGAATAGGTAAATAACATTATTTTATTTTATCATTGCCATATTATGCTGATGTTCCAGATTAAAAGGCATTTGTTTTAGTCTTATACATTGCATTAAATGATTATGCTTATTTATGAAAGTGTCCTCTATATTGTTATCTTTAATGAGAATCTGAGCTCACCCCTTTCTATGTTTTATTTTTCCCAGGATGCGAAGAAGTATATTATGACTGACCTACATGGATATTCTAAGGGATACGAGTGTGGCCTATGCAGACTATATTGTTGTAGTTTTTCATTTTATAATGTAATGTAAAACTTATTAATGTATCTAGTATTTCCAAAGCTACTAAACTAATCAGTCTTTAGATACTTGATCTTTTGTGATCATTCCAATGTTATGTATTGACGCACCAAATATGTGTAACTAGGGTCGGGGTGTTACACCACCCCATGGACATCCCCCCACCCCCGGGACAGCTTCTACCCCTCTGGACAACCCCCACCCCCTGGAATCCCCACCCCCTAGACACCCCTACCCCCATGGATAGCCCACTCACCCCCAGGACACCATCCCCCACCCCCTGGACACCCATACCCACTTGGAAACCCCCTCTCCCCCTAGACACCACCCCCACCCCCATGGACACACCAACACCCTTGGATATCCCCCACACCAGCTAGACAGCACCCCCTCCCCTTGGACACACCCACCACCTGCACATCCCCCAACCCTAAAAACCCTCACCCACTTGGACAGCCCCCCCTTGGGCACCCCCTGTATGCACACACAGACACACTTGATAGAACACACAGAAATTGTAAACATGCATGATATCACTTCCACAGTTTATTTTACCATAAAATAATTTAGCATGGTGTAAATGAACACTATGAAACTTTCCATGATAGAAAAAACAAATTTAGAAAAATAACATCTCAAAAAAATTTAAGGACATCGTGAAAAATAAAAAATGAAACTAAGCATTGTGAGGCTTACGTGAGTGTTGCGAGTTGACATGATTGATCTACTAATAAAAAATACAATGAATGATTTTGAAAAAATGAGGATGGAGGTTATGACTTTGAAGAATCCATTGAAGGTCTTCCAAGTGAGATAGATGAGTCACAGGTCACCCGATTGAAGAAAACCGAATGACTGAATATGGGGTACGATAAATCATTTAAAATCATTATCATGTCTTTTATTTTATAACTGACTTGATAAACTAATTTTTTATTTTTATAATGATGGTTATTTAATAACTGACGTAGAAAATTATTTACCACGGTGGTTATTTTATAGAATACATTATAAATGGTGCTTTATCACGTCGGTTCTTTTATAACCAATGTGATAAATTACAGAGATTTTCATTATCACATCGATTATAAAATAACCGATGTGATAAATCTAATCTCAATATTTTTTTTACCTTGGTTATAATATAACTGACCTAAAAAATATATTTTCATCAATTTATCAAGGTGGTTAATGTATATTCGACGTGATAAATCTATTTTTAAAGCTTTTCACATCGGTTATGTTGAACTGATGTGAAAAATTCTGACGTTTTAACCATTTTTTATACTAGTGCATATAATACTTTTTTGTCATTTGATGAATAAGATTGAGACACCATCACCCAGAATATTTTTAGCTCAATAACTATAAGGAAGTGGCCAACATTTCACTCCTTATTGCATATGTAATCCATAAAATACATTGATAACAATTTAATGGTATCCTCAAACTCCAAAAAAACTTTTTTTAAAATAAATAACATTATCTTCATCTTAGTTTTTTTCTCACTAGGGAAATATATTTTTTAGAATATCTCCTTAATGTCTTTCCATTCCATGAGTTCTATTTTCTAATCCTCCTTGGTATTCTAGATCAATGACCACAATTGATCAAAATAACCTTTGAGACAATGCAATGCATGTGTTAACTTTTTGAAGTGACCCTAACCTTTTACATATATGATATCATCTTTTTATAAACAATTATACATCATATTACAAGCCAAGGACCGTTAAGTCTAGTGTCATGGAGGACTTGGTACATAAAACATATAACATGGGTATAAAAAAGAACACATATTTATTTAATCTCTATAAATAGCTCCTAACATCATTTTATCCCTTAAAACTGCAGGTGGTACCCTAGGGAACACATGAATAAATGGATGAGCTAAAACACCCAGTAAGGGAATGAACATAAGGATACATCTTAAGCACATGAGTTAGGAGGCATTAGATAATGATATCAAAAGAATGAAACCTATGAAATCATATCATATAAAACATGGGATCATATAAATATAGAATCATATAAATGAATAAGAAAAATAAATCAGGAAGAATAATAAAACATGTCTTCAGTATGGGTCAAGGATAACCACCAATCCCATTTCCCATTTTAATATCGGTAAAGGCTAACCGTCAATCTCAATTCCCATTTTAGTACAGGTCAATGCTAACCGTGAATCCCATTTCACATTACATATCATGAGACTTGACTTTACACAATGCATTGGAGCACTATCGAGGCTCATCCACCTCAACATTTTCAGGACTATTATATCCACATAAATAATCATAAAAAATAAAACATTAATAAACATAAGGGTACCCATGAAATAATTGGGTACCACAATCATGACATAAAGCTTAACAAATGGTTGTATCATGAATGTGTCCATGAAATAAAGGGATTATAACATTAATAAAAGTTCAAAAGGTAATATAGACATATAAAATGGAATGTAATGTCAAACATAAGTGAAAACATATATGAAATTTATTTTAGAATCATTAGCATTAAAACATTTTTTGTGCAGCTTTAAGGAAAATACTATAGGGATTTTAAAATAGAAAAGAGGAAAATATATTATATAAAACTAGAATTGAACGAAAAAGATTATCATAATAAAAATACAGATTTTATAAGGACAATATTGAATTAAAAAATTTGATTGAGTGCACTTGATATTGGGTAAAAATTTATCAAGTTCCCTCAAAACAGGATGGCTTATCGAAAATTTCTAATGATTGAATCTTCAAAAAACATGTATATCCCCAAAAGATATTGATGAAAGGGTCTTCATAAATGAATTTTTAAAAACTAAAAAACATTTAGAATATGTATATAAACAAATAAGATAACTCCATTTCTATATAATGAAAACGGGGTTTCTCATCACTTATACATCTTGAGGGTAGTATGGGGAGGTGATAAAACAAACCTTATCATTTGGGTTTAAAAATAAAAATTCATAGAATAAAGGAAAAAATTTATTAAGAGAGAAATGGAGAGGATCCCTTACCTTAAATCTTGTGGAGTTCTCCAGTTGATATTAATGACCTCTTGAGTCAAAATCCTATGACAACCTCTTAGGGGAGAGGTTTTGGTTTTTTGAAGAGACAATGGGCCTTTGGACGTGGGGGGAGCTTGGGGTGAGATCTGGGAAGAATATTTTCAAGGCATAATGCTTGACAGTAGTGAAGAGAAGAGGGAGTGAGGGGGTGGGGGTTATAGTGGGCGAGGGGAGGGTTTTTGTAAATTTATAATAAATAGTTTATTAATTTCCTTCAATACCATAAATAGTGATGATTCAATGGCCACAAACAATAATAAATTCATGTGAGTTCAAGAATTGGGTGCTTACATCACATGTGATGTCAAGAATAGTGGATTTGAATTATAACTTATTTATACAGTAAATTAATGTAGTTTACTATTCACTAAAAATTCATGTATTTCAGAAAAATCCCAAAAAATCACTATAATCATTGTTTGATCTGTAGAATCAAAAAATGAAATCCAATTTTCAAAAATAATCTTTTAAATATGATTATTTTTATATTTAATTATCCTCATAATTTATTATTAAAAAATTTATTTGAAAACGTTCATGTACTTATTCTAAAATATATATACATCATACTTTTAATTGAATATTATCATTATACTATCATAGGTAAGGTTTCTATTCATTGTGTATATTACTATTCATAATGGTATGTTACTCTTCATAAGGGTCAGTTACTTTTCAAAAAAACTGTGTTTTTCATATTAGACTACATTTAACTAACTGATCGCCACCATGTATGTCATATTTTCAAAATTCAAAATATAGAAGTGAAAAACATATGTTTAATGGCCCCAAAGCACTTAATAGTTCATTATATTGTGATTTGATGTGATCAAATGAAATATTTATAAGATAGGAATTTCCTTCTATAAAACATTGTGTCGTTATATTCTTCCCCCCATATAAAAACTCCCTATCAAAACTCCGTTTTTCATTCTAGGCCATAAACAGGTGCATGTACTTTTCCTTCATTCCTTCCTCCAGTTACCAAGTTGACTCTTCGTACTTATGGTTTCGCCAAAGTTCCTTGACTAGATGAGTAGTCTTTTTGCCAGGAACACTATCTCTATTGTCCAAGGTCTTCACTAGATTCTCTTTATAGGAAATATGATCCTCCAACTATACAACCTCTGAAGAGAGTACATGTGAAAGGTCTACTAGGTACTTCATTAAGAGGGATACATGAAAGACATCGTGTAATTTCTATATGGTAGGTGGAAGTTCATGTCGATAGGACAAATCCTGGACATGATCAAGAATCTTGAAGTGGACGATGTATATAGGACTTAAATTCCCCTTTATTTCCAAACCTCATAACCTTCATCCATAGATATATGAAAAGAAATACCATGTCTTCAACTTTAAATTCATGGTATCATTGACAATTGTCTGCATAACATTTCTATCGACTTATAGCTGCCTTGATATACTGCTGAATGGTTTTCAACTTCTTCATCATTTCTTCGAGCATTTTAGGACCATGCATCTTACTCTCACTAACTGCATACCAACACACTGGTGTTCTTCACCTTTTCACATAAAGGGATCTATATGGTGCCTTCAGATGCTCGAGTGAAAACTATTATTGTAGAAGAATTAAACTAGTGGAAGATGATCGTCCCAACCACCTTTGAATTCCATAGAACATGCTCTCAACATGTATTCCAATGTTTGAATAGTCTGCTCATATTGGCCATCAATTTGAGTATTATAGGCCGTAATGATGTGCAGTTCTGTGCTTAGAGCATGTTGGAGACTTTTCCAGAACATTGAGGTGAATCTAGGATCTCGATCAGATACAATCGATAGTGGTACTCCATGCAGCCTTAACTAATTTTTTTATGTATATCTGTGTATGTTTATCTAATGATAAGTCCTCTCGAATAGAGATAAAGTGATATGTCTTTGTAAGATGATCCAAAAAGACCCATATATCATTTTTTCCTATGTATTTCCTTGGAAGTCTAGTGACAAAGTCCATGGTAATTTTCTCCAACTTCTATGATGGTTTGCATAGTGGTTATATCATAACCTTATAATTTTTACTCTCCCCTTCACTTTCTTACATACCAGGCACATTGATGTATATTCATGAATCCCCCTTTTCATATTGTACCACCAAATGATTTCTCGAAGATCTTGATACATCTTTGTGCTCCCTGGGTGGATAGAGAAGGTCGATTTATGTGGGTCATTCAAATGTTGCTTCAATATCTCTAGTTTGGATGGTAACCATAATCGTGACCCAAATATTATAGCTCCTTCCTCATCTATCAAGAACTCATAGAATTCCCCATTTTTAATAACTTCCACCTTTTTTAGAATTTTCATATCTTTTCATTGAGCATCCTTTATTTTCTCTAAGGGGGGTGTCTGAACAATCACTTGAGAAAGTATTGATGATGTTATAACATAATGGTTCTCATTTCCATCCTTTTCAAGTCCAATAATATCATATCCTTTTCAATTATCATCCTTGATAAAGATGTGGGATCCTTTCTACTTAGAGCATCCACCACCTTATTTTCCGTACTGGGATTGTAATGGATTGAGAAATAATAATCCTTGATGAGAGATATATATATCTTTATTGGTGTATATAAATATCTTACATTGTGAATATATATTCGAGACTCTTGTGGTCAGTATATATCTCACACGTATACCCATATATATAATGCCTCCAGATTTTCAATGTAATGATCATAGCCGCCAAATCTAGATCATTCATGGGATGGGATTACTCATAGATTCTCAGCTTCCATGAGGCATATACTATCACTTTATCATCTTTTACCATCACACAAACTAAGACCTTATCTGGAGTATCACTATACACCACTATGAGTTCTCCACTTGTTGGAAGAGTGAGTACTGACGTAGTGATAAGCCTCTTTTTCTACCCCTTAAAATAGTCTTCACATTCTTGTGTCTAGAAAAACCGTACTCCCTTCTATTTCATCTTGTTAAATGTGTTTGAAAATTTTGAAAAGTTCCTAAAAAATTGTCTATAATACCCGACTAGACCTATAAAGATGTGGATCTTCATTATAGAAGCTAGCCTCAGCCACTCATTAATTTTCATTGTCTAGGAAGGATCCACAAATATCCCTTTGCTGGTGATAAAATTCCCCAAGAATGATACTTCCTCTATCCCTAACTCACATTACTATACTTTTCATACAAATTCACCCTTCACAATGTCTTTAACATTGTATTCAAATTCTCTTTGTGTTCCTCATTTCTCTTGGAGTATATAAGAATATCGTCAGAAAATACTACCACAAATTGGTTGAGGTAATCTCTAAAGACTCTAGTCATTAAATCCAAAAAAAATTGTTAGAGCATTAGTGAGTTTGAACTTCATCACTATGAACTCCTAGTGTACATACCTCGTTCGAAATGCAGTCTTGGGAATATCTTCCTTCCTCACATTGAATTGTTGATATACTGACCCAAGGTCCACCTTTGTGATATAACTAGCACCAAGAAGATGAAAAAAAATCATCTATATATGGAAGGGGATACCAATTCTTTATCAAGATTTTATTGAGATAACGATAATCAATATAGAGGAACATTGATCTTTCCTTATTCCTTATGAACTGGACCAACACATGCCACAGTGAGGCACTCGAGTGCATAAAACCCTTCTACATATTATCAAGTAACTTCTTCTTCAGTTATTCCATCTATATAGTGGCCATTCTGCAGGGTGTCTTTGAGATAAGCCGAGATACAAGGACAATTTCAATTGAGAACTCAACCTCTCCGTCAGGAGGAAGACTAGGAAACTCTTTATGGAATACATCAGTGCAATCCCTCATGATGGGAATGTCTTCAAGCATGATTCTATCCTTTACCTCAATCATTTGAGATAAATATTCTTGATCACAATGCAGCAATATCAAAAATTGAGATGATGATTATAAAGGAGATTCATCTTCCTCTTTACACTTGTAAAGAATCTGAAGTTGCTTTGGGATGTGTAAATTGATCTCCCTTTCCAGATAATTGATATTGGATTTGTATAAAGATAGCTAATCTATGCCCAAGATAGTGTCGATATCCAATTAAGGATGTATGAAGAGATTTTATAGGAGGATTAGTCCACAAAAATTAATTGGAGAGGAGTTAGAAACTATGGATGCAATAATTTTGCCATTCAATCTTCTAACAAATAACTTTTCCTTCAAATATTGAGGAGGTTTTTGAATATAACTACTAAACATTCAAGTTATTAAGGAATTCGTAGAACCAAAATTAAATATAAAGTTCTCTATTTTTGAATGAATAACTAGCGTACCAGTCCCCACATCATTTTCCAACTCCACCTCAGAAATAGTGATAGCATAATACCTTCTATTTTTCCATCGAGGTTGTCGCTGATTGCTTCTAATGACCCTTGACTTAGGGCAATTGCTTGCATAATTACCTTGCTCCTTGTAGTTGTAACACTGCACTACGTGTTGAGTGTTGATCTGAACCTTCCTTTCTTCTTCCGTATTAGCAGTATTCTTTATATACAATCAACATTTTTTAGCAAGATGAACAAACATTCCACATTTGAATAAATTCTAGGTTCTCTTCAAACAGTTCCCTGGGAGCTTTTTCCAACAACTTTTACAAGGGGAAAATCTAGGCTTCTTTCCATCATGGGATTTTTTTGTCAAACCACCAATGTTGTTCTCTATTTTTTTCTTTTCTCAGTAGGCCTATGAGACCACTGAGATTATCCAATCTCCATTTCAACCTTGAGGGGAAAATAGAAAATTTCCCCATAAATAGCAATGTCTCGAATCACCAATGATTTTTATAGGCTTGTCTTTAGTCATCTAAAGACGTGATCCACATTACTTTCGTTGTTCTTGACTATTCCAGTGGCATACCATGCAAACCTTGTAATGTCACACCCCGACATTTTTATTAATTTTTATTTTAGAATTACATGGATCCGGGTCCTCGCACCAAGGTCCAGGTTGGGTCTCAGATTAAAATTTTTGTCATTTAATAACTTTTAGTAGGATTTGGACCCATGCACGGTCACCGCACGATAGGCAGTAGTTGCACAGTCATTCTGGATGACACGCAGTAGTTTAAGTTTAAAATAAATAAAATTTTATTCAAATAATATTAGTTTAATATTTAAATCATAATAATAATTATGCTATTGGGTAGATAATAATATTGTTATTATTAAAAATTTATAGTGACATATTTGTTATTTAAAAATTTATTGTTAATATAATTGTTAATAAATTGTTATTAATAATTTTATTATTATTATTATTATTATATTAGTATTATTATTAAATTTATTATTATGTTATATTATTATCAATTTTGTTATAATTATTATTATTATTTTTATAAATTATTATTATTATTATTATTATTATTATTATCTGTATTACTATTATTATTATTTATATTATAAATTTCATTATTTTGTAGCTATTTTTATTACTGTAATAACAATATTATTATAATATAATAACAAACAAAAAGGGGGTTAACTTTACCTAAACCAGCTCCCCCCTTCCCCTTCGGCAAACCACCCCCCCCTCGTTTTTTTCGGTCTGCGCACCTCGCCTCCCATCGGCCTCCTCTTGCATCCGGCATGCCTTCAGCCAGCCGCGAATATGGAAAGCCTCCTTGCCTCTCCCTTCCTTTCCATGGATCTGGGTCACCGTCACCCCCAACACTTAGCTATGACGACTCTGGCCCTCCTGTCACCCACAGGACCACGCCTCCTCGTTGTGCCTTCCTCCAGCGATGCACCCGACCGCCACACCTCCTCCTAGCGGTGCCCCCTCGCCACTTCCTTTACTCAGGCTACACCTCCCTCCCCGTTATCCTACTCTTCCAATGTTTTTTTTATTTTTTTATATTATTTTGTTTTAAACCTTTTTTGGTTTTCTTCAATTTAGCCGGAACATAAATCCATGTTTGATGTGTGACTCGTTTTCGTAGGATTTTTGGGATTCTGAATAGTTTGCAGGGTGTTGTCCTCCCTTCCGGTGAGGCTTTGTTTCTTTCGAACTAAATCGATAGGTGGTCCATGGATTATTTTATTTAGTTTTTCTTAATATACTTGGGTGAATCTAAAAATCTGTTCTTTGTTTTTATTTTGTGGCGCGTTAGATGTCTTGAAGATGTTTGGGTGCTCATTGTTTGAGAATGGACTCCTAGTGAAAGAAAATGTTATGTTTGTTTTTGTGTCGTGATGTAATATTTCAATAAAATGGGTTTTAAGAGTGTTTGGAAGGTGTGAAATGCACTTTACAAATTTTTTGGCATGTGTGTGTGATGGAATTTTATTTTCCATTATAAATGGTGTGTTTTTCATTTTGGTTTTGCTTTTTTCATTTTATAGATGTGTTTAATCATTTGTTTATTGGATGTGAATTATATTTTTAAGGTGGAGAACATTTTTAAGTGTTGTAAACATAATTTTTAATGGATTGAAGTGATGTTTTGTGTGTGAAAATGGGTGCGTTATTTTATAAAATGTTTTATGGGTTAGTTGTTAGGTGTGATACATGTTTCGCTGTGATGATGTTGTGTGTTTTATTTTAGGGTGTTTTCTTATGTGAAACTGATTATGTTTTGACGTGAACCTTGGTTTCAACATTTTAGGATGTTTTATAAATTATTCAAATGGTTTATTAATTTAATCATGTGGTGTGTACGAAGTTTGAAAAGTTGTTGCTGTGTCTAAAGGTCATGATTTGATTCTGACATAGAGTTTGGTTGTGTTTTGATACGTGTTTTGATGTGATATTTTCAAAACATGTCGAGCTAGTTATTTTTCTTTTTTTGTTCATATGGATTCACTTAAGTTTGTGTTCATGTATTTTATTTATCTTTGCGGTTGCAGCGCGTTGGCGGTGTAACCCTGCGTTACCGCGATCATCGGATTGTGCGTGCTTGTGCGCCTGTGCGAGGCATGTCGCGTTGTCGCGTTGTCGTGTTCGAGCTACAAGTATAGGTAGGTTCTTCATTTCACTACTTTTTAATATTTAAGTTACATTATTTCCTTCTGGTTTCACATACTATTTGTTCAGATTAAATATTTTTTTAATTTTAATAAATGTTAGATAATATAAGAAAATTAATTTTTAATTGATTATTTGGTGTAAAAAGAGCCTTTTATTTTATACAGGACACTTGAAATATTTTCATGATGAACGGACACCCAGTATTGAAAGAGTTCCAGTTTTACTTTTAAACATGATTCATCAAATTTCATTTATTGTTTTTGTTTTAATGATAAATTATTTCTTCTGAATCTTGAACAAGCATTTTGGTTCTCTTTAAAGTGGTGATTGTGAAATTTATTTATTTCCCGTTTGACACATTATTTAAAATGATGAAAATGTTTTGATAAAAACCCTCCTAGGATAACTCTCTTGCCTTGGTTGCAATTGATTTTTTTGGGAGGCTGCGGTTAGCGAATCCTGGGTACTTGAGTAGTTTAAATGCAAGATCTTGTCCCATGGAGGGGCTCGAGGTGATGCATGTTGTGCTATATATATATATATATATGATTGGATTCTTGATTGTCATCGGTTGGCTCACCCCGTTTTCAAACACTTGAGACTTGGGAATCTGTCCTATTGAGAGAATATTCGAAGAATGATTGCTGCACTGGTATGTTATAGTACTGACCAGTGGCCCATAATAGGTGGATATATTGGGTTTACTACTATGGGATTTTCCCTCGGCCTGCCAGAGAAAGGATGGTCGAGCATATTGGGTGTCTTGATCTCATCATGTGTGACATGTCAACGAGGATGATTTCTCATGTATTGGTGTATTCTGGTTTATTCTTGATCTCCTAGGTTGACCCATGTCTGTTGGATTTCAGTTACTTCTTCTGATGAATATGGTACTTTTATATATTTTCTTTTAATTTCCCTTACTATGTAACTATTGTAGCATTTTCATGTGTAGTGTTTTTACTAGAACATTATGTGTGGTTTTAAAGTGGTTTATGAAAACTGATTTCAAAGAAAGGTGTTTTGTACTTTTTGGGAAATTTGAAAATGTAAACATCACTTACCCTTTTAAAAATGCTAATGTCTCACTAAAATAATGACTTGGGTTTTTGAGAAATGAATAGGGGAAATGAATTGTACTTTTTTTTGAGTAACGTGTAGAAAACCTTACTTTTATAAATTGTAGTTCAAACTTGAAATAGTGTTTCTTTTATTTTAATGGTAGCACATTGGGAATAGATATCGGGATATCCTACTATGCTTAATACTCACGCCTATAGTTCTTTTCAGTTTTTAGTGGTTGTACAGGCTACATCTTGAGTGCGCTCTCCTTGGTCGATGCTTGATCGTTGAGTTGGAGAGTGACCTGTGAGGTCGAACGGAGTTAGTTTGGATGTCATGTTTGGTTAGTTTTATTTTTATTTTGTTCATGTTTGGTCATTTTGTTCAGTTTACTTATTCTACGTTGCTCTGTATTACTTCTGCTGATTTATTAATTTATATTGGGCGAAATCGTTCCCACAACCTATTTTGAGGCCCTGGCTCTTGTCACCAGCACGAGAGGATCGGGAACACCTCTCGGGAAATTTTGTAGATGGGCTTGGGTGACCGGTTCACGGTCGACCCGGGTTGGTTCGTTATAAAATGGAATCAAAGGAGGTTCTTGTTATTTGGGGTGTCCAGTAGATAGAGATTAGGACTGTCGGTAATCGAGAGGTAGGTACGGGAAGGACGTCATGAACCCTCACCCGTTCCAAACCTCGAGTCGCCAATGGTAGTCTGGGAACTGAGTTCCTGTCTCGATCTGATTTGTTTTGGATTGAGGGATGACAAGAGAGGCAAACCGTTGTTACACTATGATTTTACATGGAGTAGTAACCCATGTGGACTCTGCGGACATGGTTTATGTTATTCCTAGTTGTTGAAGCTTACATGGGGCATGGCCTACTACTATGTCTCTAGGTTAATCATGAACACCAGTCCCCCTCTTCAGTGATTTGATGCAAGTTGTGTACTGTATTGATTCTTGTGGGTGTAAATAAACTTTTGGAAATGAGAAAGAGTTATGAAATGAGAACGTTTTCTTTTAAATGGCTTTAAATTTGTGAAAGGGATTTTCAAAACAGAAATCTCTTGGACTAAAAATCCAGTGGTTGCTTAGAACTGGTAGAGATATGGTTTGGGTGCAACCTCGGGTACTCTTTATGAACATTTTCACATGCGATGGAATACATGAGAAGTGTTTGTTGGTGTGTATGGAAGAAAGCAAATGAAGACATGTGCAATAGTTCATGGAATTACTGGGGTGTTCACTTTGAATTAAAGGCTTGACCATGTTATTATAAATAAATTATTATAAAGGGAAATGATTTTTGAAATATTGAATTTGGTTTGAAAAGGTGATTTGGATATTTGGGAACTGGGCTAGAAGAAAGGTGATTTTGAGATCTAAAATGAAAAAAAAAATTGTTTTGTGTTGGTATTTGTTTGGTTTTTGAGCTGGTTGTTTTGGATGAAGGAATTTTATTTGATGTTACTTCAGCTTGATATCAGTTTTGGTTCTATATTTTATATTTTGTTCAAAAAATGTCTCGTAGAAAGGTCATCAGCTTAGATCGGTTGGGAGTTCTCATGTTGCCCCCCTTCCCAGGGTTCTATGGTTGGGTGTTAAATTTCAACATTAGTTGAGGTCTTGTGGTGGGGAGAACCCTCTCGTGTTCTCATGTTATCTCGTATTGTGGTTTCCCTTGGTTTCATTCGGGCGTGGGTCCTTGTTCAGTCTATTGTTTGACTGGGTGACTTTCTGGGGGCAGAAAGTGTCTGTGCTGGAGAGAATTGTCACACTTCGTCTTTTTCATTAATTTTTTATTTTAGAATTACTTGGATCTGGGTCCTCGAGCCAAGGTCCAGCCTGGGTCCCAGATTAAACTTTTTTCCATTTAATATCTTTTAGTGGTTTAAGACCCATGCACGGTCACCGCCCGGTTGGGTGTAGCCGCACCGTCAACCCGGATTCCAAACAATAGTCCAAATTTTAATATAAATAAAATTTTATTCAAATAAAATTAGTTTAATATTTAAATCGTAATAATAATGATGTTGTTGGGTAGATAATAATATTGTTATTTTTAAAAATTTATAGTGATATCTTTGTTATTTAATAATTTTTTGTTAATATAATTGTTAATAAATTGTTATTAATAATTTTAGTATTATTATTATTATTGTATTATTATTATTATTAAATTTATTATTATGTTATATTATTATTATGTTTGTTATTATTATTATTATTTGTATTATTATTATTATTATTTGTATTACCATTATTAATATTTGTATTATCATTTTTATTATTTTGTAGCTATTTTTATTATTGTAATAACAAGATTATTTTAATAGAATAGCAAAAAAAGGAGTGGTTAACATAATCTAAACCCACTCCCCCCCTTCCCCATCTGTGAACCACCCCCCCTCTTCTTTTTTCTGTCGGCGCACCTGGCCTCCCAATGGCCTCCTCTTGTATCTTCCTTGCATACGGTTGGTTCTGCCTTCATCCAGCCACCTTGCCTCACCTCGCCTCATCGTGGATTTGTGTTGCCATCGCCATCAACACCTAGTCAGGCTGACTCCGGCCCTCCCTTCGCCCATAGGACCCCGCCTCCTCGCTGCGCCTTCCTCCAGTGATGCACCCGACTACCGCACCTCCTCCTAGAGGTTCCCCCTCTCTCATTCCTTTGCTTTGGTCGCATCTCCCTCGCCGGTACCCTACTCTTCCAATGTTTTATTTATTTATTTTTTTTGTTTTAAACCTTTTGTGGTTTTCTTCAATTTAGTTGGACCTTAAATCCATGTTTGATGTGTGACTCGTTTTGTTGGGATTTTAGGGATTCCGAATAGTTTGCGGGGAGTTGTCCTCCCTTCCAATGTAGCTTCATTGCTTTTGCACTCAATCGGTAGGTATTCTATGGCTTATTTTATTTAGTTGTTCTTAATATACTTTGGCGAATCTACAAATATGGTCCTTGTTTTTATATTGTGGTGTGTTAGATGTTTTGAAGTTGTTTGGGTGCTCATTGTTTGAGAATGGACTCATAGTGAAAGAAATTGTTATGTTTTTTTGTGTGTTGTGATGTAATATTTCAATCAAATTGGTTTTAAGAGTGTTTAGAAGGTGTGAAATGCGCTTTAAAAATGTTTTGGCATGCATGTGTGATGAAATTGTATTTTATATTAGAAATTGTGTGTTTTTAATTTTGGTTTTGTTTTTGTCATTTTATGGATGTGTTTAATCAATTTTTTATTGGGTTTGAATTACATTTTTAAGGTGGAGAACATGTTTAAGTGTTGCGAACATAATTCTTAATGGAAATCAGTGATGTTTTGTGTGTGAAAATGGGTCCGTTATTTTATAAAATGTTTTATGGGTTGGTTATTAGGTGCAAGACATGTTTGGGTGTGATGATGTTGTGTATATTATTTTAAACTGTATTCTTATGTGAAACTGAGTGTGTTATGATGTGAACATTGGTTTCAACATTTGAGGATGTTTTATAAATTATTCAAATGGTTTATTACTTTAATCATGTGGTGTGTATGATGTTTGAAAAGTTGTTGGTGTGTCTAAAGGTCGTGAGTTGATTCTAATAGAGTTTGGTTGTGTTTTGATACGTGTTTTGATGTGATATTTTCAAAACATGTCGAGCTAGTTATTTTTCTTTTTTTATTTGTTTGGATTTTTTTAAGTCCAGGTTCATGTATTTTATTTATCTTTGAAGTTTTAGTGCATTGTCGTGGTAACCCAACGTTACTGCGATCATCAGTTTGTGAGTTCTTGTGCACCTATGCGAGGCATGTCACGTTGTCACGTTGTCGTGTTCGAGCTACGAGTCGAGGTAGGTTCCCATTGCACTACTTTTTAAAATTTAAGTTAAATTAGTTCCTACTGTTTCACACACTATTTGTTTAGATTAAATATTTTATTAATTTTAATAAAAGTGAGATAATATAAGACAATTAATTTTTAAATGATTATTTTGTGTAAAAATAGCTGTTTATTTTATAGAGGACACTTGAAATATTTTCTTGATTAATGGACACCGAGTAGTGAAAGAATCCCAGTTTGGAATTTAAACATAATTCATAGAATTTCAATTATTGTTCTGGTTTTAATGATAAATGATTTCTTTTGAAGCTTGAACTAGCGTTTTGGTTCTTTTTAATGTGGTGATTGTGAAATGTATTTAATGACCGTTTGGCACTTTATGAAAAATGATGAAAATGTTTTGATAAAAACCCTCATAGTATAACTCTCATGGCTTGGTTGTAATTGATTGTTTGGGAGGCCACACCTAGAGGCTCTCGGGTACTTGAGTAGTTTAAAGGAAAGAGGTTGTCCCATGGAGTGGCTCGGGGTGATGTCTGTTGTGAATTATATATATATATATATATATATATGATTGGATGATCGGTTGGAATTGGTGGGATCACCCACTTTCCAGACACTTGAGACATGTGAATCTGCCATATTGAGAGAATGTTCTAAGAATGATTGCTGCACTGGTAGGTTATGGTACTGAGCATTGGCCCATAGTATGTGGATATATTGGGTTTATTACTATGGGATTTTCCCTCAGCCTGCCTGAGAATGGATGGTCGAGCGTATTGGGAGTTTTGATTTCTTCTTTAGTGACATGTCAATGAGGGTGATTTCTCATGTATTGGTGTCTTCTCGTTTATTCATGATCTCCTTGGTTCACCCATGTCTATTGGATTTCAGTTACATGATGTGATGAATATGGTACCTGTATATATTTTCTTTTCATTTCACTTACTGTGTAACTACTATAGCGTTTTCATGTGTAGTGTTTTTACTAGAAATTGATGTGGGGTTTTAAAGTGGTTTATGAAAACTTTTTTCAAATAAAGGTGTTTTATACATTTTGTGCAAATTGAAAATGTAAACATTACTTCGCATTTGAAAAATGCTAATGTCTCAATAAAATAATGACTTGGGTTTTTGAGAAATGAATATGGGAAATGACTCGTACATTGTTTTTGAGTACCATGTAGAAAACATTACTTTTATAAATTGTAGCTCAAACATGAAATAATGTTTCTTTTATTTTAAGGGTTTTTCATTGGGAATAGATATCGGGCTAGCCTACTGAGTTTAATACTCACTCCTATAGTTCTTTTTTGTTTTTAGTGGTTGTGCAGGCTACATCTTGAGTGCGCTCGTCTTGGGAGACGCTTGATCGATGACTTGGAGAGTGACCTGCGAGGTTGCACATAGCTAATTCAGACATCGTGTTTGGTTAGTTTTATTTTCCTTTTGTTCCTGTTTGGTCGTTTTTTTTGGTTTACTTATTCTGTGTTTCTATTTATTACTTTTTCTGCTATATTTATTTATATTGGGTGAAATCATTCCTACAACCTTTGTTGATACCTTGTCACTTGTCTCCAGCTCGAGAGGATTGGGAACGCCTCTCGGGACATGTCGCGGACCGGCTCGGGTGACCGGTTCAGGGTCGACCCAGGTTGGTTTGGTACATGTAAGGTGTTCTTCATATGCCCTGATGGACTCATCTTCCTTCTACTTGAGTCTTAGGAACTCTCATTCTATTTTGAGATGGAGGGTTCGAGGAAAATGTTTTTTGAAAACATCCTTTTGAATTCTTCCCAATCCATGGAATCAATTTACTCTTTGGAAATTGTATTATTGATCAGTTTCCACAACTTATCAGCTTCCCCATCAAAATGATAGACCACCGGTACAACTTTATCTTTTTTCAAGCACTGGAGGATGGAGAATTTCTCTTCAATGGAGTAAATCTATTATTCCATGAGTAGGGGATTCGAAGATATGCTATACATGGGTGGCCTTTTTTGCATGAAGTACTCTATGGTAACTTGCACCTTCCTTGGAGGAGGATGGCATGCCACATGATTCATGTTATTATTAATAACTCGAGCCAGTGGAGCAAATACTATCATGATGTTTTAAGAATCCTCTCCCGTCATATCAGGCATATCATTAGTGAAATTTTCACATTTCCTGTCACATTAATTATTAGAACATGTTATTATATTTCCTTCCATTAACTAAAAAAACATTTAATTAGAGGTCTTGAATACATAGTTATTGAACATAAAAAGGGATCTTTTGAATATAAAAGGTTATGCATCTAGAGGAGAATTATATCTTATATTGTGATTCCTCAGGTTTAAATCAATGTTTTCCTCGATCTATTTCTTGAAATATATTCTTATGGGATTTTCCCCTTAATAATGATTTGTACTAAGATCATAAATCTACCAAATAATATCCCCCAGGAATTTCGTAACCAAGAGTGTAGTAAGTCCCATTGTCATGCACCAGTTCTTGTTCGAGTCTATCTAATAGCGGTGTTTTCAAGTTTTACCGCAAGATACATCTGTTCCCGATCCACCTCTTCCTGCTAATATCTAGCCAATGATGTATTTTCTTAATAAACCACTTACTCAATAATCACTAATATTTATGAATTTTTTTCTTTTACATAGTCTCATCCTTAAGGATCTCAAAAAGGTGTTCTATTCCAAATCTCCAAGAATAACAAGGCCATCCATTGATACCAGATATACAAACCCTAACCTTCTACATATAACATCACATGTTTTTAAGCATAATTATACATCAGATTAATATCCAAGGATTGTTAATTCTAGTGTCTTGGGAGACTAATTACATAGAATATAAAACACAAGACAAAAAAAAATTATTTATTTAATCTATATAAAGAGCTCCTAACTTCTTTTAAGCCATTACATCTGCATAGGGAACCCTATGGAACACATGAACAAAGGGATGAGCTAAAAATCTCAGTATGGGAATGAACATAAGGATACCTCCTAAGAACATGTGGTAGGAAGCATGACATAACGATATCCAAAGCATGGAATAAATGAAATCATATCATATAAGAATGGGATCATATAAACATTGAATCATATAAATGTGGAACAATCATAAAACATGAATTTAGTACGGGTGATGGCTAACTGCCAGAAATATTTCCCATTTTAGTATGGGTTCAGGCTAACTGCCAATCCCAATTCCCATTTTAATATGGGACAAGCCTAACCGCTAATCCTGATTCACATTTTAGTATGGGTTAAGGCCAACCGCCAATCCCATTTCACATCGCATCTCATGAGACATAAAATTAACAAATTAATTAGCAAGTTATCTTAGCTCACCCATCATAAAATATTCATGAATATTCTTTCCACAAAAATAATCATACATAATCAACCATTCATAAACTTAAGGGTACCCATAGAAAAAATTTGGTACTACAATCATGACATAAAGCATAATCAATGGGCATATCAAGAAAGTTTCCTTGAAAGAGATGGATTATAACATAAATGGACGTTCATAAGATATAGTAGTCATATAACATTGTATGTGGTGTCAAGATGAAGTGAAAACATATAGGAAACGTATTTAAGAATCATTAGCATTAAAATAATTTTTCTGTGGTTTTAGGGAATATACTATAGAGATTTTAAAATAGAAAAGAGGAAAATATTTTATATAAAACCATAATTGAATGAAGATGGTTTTTATAATAAAAAGACTGGTTTTATAAAAACAATGGTGGGTTAGAAAATAGGATAGAGTGAACTTGAAATTAGGTAAAAATTTGGTAAGTTCCCATAAAATAGGTTTTCTTATCTGAATGTTCTAAGGAGGGAATCTTTTAAAAACATGTATATCCCCAAAAGAGAGTGATGAAACGGTCTTTATAAATGAATTTTGAAAAATTAAATAGAATTTAGAATATTTACATAAACAGATAAGATAAATCCATTTGGATATAAATAATGATAAGGAATCCTGAAAGAACAAATAACGTTCGGGTAGAATTCGTTACAGATTATTAGCATGGTGTCGGGTGTACCTACGAGGGATTGATGGGAGAGAAAAGGGGTTTATCATCATTTATACATCATGAGGGAAGTATGTAAGTGGTTTGAAAATGTACCCTATCATTTGGGATTACACACAAAAAGGAATAGCATATTGGAAAATCTAGATTAAGATTGAAATAGAGGGGACCCCTTACCTAAAATATGGTGTTGTTCTCCACTTGTTATTAATGATCTCTTGAGTCCGCAACTTTTTAGAACCTCTTAAGGGGCAAGGTTTTGGTATTTTTAAGAAAATAGGGGCCTTTGGACGTGGGGGATAATATTAGGGAGAGATTTGGGTAGAATCTTGGCAAGGCACAAGTCTTGAGAGTATTAAATAGAAGAGGCAGTGAGGGGGGTTTTATAGTGGAGGAGAGGTGATTTTTCATAATTTTATCATCATTAGTTTATTAATTTACATAAAGACCAGAAATATTTATAATTCCATGACCAAAAAAAGTAATAAAGGCATGTGATTTCTAGATTTGGGTGTTTTCATCAAATGTGATGTCAGGAATAGTATATTGGAATTATAATGTATTTATATGGTAAATTATTGTACTTTAATATTCAATAAAGATTCTAGTATTTCAGAAAAATCCCAAAAATTCACCATAATAATTTTCAATGTACAGAATCCAAAAATGAAATCCGTTTTTCAAAAATAATTTTTAAAATATGATTTTTTTATTATTTAATTATACTCATAATTTATTATAAAAATAGTTCTAAAACATTCATTTACTTATTCTAAAATATATTTACATCATAATTTCACTTGAGTATCATTTTTATACTATCATAGGTAAGGATAATATATATTAGGGTATATCAATATTTTTAAGGATATACTCCTATTTATAAGGGTAGGTTACTATTCACCAAAAATTAAGTTTTTCTTATCTGACTCCAAATAACTAATTAATCGCAACCATGTTTTTTAGATTTTAGAATTTCCAAACACAGAAGTGACAAAATTGTGTTTAAAGGTCCCATAGAACTTAGTATTTCATTATGTTGTAATTTCATGTGTTTATATGAAATATTTATAAGAGAGGAAATTCCATTTATAAAAAATTGTGGTGTTACACTTTTCCTTTTCACCACATCCCAATTCTATAAATATAATATCCAAAGACTATTTCCATTACTCAGATTCCATCAAGTCTGTATTCCCACTAAATTATTGGGGCCTCTATCACATAAAGTGATACAACATCATAGAATCTCACTGTGAAACATGTTTATCACTATGGGAAAGATTATTTTTCATAACATAATTAATATTCCCAAATATATCCATAACATAATTAATATTCCCAAATATATCCATAACATAATTAATATTCCTTTTTTTGGGTTATTCCCCCTAGGTACATCATTACTAGAACCATGTGCACTCCTAGTATCTAGATAGACATTTAGTTATTAAAAGTCCCATATAATATATACCTTACAAAAACATTAGTGTTTTATTCTATAAATATTCTAACATTATATATTTTCTTAATGTTACATAAAAAATGTTTTCTTAAATATAGTTTCTGAGGATTCTATTAAATATTTTCTAATGAAAACTATAATAAACATGGACCAAGTATCCTGGAGTTGGTGCCATACTATATCACATTTTCATAAATACATGATTCAAATCCTAGAGAACAAATAAATTTAGAAATTTTTAGAATCCATATAAACACATGACACCAATTATACATTGGGAATATAAAATTGAATACAATACATAATAATGTTAAATGATCAGCATCCTTGAAAACTAATTCCAAGAATTCACATTCATATCCCAGGGAAAAGAAAAAAATCAATGTGATCTCAAATGCTCAGTAAGGGTTAAGAATAGTAGAGGAAAAAATGAATCAATGAGCACAATAAGCTTATAAATAATAATAAATGATAACCCAAGCCATTGAAAATAACATGACAAGTAAAATTGAATATGGTAAGTTAAATAATAGAACACACATTTCATTTAATCAATAACTTGATCATAATAATGTATTAATAAAAGTTGATAAATAAATCAATATAAATAATCACATGCTCTAGGAACATGAAAAAAATTATAATTAATCAAATAATCATATGGAATATAAATCATGATGGAATGAAAAATTATGGATGCTTATACTATCAATATCTATCCCAAATATAGTTACCGTCAAGATCTATCCTAAAGATAGTTTATATCTCTGTGTAGAAACTCATCTAATCTGGCCAACTGATTCATCTCATGAGACTACCAATGCTTCATGTGGATTACAATAACTAGTTCCCAACCGATGTAATTCATGTAAAAAACATTCCTAACCTATTGAATAATCAATTTAAAACATAAATATTGTTTATTATCAAATATCTGTACTGAGTAAAGGATGTTGATTTTTCAATATTTTCCTCATAAATGACATAACATTCAAAGTAAACACCATATTTTATAATTCTATATGGTATAATAAAAAGTAATATAAATCTTATAGGAAATTTAATATAAAAAATAAATATAATTTCCAGTGAAAAATAAATATAATAAAGTGATTGTATAAGGTGAAAGTTTCTAATAAAAAAAGTAATTGAGGTTGTATGATAAATCTTACCCAGTGGTAATTTTTAATTCAAATCCCCTTGGATGAGATATTTCAAATTGAGACATAAAATACCTTTAACTACAATTGAACCATGATATTACATGTCAAATTTGGAAGTATATACACCACATAAAAGTGAATTGGTGCATAACAACAAATAATTCTTAGTGGAATGTAAATTGGGATGAAATCCCTTAAAGTACAAGTCCTTTATGATGAATGATATTTAAAATCATTTATAATTGATTTAATAATGTTATTAATTAATTCCATAACCATATATATCATATATGATCATTTTATAACATCTTATCACCCGATTGTTAATAATATTTCATTATTTTCATTATTTTGGGTGTTAATTGCCTTGTTTTTTGAGTAAGTCATGACTTTTTATTTTTTACCACTTAATTTCTTCCTGATTTAATCATATCAAAAATTGAAATCGTGAAGTAAATATCTTATGTATTCATTATATATGTATTTATAGTAATCCATAGAATTGGTGGTAGAAAATGAAATACAACGTTCATAGCGACAGTACGTCATACATTCACATGAACAAGTTTTCCATTTTCTTTTCATATGTAAAGAAATAAACAAAATATATATATATGTATATTATGATTATATTATCATATTTATGAAACACAAATCATATATTTTCATTAAAAACATCTCTAATACAATACATTAAAATAGTTGATGAATCACATCGCTTCATGAGATGGTAGTCCGATATACACACAAATAACATTATCGTATTAATAAAAAATAGAAAACAAGAAGTTATGTGTTATATAATAATTATATAAGCATAAATACAACATAAATATCATATAAATAATATATAATTGTATTTTCATCATAATTCCCAACCATAAAATGGGGTAATGTAAAAATGAATGACATCGATTCGTCAGGTGTTAGTCTACCATACACACAAATGATGATTTTAAACCTATTTTATGGAAGTATGTGATGTTTTAGGTCATAAAATTAACACAAAAAATCCTATTATATATAATATTCTTATTTTATTATATAATCATGGTATTCTAATAATTTAATGTGGTGTATAAAAAATAAAACAAAAAGTTTTTTAAAATAACATTACCTCTTCTTAGGGCATCCTCATTAGGTTTGCAATAAAACCATTATAACATTTCATTATGAAAAAATACAGGCTTCTAGATGAGGAGATTGAATTTGGTGAGTGATTTGGGAAGGTATTTTTTTATCCAAATTGTTTTGAAGGAGTGAAAAAGATAGTACAGTGAGTGACCTTTTATAGTTGAGTAGGAGTGACATTCTTTTAATTACCCAAAATTATTTACTATTGGGAGGTCTTCATTACCTCATGCGGATCCATAATTGAATATTAATCGAGGAAAGGAATTATTATGTTAAAAAGAACCTCTGATGAAAAAAAATATGTTCATTTCCATAATTTTTTTCCTTAACATCTATGTTTCCTCACATTTACCTTTTAGGTTTTTATTAAGTTAGCTAATTTTCTATCCTAAGAAATTTATTCATTTAGAAGAAATTAAAGTGATAATTATTAGATGATTAGTCCCACTAATATTAAATATGATATAAAATTTATAAAATAAAAATCCTATGTTATTTGGAATTTTATTTTAATAAAAGTGCACATAATGCGCAAAAACACCACTTAAACCGTAACTATGCAAACCGAGTTTGTTTACTATTTGATGGTCAATATAGTCATTGTAAAATATAAATTGGCCCATTAATAAAAAATAATTGATGTTTATTAACATTTTAACATCTATTTTCATAATATTATAATATTACTAATTTGAAATCATTTAATAAAATATTTTTTTTAAATAACATTAATGTCAATTTTGACTTAATTAATTTAATGTAAATTAAATGATACAAATAATTTATGGAATTTAAATATACAAAGTTAACATTTGTATAAAATAATATATTCATCTAAAAAATTAATGTATCAAAATAATTCATTCAATTTACGTCAGTTTTAATATTTTTATACCGTTTATTTTAGTTAATTATTAACTAAATAATTAAAGTGTAGACACATTTTATGAATATAAAGATATATATTAATATCTAAAAAATAAAAATAAATATCATAATAGAAACAAATCACTTATATTTACAAATAATATACCTAACCAAACATATGTTATTTTCCCCAAGCCCAAAGATTTATTGATATTTAGTGTAAGAAAAGAGTGTTTTTCCCATTTTCATTACATGACGTGCTATATGTGTGAATTTCATGGAATACTATCTTAATAACTCATAAAAATAGGGAATAAAGTATTAATGGTAGAAATACAGCCCGGATTTTTTTGGACAAGTTGGTTTGTAATTTTACACATTATATTCTATGTTCAACCACTTAGTAAACTAATTTTTACATTAAGCACTATAATTAAATTAAATTGTTTTTACTGATAATTTATGTCAAAATGAATTTTAACATATAATAAATGTAAAAAAATATTATTAAAAAATATTTAATCCAATTTTAAAAATTAAACCTACATTCGTGGAATACTTTAATTTAAAATCAATCTTCTGGACGTGATGAGTAGTGGTTTTTTAATGTGAAAATGATAAAATTATTACAATGTTTTTATATATAAATTTGATAATAAAATGATTCAAATGGTATAAATTGGAATAATAAATTTATAATTGAACTATTTTTTACTTTAAACCCAAATCAAATAATAATTTAATATTATAAAATATTGAAATGAAAAGTCATTTTTCAATTACAATTCAGAATTTTTAACAATTCATCAAAAATTAAAATTCTTATAAATATAGAATAAATTCACCGTAATTTATTTTTGAAATTTAATTTTCAAAAATAATGTTTATTTTGTAAAATAAAATTTATTAATGTGTAAAAATGTTATAACAACCTTTCTTTTTATTATATACTTTAACATGATTTATTATATAAACTCTTCACTTGATACAACATGGAAGATTAAGAGGTCTAGTGTATTTGGGTCCAAGGAATATTACAAAACAACCTAAAATAAGAAACACAACATCTTTAATGAAAACATCCTTTACAAGACCACTATATTCCATCATACGTAGCATTGCATGGGATAAAATGAGGACATGTATATGAAAAGGGTGAGCTATAAAGCCCTGTAAGGTAATAAAGATGGAATAACATGAGGAATACAATACATGTTATAAAATTGGAATATCAATGGAGAACAATAGAAAAACGAACATAAAGGCATGATAAATTCTGATAATCATAACATAGATATGTGGGAACAACATTTAACATGATATTATAATGAGCCAAGGCTCATTGCACATAGAGCATGGGTAAACCATCATAGCACATGAAGAATGAGTAAACCCCCATTTTACTTGAATTATCATGAGTCAACACTCATTTCACATGACGTATCATGATACTATACCTTACACAATGCATTTTTGTGTTATCAGGGTCCACCCATCTGAATCATTTCATTTCATGCATAAGTGTGCCACATGGATCATAAAACATGGATTCATTAAACATCATCATTTATTCCAAGATAAAGGAATGTGGAATTCATAAATGAAACTCTTTAAACGATAAAATAATGTTTATAAAGGTGAATACCCTTGATAGAGAACTCAGCATGATATTCACTACATAATGACTTTGGCTTGGAAAATCTCGGTGCAATTTTGGCAGCATAACGATGTGACATAAGAACGTATAAAAATGGTTGATGTGAGAGAAATGGGTGTCTCATCATATATACATGAAATGGGTTTTAAGGGGGTCATATAGATAAATTTCCCAAAAATTTTATTGGAATTTAGATTCCTGATACAAAATAATTACTTGAATGTAAATGAGGAGATTGACATTCCTTAAGGAATTTCGGAACTGTAATGAGTATACATGGAAGGAATTGATCAGAGAGAAAGGGGATATATCATGATTCAAACATGAATATTAATGTATGTGGGAGGTGTGGAATCATACCTCAACATTTATAATTGAAAATAAAAGGGCATAACAATATAAGGAAACTTAGACATAAATAAGGAATGTGAGAATCCCTTACTTGGAAGTATAATCATGAACGCTTGGGAGAGGCTTGAGAGAGGCTTCCTGGGAGCTTGTGGCACCTTGGGGGGATTTTAGATAGAGGAGCGAAGGGGTCATTCGAACTCCGAAGGCTTTGAGTGAGGAGGAAGTGCGAGCTTGGGTGGGTTTATATAGGAAAAAGAGTGAATTATTTATTATTTAGGTCTGGGAAACCACACATTAAACTAATAAAAACCATAAAACAACCCATGTTTTTTGCCAAAGGGGAGTGGAAAACAATTTTTTATAAGTCCAATTTCCGAACTTCTTAAAATAATAGGATTTCTTATATGGAGATGAGTCACGCTCTCAATGAAATCAATTTTGAAAGCTGAAATGTTTTAAAAGTATTGGAGTGTCCACTAAAGCTTTGTAAAATAAATGAAACAAACCTAAAATAAAATTATTTTAATGGTAAGAAATATATTGGCCTAACATAATGTTTATATTATTTTATTACTTCATTATTGGGTTATTATGATGTCATACAACACATTATATATTTGAATGGTATTCAATTTTGTTTCAAAAAAATTTGACTATCTCAGAAAATTATGAAATTTTTTAATTGGTTAATTTTGATGATTTGATTCTGAAAATAATATTCATTTTATCTAAATAATTTTCTAAAGATTTGAATTTTCACTTATAAAATAAAAACCTGACAATTATTGAATTTTCATGGGTTTTGACAAAAAATAGCTTTCAAACCTTAATAAAAATTATATTAGATGATAATATATATTTAATAAAATGTAATTTAATAATAATATTTTATTAAAATATTATTTAATTCAAAAATCCATTAATTTATCAAAATATATTTTGTAGTTGAATATTAACTAAAAATACTATTTGTTCTTCAAAAAATATTTACAAAGTAACAATTATAAAATGAATGTATATTCTTTTCATATACATGTATAATGCACATAATAATAATTCTAGGGAATTGTTACATAACCCCTTAAAACACCAACATAAGACCTTAGGGTAAGGTGCATGATTGTGACAGACTCTTGGGGTAGCTCAGAAATCATTTCTCGAGTGGCAATCTCTATCAACTTCCACTTCTCTTGAAGGCGGTTTCGATCAAGCTTAATGTATTCAATATTGGCTTGGGGAAAGCCTATTGAATGTGGCTATCACTTCCTTTGTCTGAGTAAATTGGATTTGTTAAAGCCCTATATTCACTACTATAAAAAATATCCATAATTTAATACTCATAGTTTAATTGGCACGTGGCTATAGATATGATAAAACCACGATTTAATTTCCCCCTATGCCTACATCTATCTTTAATTTTATTCCCGCTCGGGATTTCCTCTCCCATGCTCATGCTCTGTCTTTCCTCTCCAACCCTCTCGCACGACATTTCCTCTCCCGAAACCCTTATCATCAGCCGATCGTTACCTAAATTATTCCCCTTCATCTAATCATTTCCTTTTTTGCTTCACAGATCTTCTTTCCCTCGTCGAATTTTTTATTCGTGGTTCCTTCATCCGTAGGGCTCTCCTTCCCTCCTCCATACCCTTCATAGGGCATTCCTCATCCATTCGGTTCGTCGGATGGTGCTTCCCTCTTCATGATCGAGCACCCCTCTTCAAGCCACAGTTCATCATTTTACTTGAGGTATGTTTCCTTATGGTTTTTTTAGCATTTCTAGAAATTTTGGGTTAAATTGGTGGTCAATTCGGGAATCCTCTATTGTGGGTGACGCATTTCATACCACTATATCACTTCTTATTGATTTGAGGTTGTTATTCTTCATCATCCCAATACATTTCATGTTATAAATAAATTTTGGATTTTTAATTACATGTTTAGGAGTTTTAAAATTTTTTGTATGCCTGTAGTAGTATTATTTCAATATTTAAAAGGATTTCACACTTGGGATAGGCTTAGGTCACTTACCAAGTGCTTTTAAAATCCCTAAGTAGAACTATATAAAATATTTAGATATTGTAAAATTTATCATTTGTTTTTAAATTTAACAAGAATGATTTAATTGGTTTTAATTAGATTTTCTATTTTAAATACTTTTCATGGACTAAAGATGCAATCTAAGTTTTTTTAAGTAATCATTTTACTTTCATAAAGGTATTGAAATGTTTTAAACATTTATTTTTTTCCTGATCCTTTTTTTAATCAATGTATAATTTTTAAATGATTTTTATAAAAATAGTGGAGTTGGACCTCTTTTGAAAGAATTTTGAGATAGTGGGTTTCATGGTGATTTTAAAATAGCCTTAAATTATTATTTAATATTTTATGAAATTAATTCTCAGCACTGTTTTATTTCATTCAAAATATGTTGCTTTATTTTAGAAGGGGCATTGTGTAACTTTTTGATTTCGAATTGTCATTGAGGAAAATAATTTCATGTGCACTTTTGAAACTAGTTTCCATGTGTGTTCTGAAAAGGTTTTTCCAATTAGTTTTGAAAATTGATTGGCACACTAAGAACTTTTTGGAAATTCTAGTTGGCATGTCATTTGAAATGACTTTATATATTATTGGAACCCTCATTTCCATATCAATGTTTTTACGTGGTCATTGTTTCTTATTACATATTTCAGTAATCTAGTATTGTTGTTTGGACTTATTATATTTTTAAAGTATTTTAAAACATATTTTATACCTGATGTTCAACCTAAAATTTTATAAAATACTTTACATATGGATTTAAATATCCTTTTTTGATTGTGACATATTTGGATTCTTTAGGATGAGTCCTCTATAATATAAATTTATTATTCTTAGTTATGATTTAGACCACTCTTTGAGCATTGGTTTATCTGGGGTTTGATTTTACCAGTTATTTTATCACATTTGTATGGTGATGCCTATTATTTATTTTCGTAGGACCTTATTTTAATTTTCAATGAATTCAAAACAGTTGTCCAATTACATTTTTTAATTTGGAAAATTGTCCTTTCAATACTTTATAAAGATAGAGGGTAGTGTTATCTGCTTCTAGAAGGAAAAGAGTCATATTGATGTAGATTTCATTAATTTCATATATAGTGGTGGTAGACTAGGGGTGATTAGAGGGATTAATTTTTTACTTTAATATACCACTCTATAGTTTATTTTAACATATTTGATTTGGCATGGATGTCCTATATATGGAATGTTTGTGTCAGTTTTTCATTAGTTTTATGCTACTATTTTTTATTAATTTTAACGAATAAACAGCTACCAAGAGTGTTCCTATGATGTCCAAAAAAAGGTGTTTATCTCTTGGGGATCATCAATGGCATGTGGGATGGTTGAATTCCATGGCAAGGGTTGTTTCAAATGGAATCGCAGTCCAGTTCATTACAACTGATATCAACTGTAGAAGAGTTCCTTTCCTTATAGGAACCTAGACCCATTTTTTTAATTTTCCTCTAATATTTTGGTTGTCTTAGTAATATATATGTATAATTTTATTGGGATTTTGAAGGGTGGTCGTGAGTGGGTTATTTATCACCACCCTCTATGATTATTCCAATGTTACCTTGGGAAGTGGTTTTTGATTTTTGAATTCGTTTTTTTATTTTAGGTTGATTATGTATTGATCCACATTTTCATATATTTAGTTTTATTGGGGTCTATATGGGATTTTAGATTAAAACATATATTGGTCTGGTTTTTTAGGATAATATATATGAATTGATAAACCAATCTATGACTAATTATCAATACCAAAAGTACAGATAAATTATTGTGTGGGTAGCCTATGGTCTCTCAAACTACGTGATAACGTTATAAATGTTTAGTTATATTATTTGATTCTTTGTTTAGATGTATCCTGAGAGATACTTAATTCATAGGGATGAATAACTGTGGGACATAATGAATGATCTTTTAGATTATTAGGCTGTATCCGTATTTTACAATAGAATTGGTTGTTTTCAGAATTGGTTGAAAGTGTTTTACAATTACATAATTAAATTATGGTTTCAGAAGAAATAAGATGTCTAACTCCATTCAAGTAGCTTAATCCATGCGAAATATTTTGAACCATTGATGGAAGGATTAGTTCGGTTATACGCATCCTTATTCAAATGATATCTTCCAATGACCCACCATCCATGTTCTCTAAAGCCATGCTTATGTGTCCAGAATCATGACTATAAAATTCACCAATATAATTATAATAGTTATTTATATCAGGGTGCCTTAAAAAGCATTAGTATCTTAGTAATAAGTTATTGTCTTCTTTCCTTCTCAAAGATATCGATCTTCTTCAAGGAAATTATTCTATGGGTGAGCATGTGGATGACCCTTTGAACTACGCTCATTGCACCAGTTCCTATGGTCCCAAATATCCTTATCTCATGGGAAGAACATCGATTTCATTTCACCGTGATCTATATTGATCCATGTAGTTGGAATTATAAACATAGATTTCACTTAAAATGTTTTTCCCCTCTTTTTCTTCTTATACATCATAGTGAGGGGATGTAAATGTATTGATATTTAACTGTTCTATATTCACCTCTTTGGTGTATTATAGTTTTTATTTTTAGATATTTGAAACATTTGTTCAATGAGAAAGATAATTTATGGATGTACTAAAAACTAAAACATAAACACACACACCTGATCACATACTTAGTTGTTTTCCTGCCTGCTTATCCTGCAATCCTTATTTCACATTGAGACAACATAAACCAAAAACACATCCTATTAGGTATGATGAAGTTCAATACCTTTCATAATATCCTCTTGTGAATTCATCTTACTGAGGTCAAATCCCCAACATCATAATGAGATATTTTCACTAATAATCATTCAATGTATCACTTTTAGATAGACATGTTACTCCTTGAATTTTCTTTAGGTTGTTAAGGAATTTATTGAATCTTCTAAAGAATTTTTAAGGGGTAATTGATATGATTTACACAGTTTATTTTCTTACATTATTTTCTTTAACGTTATTTTCTTAATATATCATATACATAGAGCTACATAATGATTTATTTGTGATGATTTTAAAATCATTAACTGATGAGGACTACAGGAGGAATGTAAACATAACATCCATATTACTAATATGACAATTATATATTGATTTTTTCTTTTCAAATATATGATTTTATGTCATTTTTATGTTATCTTTTTTATTGTATCAACTTTTTTCTATTAATATAAATCTTTTATATTACTATAAAAACATTTTTAATTTAAGATAAAGAATAATGAATGCATGATTAACTTCTCACAAAAATTATTGTTAATAAAAATATTCTATTGCTCTTGCATATCAATTTCACTATTCCTTGTCCATTGTTGGTTATGGAGTCATGTATCAGTTATCATGTACAATTAACATACTGATCACATATATATATATATATAAGAAGTCATTATATCTCATTTTTTCCCATTATTTACTTACTGGTGGTTTCTTATGATGAGGTTGGTTCTATCCACCATCATAGAAGGTAGTAAGTTCGACATCAGATTTAGGTAAGGTTTCTTCTATTTTCTAATGATGCTTGCATATGCATGCAAGCGGAAAAAAGGAAAATTTGAGTTTTCATCATCCAAAGCAATGTGTCTTTATGTTGAGGTAGGTTTCCTCTACTTAAACATTTAATTTGAATTCTATAATTTCCTGATTGTTTTAAAAACTTGTTTCCATAATTGCATTACTATTTTAAAAAATGGTTTTCTAAAAACCACTAGCTTTGACAAGAAAGAATGTGAATATAGACCTTGAACTTATTTATAGACCTTGTTCAAAGAGGTTAAAAAATTCTTTTAGTTTCTAGATACTAGAACAAGAGATCTAAAAATCATACATTGATCATCCTTAGTTAGTGACATTCATGATCTCATTCAACATCCCATTAAATTCCACTTAAAAGACAACAACATTATTTAAGGACCTATTAGTTACAATACAATGCTTCCTTATATCTTCTTCGGTATCATAGAACTCACCCATAATATTCCTCTTGAGATCTTGTATAATGAATGGTGTGAACATATCACACTATAGAGGCTGAATCTATAAGGATACATATTTTAATTTTGAGCCACTCCTTCCCAACTAACTTGAATTAAGGAATCTGAGTTGGTATCCTAGAAGTACCCAATGGTATTAAAAATAATTGCAGACAGGGTATTACTCATATGGAATCTCACTACCTCTCCCTCATTCAAATTAACTTACATCTTCATTAAAACTACTGAGATCATCCTACCATAAGGGTGACTCGAGATATATTAGTGTCTAAAGCAAATATACATGAAAAATTCCACTTCCATATCTTTGAGCTATTCTAGGAGTTGTAGGGATGGGTATCCAAGCATTTTAATACATAAAAATACCAAAAATCATTTCATGTTTCCTCGATGTAGTCTTATATTGTATATTTAATTTATTTTTCTGGGATCCAACATCTTCCAAGAAAAATAAGTACAAATGACCACAACTATACGGATATAATCATAGTTTAATTTATTCCCATACAAAGAGGTCCTAAACATAATGAATATCGATGAATACTCCATATATTACAAGGTTATTTCTTATATTATAGATTAAGGGGATTGCATCCTCTACGAGAACAGTTGTCATGAGGGTTTATGGACCATGGGGCCCATATCTACCTAATTTTAGACTATTCATGCAGACTCTATTTGCATGACTAGAAATATTTTATCCCACATTTGATTACTTTGTATTAAATAAGGGAAAAAAACTCAACGTACATGCCCCACATATAACCTTAGAGTTTATAGGAATGTTCTTGGCATCCTTTTTGGTGAATGAAGACACCATTTACTCATTGAGTGTTATATAACTTAACCAATTGATGATCTATACCTCCATGTGGGTGTCATACTAGGTGTACACCCCAAAATTTCCCTTCACCTAAGCCACATACAAGTTAAACCAGATATGGAAACACTAATATGTAGCCCTAATACATCACATATTGTCACTTATTTCACAACAATAGCATCTTTACTGCATGATGTTATACAATATTGATGATCCTATCATATGAACATAAATTATGTAAATCAGATTATGAGGGTTTTGATTCCTGTTTAAATAGGATACATTGTGCAACTCTTCAAGGTTCATTCGGAACATCCCAATATCATCAATATCACATCAACCACTTCTTATGCAATAAATCTGATTCCTTACTATCTTCCAAGAGTACTCTAAACCTCATAGTAGTCTACAATAGTCATTAAAACATTACTTTTTTAATGTGAGTAGTATAAGAGGTTTAGTCCCTACTGGAATTTGAATCCTGACCGACTTACGCGATGAGCATAAGGGGACTAGTCCCCACTAGACCAAAAATCATGACTAAAATTCTGTGATGAGCATAAGAGAACCCTAAATTTCCTTATATGAAAAGTATATGATTTATTATATGATAAAAATAGGATGATTCACCTTTCCCAATGCATCATAATACCATCATTCCTTATGCGATGAGCATGGAATTCTTTAAGAGATTTTCCTTGATTTCATTAGGCGATGAGCCTAAAATACCACATGTGACTAGACTATGATGAATTTGGTGATAAAGCTAGGATTATATAGGTTATGTGAATAATATTTCATAGATTATGAGACTAAAATTTCTATATGGCTTGACAAAGGAAGATATAGCAGCCTTCCTGTCTAGATCATAAATGAAGATCAATCCTTTAGTTATTTGTGGCAAGTATAAGATTCCCTAACTTCCATAAATGAGAAAGATATTTATGTGATTGTCTAAATATACAATGTAATTTAAATTATATTCAACTTTTATCATTAGGTTGTCACCTTAATAAGGAATCATGTGACATTATTAACTAATGTCCATATGGAGATGGAATCAAGAACAATATTGAGGGGAATGTGATAATTATATAAGAGAAATATAGACTAGGAAATGAAAACCATGAAGATATGTTTTTAACTCCCATTCTTCCATTTCATTTAAAGGTTCCATCATCATCACTCTTGTGGTGACATGATGATTGCCTTACAAAATTAGTCACGTGAGACAAGGATCACGACCATCCAAGTGTAATCTAACACAATGGTATTAAAGTAAACATTCAAAAAAAATATGAATCTAAGATGAATTAATTCTCCTTCAACATATAGAGGATGAGTATTATTGGGCATCAACTTAATAAATTAGTGAACCCGTTAAGAATTCTGTATCCTTAAAGAATATATAATGAGTAACATAGGGAATATTAATCATCATGATCATAAAAAATACTCAAATTTTAATTCAAATTATCTTTTGGAAATCCAATAAATAGATTTAATAGGTGAGGTTTCCCAACCATTGATAAATGGTGTATGGGTAGAACAATTTACCATGATTCTACTAAAACCCATGATCACCCAAACATGGAAATTTCAAAACCCTATTTTGATGAGATGAATGTTATTTCCCTCACTTTCTTTCCCTTAAAGAGATCATGAATTGGAGGGTTTTCAATAAAATGGTTAACCACTATGATTATAAATACATCATAGCCACCAGGAATATGGCTAGGGATGATCTATAATCAATAGATCCATATTTAACTAACCAATAGAAAAGAACCTACATGGGTTGTGGGGGACTCACAGGTTGGGGGTGTCCTAGAGGGTCTATAAGGTGAATGATAGGGGGACGGGCAGGTGGGGTGTGGGGGGGTGTCCAAGTGGTGGTGGTGGTGTGGGGGGTACTAGAAGGGGGACTGGAAAGGGGGACTATCCGGGGGGAGGGGGTGTCCAAGGGGGGGGGTGGAAGGGGAGTGGGGTGGAGTGTATCCCCATGTGGGAAGATTTCACACTTTGGGTTTGTTTAAGTGTTTCCCTTGGGGGAAATAATTTACATGGGGGTTTTTTAGGATTGAACCTCAAGGAGGTTTCATACATATTATATTTAAGAGACATCAATCTACAAACACATATTTAGATACAATAATTTAATTTAGTGTGACTAGACTGGTCCATGCATCACCACATCATGTTGTATGTATGTGCTTGTTTTAAAAGGAGAATAATTGAGAGATTTTTTGGGGATTATGTGTATAATCATTCTTGGGGTGCTGGCTGTTGGGTGATATTCCATGGAAGGGGAGGTGTGATATCACTTGATTATCGTAGATAGGGAGTCCAGTTCTCATCACATAGGGTATGAAGATAGTTTAATTCATGTGTGGAGGATGTTGTGGGGATATTTGACATCAATCAACTATAACGAGGATTTAGGTTGTTTTACATCATACAAATCAGTCGTTGATGATGCTACACCCCGAGGGGGACTTTGTAAAGGTAAAATAAATATTTAAAAAAAATTATCTACTGAGATATGCAATCAATTTATCTTATTGATTCCACCCTTATGGATTACATGCCCACTTCTCATATGCCTCTATGTGGGATGTGACATGAAAACTGCCAGGGAGGAGTGTCAATCATGGGTTCAAGGGTTATAGTGCCTATTCTTAGGAGAAAAAAGCTTTGTGGAACCTATTCTTAGCATAAAAAAGTAGGTCAATAGATGTGATTCAAGAATAATGGGATTTGTTTCAAGGAGTGGAATGTTGTTTCACATAACATTATTATATTGTGTTCAAATAGTGTTTCATGATTTATGGGCTCTATAACAAGTCCAGCACGTGGATTTATGAGTCGCGGGTGCATGAATGATTTTTAAATTATGAAGTTTAGTGTTGTTTGAAGGATACTTCTCTTATGTGAACCCAATCATCCATAATAGGTATTGTGTGAGGAACTATTAACCAAAGGTCAAGACACTTTGGGGTCCATGGGGGGTTGACCACCAATGTTTTATACCTTTGAGGGTCCAAGGGATTTTGGTGTTGAAAAATGTCATGAAAGTGAGGTTTAGGTTATAAGGATTTTTCCTTCATCTTCCTGAGATCACCCTAAAAGTGTGTGGTTGTGTTCTATATATAGTTTAAAAGGGTGATTGATGTCATGTTACTTTACTATGGCAGATAATATGGGGTTTTCCCTATCTAACCCTTTGTCAATGGGTCTTCACCATGAAATATATGGGGTTTGATGTTTTTTTCTTGTGAAACTTGATATTTGTACAATAGTTTTCTTTGAAAATCCCTCCTTTTACACAGACAAGCCTTTAAAATAATTTTTCAATTTGGGAGTACCCGTGTAAATTTTATATCTAGTTTTTCCTCTTGTCCACATATCATTTGTGTGATAAATAGATTCTCTACAAGAATAAATACATAGTGTCCTGAACAAATTTACTCAACCTTAGTATGTTACATTGGGGTGGGTAATGCTCAAATGTTAAAAAAATCCATTCAGGGTGAGAGATATGTTTTTAATACCAAAAAATCCCCCCCCCCTCAGAATCAGAGTAAATGAGGAACCATAATGTCAAATTCGGAGGAAATCATTTATGTGGATGGGTTATTTCAACATGCTCACACATATTCCACCTAGGGTCACACAACCATGTATCATGATTGTGCAAGTTGGGGACCCAGTTTCTATAAATATTATGGGGTTCCCTTTGTATGTTCACCTAAATTCCAACTATAATAAGAAATCTCTCATTTATGGAGCTCATCATTTCAGAAAATATTGAGCTTTTATAAATTAATTTTATGATAACTCTTATTAGGGTGAAAATGTTTCCACAATTTAGTCATACGTTTGTAAAACCACCTGAAAATTTGTGAGACACCATAACTTCCCACAAATAAAGGCCATTCTTGTGTGAATCAATGTCTGAATCCACATATTTTGATAATTGGACAACCCCGCTGATCAAACTATCATCAAATTTGATAATGTGACATGAAGGGATGAAATGGAAGAGATTCTGTAAATTCCCCATTTCTGATGAGTTTATTTCTAGTAATAAAGGGATCAAGATCTTATTTACTGATTCATATAGGGTATAACTACTAATAAACAACTTTTCATTCTATACAGAATGATGGATGTAATGACCATCCCAACCAATAAAGTATATATGCCATGGTTTGGGGTCTTTCATCATGATGAGCTTACCCATTGAAACATAACCAATTTTGGTCATCCTACCCAGAAACATGAGTTCACATCCATCTACACATTGAGTAGATGGACAAGGCCGATTCCTCGGGAACTACCATAGAATTAAGAGTTCATATCCCTTAATTTAATTGTTTTTTAGAAAAGTATCTATAATAATAGTATGGGTTATTATAAGGATCGAGACTTCAGGATGGTGGGAACATTATTGATGAGGGGGTGTTTTAATACTAGGTACGATTTACATGTCAGGTGTATGGGGTTTATATTGATCATGTTGAGGTATATGAAGTAGTGTAAACATCCCAATTTGATGTTTTTTGATAACAGGAGCAACTACTATATCTTTTCATCTTGTGGTCCTTAGATACCAGCACTTTCAACCTCCATTATTGAGAGGTTGAGATAAACTTGTGGGGTTCTTCAATGCATTGGTGGAATCATGTTAACAAGATTCTATATTAAATATTCCTCCCAGAATTGACTATATAGGGTGATAGGGAGTAGGGCTTGTTGCCATAAAAAATCTATTAGATGGTTTGAACAGCATTTTGAAGCATCATCCTCCCTTTTATCCATACATTCCATTCAAGTCCTATCTAGGGATATTCTTAAATAATAAAATTGTGATGATACCAGGTGGAAAAAATTATTTCTATAAGTCTAAATGATGAGGAAATTGAAATCCTATTGGCTCATCCTAGAGTAATGGTGCTACCAAGAGTGAGGCTAAAACATAAAGGAAGGCTCGAAGCTGGTGGTTTGTTATACTACATTTTTGGGAACCTTCCTTAGCAGTTGGATACTTCGAGTAAGTTATAAACACTTGGTCTCTCATCATGTGACTCTTGTGATGAAAAAAATTATGGGATCCAATAACCAAGTTAAAATGGGAGTAATGAAATTGACCCTAATCTATAGTCAATTGGTCCATATTGTGAGAGGATGTATACTCAAATTGATATGTGCTCCATTCCAGTTTCTATACAGGTGGATTGTAATTAATTTTGGGGGATAAAAATTTAAAAATTCTAATACTGTACAATTATTTGACAATGAACCTAACTCTACAACATTATTTGGGTTTGACCAGTAACTCTTAATGATGTTGGGGTTATGGTCAATATCGGTAACAATGAAAAATTCAAATTTCATCCATTGTTTAAATAATGATTAGATGGGTTACTAGAGAATTAGGAGTATATTCGTACTTTATGAGGTGGATTATTGTTCTCCATAATAGATGGTAATACAAATTGATAGATATATAGTTTGTCTGGTTTCCCCTGGATGATCAGATGCATCCAGTAGATGAGGAAGTGAGCCTAGCTAGGGATCTTTGAGGAAAGGAATCCTTTATCCTTATTCCGTTGAGGTGAATGTTCATGAGTGAAGGTATGTGAAATATAATCATATTTCCATCATAAAATTTCAACTCTAATCCCTCTTAGACTTATTCTAGAAATTGGACTCTGGCATATCCTAGGGAAATCTTCCGTTAACAAGTGAAGAGAGTTTCTCCATTAGGAGAGGTAGAGGAGCTGTAGGTAGGAATATGGGATGATTTATAATGTACCAATATTGTATATAGGGATTATTCTAGGGATTATGTGGGTGAGTGTTGGGGGTTTTATAAACCCCATCCTTATGAAGGGACGATTCTCCCTTATAAGGGAGTGTGGGAGAAGGCCGAGAGCTCTCATGTAGGGACCAGTGTGACCAGAGAGACCAAAGGAAGGAAGTTGTGGTATCTGTTGTATTCGACTACTGATGCTTCCATTCCCACACTGTGGCCTGATGATGGAATGTTATGGATAACTCTCAAGGTGGAATATTTAAGATAGATGTTGACTCCGGATGGAATCAACATATCAATTTTGGGATTTCCAAATTCGCTACTAGGGTGTACTTCCATGAGATATTTTCATTCCATGTGGATATAGATGACTTCACATGAGAACATGGGGGATGATATATTGCCACATTCCATGTACATGTTATGTTCTTTGACAATACTGAGGAGAAATAATACACCAAAGAAAAAAACAAGGAAGAATCATCCCTTGATGTTGATATGCAAGGGACTAGTGATGTAGAATCTTGGGGATCGACTACAAATCATGAAACTCCCCAGGAGGGTGGAGAGGTCACCCATGAGGTAGATGACTTGAAAAAGATTCTTTTGGTGAGTAAAAAATTTTTTGTTGACGAGAATTCCTCTTCTTAACTTTCCCCTTTTGTTTTTTTAATATTTCTAAAATGGGATTTACTCTAATACAGGACCAAGATGTGGAATAACTTGGGATCTTCATCAAAGTGGATGAGGGTGCCCCGACAGGTACCATAAGGAACACATAAGAGTCAATATCCGAGGCCCCTCCATTGGGATAGTCTAATGAGGTTGTTAAAAGAGTGCTTTCAGAGTCCACAGTCCTCATGATCATCTATGGGGTTCAACAATTAGGTATATCAATGATATAACCCACTTCCAGGGAGGCATAACACATGGGGAAACTAATCCTTAATATCCCCATGACTCAATTTAAGGGAAAACAGTAACCTACTTTTCCCTCTTTGTAATTTCATTGTGTTTTTATAGTCGATTGCATCAAATTTTTTGTTTTCTTATGCATATCCCACCCAACCATTTCTAAGGGTTTTGGTGCCTTCTCTTGAGGTGATATTTGTTTCTAAGGGATCTCCAATACTAAAATTACATTTCAGAAATCCATGAACGAATTTCTCCCAAAGTCTTACATTTGTATGTCTTTTTATCTTATGTGATCCACAATTTCCTAATCTGTCTTCACTGGTTAAACTAATTGGAATGTTTTTGGTTTAAAATAATTATTGTGAGGTTGTGTTCCTAGAAAACTACAATGGTTTGGGAACTCAAGGTTCCTTCCCTAATAGATGATCCAACACTCTTGGATTCGTTCATTCAAGAGGATCTATACATATTATTTTTAGGGAATATCATTGTGTATGTGGGTGATATCTATAATGATGTGGAGGTTGAGGTTGGAAGAATTTGTTTTTCCACTAAAGATTTAGATGAATAATACCTACCTCTCAATCTATAGATCGACCCATTTTTCTGAATTTTTAAGGAAAAACCTACAGTTGTTGTCCTCACAACCTTGTTGGAGTATTAAACACCACAAGAAGAATTTGAAAAATTATGGTCTAATGTTTTTAAAGAGAATCACATCTTCAGTTGAAGGTCATGAAAGAGTGAGAATAACATTATTTTACAATATATAAAGACATGGATAATGATTATAATGGGGACCCTCAACGACTTACTATGAAACATCAGTACCCAAGTGGTGTAATCATCTGCTCTCCAGGTGGAAGTCCATGATGACCCTATGGAGTGGGTGAATATGTAAAGTTGAGAGATAATTTATCCTAGAATTAGGAGAAGTAATATAGAACCAATATTCTATAAGAGGTCTAAAAGGAACTTCTATGATTGGAAGAATATTCAATGAGCATGCATCTATCCTTAATGATCAAGAGGTGGTCATCATCCAGTTAAGTGCTCATTTGACAGCGGCCAAAGATTAGGAATTAGAAAAGGCATCTTAGATAGATGAGTTCTTGGATTTACAGGGCTAGGTGTGATTTAAAGCTGATGAGATTCATCCTATATCTAAGGAGGAATATACATATCGAATTTGGATATAATATGTTATATATGTCACACAATAGATTTTGGATGGGCTGGAGTGATAAATTATGGATGTGGAGCTCAATGGAGCATTGTTTTTTGTGGAACAAAAGAGAGTCTCTATTTTGTGGTTGGGCCTTGAGAACTTTTGAATGTTATTTTTTAACTCCTTGTATGACCGAAAATTTTCATTTTTCTTTCTTCACATAGAAACTCCAGTTACATTAATGAGATAACCAATAATAAATGCACATCCACTTGTGAGTCATGATTAATGTGAGAAATAGTGGATGATCAGGAGATTTCTCATATAAATGAGAGTGTGAGACAATGGATGAACACTTAGGGTCTGAACTTTTTTATTGACCACCGAAAGTGTGAAAACCCATAATGTTTGGGTAAGATAGTAGGACTCTCTACTAATCTGACTTACATTCTCAATTACCACTAGTGTACAAATGGGGTCATTCCAAGGGTACTTATTTCTAACTGAATAATGAGGGGGGATGAGGAGCATGAATCGTGGATCCCATGATCTGGAACCCATAAGGGGTGGTGTGATGATGGAGGATAACATCTGACCATGTTCTAAAATTAGAATTCATTATCATATTACAAAGGATTGGAAAAAATTATAGTCGACCACTAACCATGTTCAAAACATGGTTCTTATCTGAAAATTTCATCAATAGTAATTCAGTGAGTGTAGCTAGGATGGTAAGCGATCCTGTGTGGCCAAGAACCATTACTATTAAGGGATCTATTTATATTTAGAAGATGTTGGGGATCCGATTAAAGAAAGATGAAAATCATAAGGATGAATTAGTGTAATTTTTGGAAGAATTCGAACACTTTTAGACGTTTTCCATCATTGTTTAGAGAAGAATGGTTAGGTGTATAAGACTGATCAACGGTTATAATCATCTTCTCCAGCGAGAATTATGTTAGATTCCATGTTAATAAAGAACTCTAATGGTGTGGTAGGTGGATAACACCATAGGGGAAAATGATCTTCTTGAGAGAGGTACTTAGATACTTCAATGTTTTTTACATTTAATGAGGATGATATACACATAGTTTAACTTTATATGGTGAGGAATATTTACACAAATTTTAACATTATACAGTAGGGATGATGTGTCATTCAATTTAAATTCATGTGATTAGGAAGTTAATAGTACATTTTAGCATCTTTCGTGCAAGATGTGTGAACCAAAATGAGTAACACCCACCGAGAAAACACGAATGTGTCCTCAAGAGGGTAGCACATCCGGTAACCTACTAGAGGATCTTGTGAGATAAACTAATATTAGGATTTGGATCAAACGTTTTTTTGAACTGATGGGTTTAATGATCAAAGGCCTATTTTTTCGGTCCATAGTGGACCCCTACTATCATTGTACATATTCCTTTTTATCCCCTTATTTTTTTCCCAAGTCCAGTGAGTGACCTAGTTGGAAGGAGTTATAATTTTGTTCAAGTTTCCCAAATGTTATTCCACTTGAAAAAAATTTGTTCCTCTTTCCTTTTATTGATTAATTATATACTAGTCATAAAAAAGGTTCCAAATAGTTCAAGTTCATAATTCATGGACCTTGGGGTTGTAAATAGTTTGAGGTCAGAATGCATTGACCAATACTCATAGTTTAAGTTCATAGAGTTAATACTATGGGTTGTGTGCCTCAAATGGATGTGTGTGGATTATAAGAGAGGTAAATCAATTTGGACAAGGACCATAGTAGTCCTTAACCCATGGAACCCCTCTAAGAAACCTTTCACATAGTTCATGTTCAAGAATCTTGGTCATGTGATTCTAGTTTATGTCACAGTGTTTGGATCAGTTGGTGAATATCCACAAAGAGAATGTGTAGGATGGATGAATGGAAGGCCTACTTGATTTTAGGTCCATGGAAGCCCAGATCCACCTAAAGATTCCTAGGGTCAATTACAAACTATATAATGTCATGATTCATGTACTTAGGATCATAGTTTATGGTCATAGAGTTTAAACCAGAGGGGAAGATGTTCATCTCATAAATTCTTGAGGAAAAATACCTCTCAACTCTTAAGCCTGTGTAGTCCATACTCAATATGAGAAATAAAGAGCTGTATAGAGTTACTAATATTTTTTGGATAGAACAAAACAATTGGAAAAATTGACAAACATAGGGAAGTCCCATGTGGGTTGATCATGTCTTCTGTGAACTGGATAGTTTAAGGGGAATGATATATGGGTTGGGAAAACTATTTATTGTGTTTCAAACACCGGTTCTATACATGCTCCGGTCAAGAATGGGAATGAAAAATTTGGGATTGACTGCTAATTGAGTTCAAATATATGTATCCACTATCTGTTACCAATAGAATTGGGGAATGACCCATAGGAAATGTTGAGATCCATGGTCTCTATCCCACCAAATGATCAATGTGCTAGATGAACATTCCAGGAATCATGATTTAGGCCAAACCAAAAATAGAAAAACCCATTCAATTGATTTTATTGTAGGGATGGACCCAAAATATGATATCTGAGCATCAATATGTTTTCCATGGGAATACAAATCGAGCCACATGTAATTCTAGAATATAGAATGGAAGAAGGCCAACACTAGAATGGGGCAGTCCACTCATGTGAGGACATTGAATCATTTCCTATTACCAATCATCATAGTTTTATATTTGGTAAGGATACAGTTTAACATCATGGGTTGAGGACACCAGGTTTTGTCCATCCCTTATTTATCATATGAGGCATCCCAATTATATTTGGGGTGAGGCTATAGTTTAACATTGTGTTATGAGGAAATTGGTTTTTATTCATCTCATATATATCATATGGGGAATCATAGTATTATAATGGATAAGGCTATAGTTTAATATTGTGTGCCAAGTATATTGGAAGGTCTTACAAATTGAGAAACAAATACCTTCCCTCCTCACGATTGGTTATGAGGTCATCTTGATTTGTGGAAAAGATGAGGAACATTATTGGGAATTATATCTAAAGAGGAGACTCATAATGGAATTTTGTGGCAATAATTCCACCAGTAATGGAAAGTTTTTTTGAAGAATTCATGGATCGACCTGAGGAAAAGAGGTCTAAGAATAACTACATATCCCCTGAAAATGGCAATCATGGAAAACATAGTTCTAGAGGTGTTGTATGGTAGACAGAAAAAATTGAAAATAGGTTGGGGTTTCCTCTCTGATGGGGATGATACATATGTTCTATAGTTTGGAAATTATATAAAAGGATATTGGATATGTAGTTTAAGGTCATGCATCTTGGTCAAACGAAATTTTTGAAAACCTTTTGAATTCCTGATGCATCGACTAGGGGAGTATTTGTTTCACAGATTTTTATAGGGAACGAAGAGGTAAAACCTGACATGAAGTAATGGTGATGATATGCCATGTTATATATAAATATCTTGAAACAAAATTATCATGTTTTATGGTTATAGTATTGGACTATAAGTGGGTCCAAAGTTCCAAATGTTGGTGGATGTAATTCCACCCCCACTAGAAGAATGTTTTTGATGAACTAGGGGCTAGTACTGAATAAAGGGGGTCTAGTAATCACCACATTTATCCTGTAAATAGGAATCAATTGATAAATACTTATAGGGAAAGTAATTGCAGGAGATCAATGTGGAAAGTTGGGGTATCATCTCAGATGAGGTAATTGGTGCATATAATAGTTTCCATGGAGAATATTTTATTTATATCATGTGGTAAGGTTATAGTTTCTCATCATATGTAGAAGAAATTGTTTTTTTCATTTTATACTTGTCATATAAATAAATACCAACTTTATGTGAGGTAAGGATTCAATTTAATGTTGTGTGATGTGGGCTTTGGGATTTTAGTTTAATGTCATACAACTTGTATTATGGCTGCTATAAGTTTTATCACCATGGAGATCAAACCGTATGGAATAAAATAGATTAACATCATAATTCCTATACCAAAGGGGATGTTTTTTCATTTATGGTCATAGTGCTTAGACTCTGATTGTTATAGTTTATGTTTACATATATCTGATAGTGGATTCAAATGAAGCACTTCTTGAGAAACATGGTGTTGGTGGGGGTGTGATATTCTCCCCATCCATGATGATTAATGATAAATATATATTTTAATATAACTTTTTTAGAATGTAATGTATGTCCAATTTGGGATCCACCATTGGAAACATTTTTCCGGACATCATCAGTGTTCTAAGAGCTAGTACCATTTCACCATGGATAAAGGATTAGAGATGAACCTTCTTATTTAACACTCTCTCTACCCTTTTTGGTGACTCTATTTTTTTAAGACATATAGAATATTTTCCTCAATGGATTCCAACTCATTTAGATTTAATTAATCCCTTATTCATGCCATATATTGATCTTACAAAATAATCCATTGGAAAAAACATCAGTGGGTAATACCACCATTTTTTTAACACCAGGGTGTATGGGGTCAGCACTATGTAATTTTGATCCATATTCTGATAGGCCCAGCCTGAATTTGATGACTTTTCAGGAATTTTTTTTTGTTTTACACCGCTATTTTCTACCAGATGTTTTTGTGGGTCATTTTTAATGCCTCAATCTACCTTGTTTCCCATACATCGTAGTAGGAGGTACTGTTATACCATAATTTTCACTTTTCATACATTTTATTTAGATTAGTAGACCGGAAGAGAGTTTCATTGACTTTCATAATTGTATAAGGATTTCCAAACTGATGAATTATGTTAGAGATCACAAACTAAAGAATAGATTTGGATTTGAATTAATTCAAGGGAATCACTTCTTACTATATGGAAAAGAACTATGTTACAATCAAAATGAACTGGAACTATTAAGTTTTTTCTAGAGGTTATATCCCCATAACATCAATAACCATACTAAAATGGGATAAGAATATTTGGTAGTGTAGAGAAGCTCTAGAAAATGATGCACAGTGTTAGAATGGATCTAACATGAATGAAACCTCTTGGTGAACTCAATGTTTCCATGAACCATGATGGTAGAAAATTATATCAACCTATGAATTTGGGGGGAGATCATCAATCTAGCTTGATGGGTACCACATGATATGGAATGAATCACCTGTATCACCTGAGGTGTCTCAATGGACTCGATTCAATAAATGAAAATTATATCGAACCCAATCTTGTATAAGATCTAGCTAAGGATAGGCCCACACTGGAGGGTCAATTGTGAAACATACATGAATGTTATTTCATGATCGAATCATTCTTGAAATAGAATTATATGGTACAATTACATAACCAATGGAGAAGTAAAATATTGATTTTCCTCTGTTATGGAGGGATTTGAGGATACAAGTGTAGTGGGACTAATTTTTAGTTGATTTACTTGTCAATTTCCATTGTATAAGGTGGCAGGGGAGATGACCCTCTGGTGTGTCACAAGAATGACTAGGTCATTCTGGACTAGGCCTAAAAGAGACACAACTGGGATCTCCACTAAAAAAAACTAACCATTGTGAAAATGAGGAACATGGATTACCATTATCTAGAAATGTAACTAGGCAATATGTAGATGGTTGTGTTACATAAATGGGACAATTTATTACTTCATGATGAGGTATTCATTCTTGATATATTGGATGACTACCTCAGAGTCTCCCTCCACATGTAAAAATGGGACATGAATCCTGATGGAAAAGATGTTACCAATACATTGAGCCTGATACTCTACCACATTGTTGGAAAATATTCAAACAATAGGAAAGCTTATGGAAATATTTCCTATGATGTAGTGATGAAGAATATCCTCACACCTACCCTATTTTGCCCAGGGTTGTTGTTCCTTCTACCGGTTAGACATATGGAGGCACCAATAAGTTCATCTTCCAATGAGGTAGAACATTATAAATTGAGAAAATAACTTCATCTAGGAAATCAATATCCTAGGATAGTTATCTTGTGGATAGATGTGTGGTAAAAAATTCTACCAATAACTGGACCTTAATGACATTATATGGGGTAAAACTGATATCGAACTTCTAGACGATTGCTTCCTAATTATCCAATTTTCCAATTAGTATAAAGAGATTGAGGATATTCTTTACTTGGTATGCTCTAGAATTCATCTATTTCTTATGGTGGAAAAAATTAAGTTGCAAATTATACACTATAAAACTAGCACAAGGAAACTCATCTCAATGAGGTAGTATTTGGACTCCCTATTAAGGGGAATGATTCGAATATATTATAGGATATTTTTCATACCTGTATTATTTTTCATGGGTATAATGGTATAGATAGACCATTATATATTGTTTATATAGAAGACTAAAAGATTTTTTTGGGATGGGAGACTTCAGAATTGGAGTTTGTAGTAGGTACTCCATGATATTCTAGAAGGAAGTATGGAACACCTCATCCCACTGGTAAATGATTCCTTTATTCATGAGCCTCAAGAAGTGATTACACTTTCTAGAAAGATTTTCAACAAATTAATCCATATAGTCCATGAGAAATTGTAAGTGCTACAACTCCCAAATATTTATTAGGGGATGTATTTGATTGATTTTCTACAAAATAATGGGTAAATCTTGATGCCTCTTTATCTTATGATAATGTCGAGAAGCATTATAGAGATAACCTTGAATGAACACATTATTGGGTTCATATTCAAGTGTCAAGAACTAATGGATATGGACACTATATCATGATCATTGATACGGTCTTGAATCTAAAAATAGTTGATAATCAGATCTTCCATGTAACACTCTACCATAGTCTAGATAACCAACTTAAATATTTGGTTCATGAATTTCTAGTTAGTGGCTCCAGTATTCACAAAGCCAAAATGTATAACCTAATTGTAAAAATTTACTTACAACACCCTAAAGTTCTTTAGCTCCTCATCCTCACAAGGCATCTATATTAGATTGTACCCAGAGTATCTTTCCATGAAGGGTAGGTCTTGAAACTCATAAATAACATCAATAAATAGATCTTTTATCAGAAGTGGAAAATCATTTTTTGGGAAATGGTGGCTGTGGTCCCGAAAGTAGATACTAACTCAGATCATCACAATATATATTTGTTGGAATTTTTTTTCTAGAAACCTAGTTTAATATGCCTCCATAACAATGTTTCCTTTAATAAGATTTTCAAATTCGTCCACAATCATAGCACCATTTGAGGGGAGAGTTTTTAAAGGGAGACCATTTGAGCCCATGATGAATACCTAGGAGTCCAAGTCGATGAACGAAAACCTGTGGTTCTAGACTAGACATCTCATACTATCCCTAGGAGAATACATCATGATGTTGTTTTTGGAAAGATACATACCACTACTACTCCTCTTGGGTCAGGGTGGCACTAATCAGTATTTTCCTAGAATATTCTTCAGAAACAAGGTCCACCTTGGTTAACTCATAAACAAAGGATGAGAAACCCTCCATAAATATAGTATGGAAATATTATAAATCCTAATAATTAACTGAGATAGATGGATTCAGGGGAGGATAAACCTATTATAGGTTATCTAGCCACGGGGGAGATCTAGTGTCTTCATTAGAGGATACAAAATCCATGATGAGGGGTCCCCTTCGTATGGATACCGTGAAAATAGTTTTTGTGAATCCAATTACATTCTAATTTGTGTTATGGGAACCAATATTGATAACATTAAAATGGAAATGAGTTGAAATTATTCAATTTTTCCCTTTATTGTGAAAAATTTGGGAATACTACGGATCATTGTTCATGGGATAAACTTCTCAGTACTTCACATGAGTAGGGTCATTTGAATCATCATGTCCTATTTTTTGTAGGAGTATGATGTAATCTATGTGCACTACTTTTTCATGGATATTATGAGAAAAATCCCCCATGTCTAGATTTATAGAATCTAAAGAAGTAATTGGGAGGAACAATATATCATTCATGTCTACCCATTGATCAAATCGAGTGGTCATTATATTGTTAGGGAAATTAATGTTCTAGACCCTATCTGTATTGACCCACTTTCATTCCTTTATCTAGTTACCAACATCCAGATAGTGATCCTCAAAAGAGTCCAAGGGGGACACATCTCCCTAGAGTACCCTCAGCTGACAAACAAGGGACTATTTGAGGCCCAAGTGATACAAATAGAGGACTGATTCATGAAAATTAAGCTAATAACTTTCCATCATCCAATTGTAGGTAGTATCCAGTGAGACTACCATAAAATTTAGTGTATGATATCAGACCATTACATTGAGTCTTTAACTGAAATTGGTCATCTGATATCAACACCCTCTTATCATATATTTGGATTGTCAGGTTAGAGGGAGATCTTATTTTGTATATCCAAGCTTATAGGGTGTTCACATTAGTTTGAGGTTTATCATGGAGCTAATATCTACTAAAAAAAGTGGATTTCAATTCCAATTAATTAATATTTGATATATTGTGTGTGTTTGTTCTCATTAATTATAACACCCCTTACTTCTCTAAAAAAGGAGATAATAGATCAATGATACTCTTTCCCAACATCCTCTACATATTAGGCCTCAATAAAAAATGCCATCACGAAGAATTAAAGTGATATTTTCAAGCATTTGACAGGGACTCTCCCATTTACTTTTATAGGAGTAGTGACTCAAGAATAAAAATAATTGTGGATATACTAGCGAAGTTCTTTAGCACAAAATACTTCTCTTCTAGGGTCATACTTTTTTCATGAAAGGGGTTGATCGTTAATATGGACAGAGAATATTCCATTGGTCGAGGATATATATCTATGAAATTATGGGTAATATAATACTTTTTTTTGCTATCATGCTATGAAAAAATGATGGTTTCATGCAAATTGGTGTAGTTCGAGCCCTAAATGGATAGAGATGATTACAGTCAAGTCTTGGATGAGGTGTATGGTCAACTAATATAGTTGGTTGCAATGGCATATATGAAAACATACATTGTGATAGATGTTGTTACTAATACTTAAGAAAGGCCTATTACCTTTCCACAATAGCATGAATAAAATGGTTTGAATAACTGGAATGGTAATTCCATTAGTTGATATGTCATCTACCCCTCTATAAATAATATTATTCAGAGGTTTCAAATGGGTTTTTACATAATTCCTATTCTTTTTTAATTGTGATGAATTACACCTGTTCAAAAAAATCATAGAGGTGTACTAATTCTCTTCATTAGTATAATATTCTAGGCATAATCAGACCATGGGTGTATCATCCAACTTAAGAGGCATATAGTTGACAAGGGTGCAGGATGGCTCCACCATCAATGAAGAACATTGATTTCAAATTCCCCATTGAATTCTATTATTATGAGACTTGGGAAATTGTAACACAGTTATGGATGTAGTAGTTAGAGGATCCAAAATAACCATTGGAGGTTCTAATTTTCTCAAGAATACACAAATGATACCATGGGAATGAAAAAATATATTATGAGCTAACCATACATCATAGTTATATGTCCCATTGGTGGGAACCATTTTTCAGTCTCCAATGTTTTGTTGTCACTATCAGGTATAGTATAAACATGTTCCACCTGTGCTGGAATGTAACCCAATTTGAGTATGTCGTGATCAACATGGACCATGAACCGATATTTAAATACAAATAATTCCTTGATGTTATGTCTGAGATTCCTGTTATTTTACAATTGAAAAGCATGGATTGTGATTCTATCCTCCTAGGGTCTATTTAATTTTAAAAATATGATAATTTTCATTTCTAAGGAGAATCTAAAATTTCTTTTTACCATGGAATCCTTAAAAGAGTGGGTTTTGTTATTAATGTTTTGTGAACTTAAACCAGGGATATTTACCATAACAGTGGATTAGGGCCTCATTCTCTTATTGAGGTAGTTGTTCTTGGTGAGTATCTTTATAAATGGGACACACTTGGTGATGGTAATTTAATAAAGGGGCCAACTAGTGTACTGGATCGGGGACCACTGTATGAAACTTTGTGGTTGTCCCTTCTTTTATTGGACTTCTCATAGAAGTTGGAAGGGGAAATGGGAAAATATATTGTTTAGTCCACTTAAAGACTTATTTTTTACCCCGATTCATTTTCTAGAACTCCTAAAATCATCTTAGGATGTTTATGTAAGGGAGGGTAGGGCCCTACTCATTTATAACATTATCCACACACATCACAAGAAGACGCTCTTGGGAAAATGGTATTTTGAGATATTATGTGAGTATATTACATTGGGTGATGATGTTGTAGAATCAATCATCAGGTATCTATTTTAACATTAATTGTTTGTAGATGCTTGTAAGGAATGAGTTGGAGTGAAACTGGTAGTGGAAATGTCTATTGAGTTCCACCCAACTAGGAACAGACCCTATGGGTAGATTACTATTTCAAACAAACAAGGGTCATTCAAAAGTTGGGAAAAAGTATCTGATCTAGATGGAATTTTTCTATTATTGGTTTCCCAATTTTAGACTACACCTTAAGGAAATGATGTAATATTCTCTAGCGGGTCACCCATCCCATTAAACAGGTTGATTCTAGGATTACTAAACTCTAGGGGTGCTCAACAACGGTCCTACCATGGTAGTTATGAGTTTAAATTATGAGAAACTTACCCTATTTTGCTTCTAGAGCATCGAGGCGGGAGACGTGAGCATCATTCATGTCATCATGGAAGGAATTTATTTCCACCAATTTATTTACATGATTATCGACATGGGTATTAACAATAATTTGAAGCTGAGGTAGAAAATCACATTACTCAGTTAGGGTGACAAATTCGAATCTCAGTCATTTGTTATATCCCCCAATTATACACTAACTAGGTGTACATGGACACCATGTTAGAATCAAGGCATCTGACCAAGTTGGAATGAGTTCCCCATTAGAAGAGAGATAATGTCCCTTAAAACATTTCTGGGTCTTGGGACTAATCAGTAATGATCTCTATAGAAATTCATTTATATTCATAAATCTCTAAAATCAAGGCATATATCCTTGGGGATGACTCAAATTTCATCACAAACATGAATAAGGTGGAGGGATCATAACAACCCTTTCATTTATCAATGTACTAACATGTTGGAAATAATGTCTCTTTGGGGTGAATGTTAAGTCCCACCACTAGTCATTGTTGATGAGTACAAGCACCGACTGGGGTATCCTCTTAGTACTAAATCACTCCAAGAGAAAAGTTTTCACTATCATTCCCTATGTCTAATTTTTTTTTATTTATTCCTACTGAGATTCTATGATGAAAAAATTCACCAGGGTATTAGATAGAGAGGAAATGTCACTATCGGTGGATCAGAGGGATTGATGGTATTTTCACTATCGTATGATAGATATTAAATAAAAGGAAACATACTTCCCTATCCTCTAAACATCATGTGTTGCGAAACCTATTTCATGACCTGATGGAGCACTGTGAGGCACTTAGTGTTGAATTTTGGGAGATTATGATGGTATCCATATGATTCAAAACATTGAGGTACACTAATCTCTTTGATCTCAAACCTATTACAATATTGGTGAATGAAATTGTGGTGCTCATGGATCCTATGGTAGGTTACATGATGTTCATTAATGTTGTTGAATGTATCCTAGATAGTAAAGTGAAAATATGGGTTATTCCTTGTTGAGTAACTCCGGGGTGAAAAAAATATTTACATTCAGGTGTCAAAATTTTTTGATAGCAATTTGGTATCCATAATCTCCCACAAAACATCCTTCTCACTCTTAGGGGTATGGTCCTCCTTCAGGACATCCAAATCCTTGGTTGGTGTTGGCCGAGATAATGGTGGTGGAACTTCCACATACCTTTTTGACTACTAATTAATTAGGAGAGTGGTTGTCAAATGAGTCAAATATATGCTCCATGTTGGCATGTCTCATGGAGGTGGAGTCAACTTCTAGATTGTATCCATGTAGGAGAGGTTCTTTACCACTTTCTCATGTGTGGGGGATATAACATCCCTATGAGGATCATCAAATTGATCACTGTCATTTGAGGGATCCAACCAAGATCTTGACATTTCTCCGACTTCTTTCATGGAGGTAGAGAGGAGGTAAAATAATGGTGATAAAGATAGTAGCATTGTGAGTCTTTGGAAGTTGTTCCAAGCCTCATTTAACTATAGGTATTTGTGGAGGGATTTAGGTTCCTTTTGAACATTGGATTATGAAATTGTATTTTTTAGATGACGGGCTTATGCCCCTGGATCATGTAGTGGGGTGAAGTTTCCCCCATTTAGTCATATATTGCTTCAGATTTTTAGTGGAAAATTATGACATAACCCTTCCCAATGACCCTCATTTGATTGCATTTTACACCACTAATCACAATATGTTAATAATTTCTTGTGTTTCCCCAGGATTCTTTCTACCTACTCTAAAAGAATCCCCCAATGACAGATGTTCATCCTCATATCCTGATACAGTTTTTTATTGTGTGAATTGTCATAAGTACGAGGAGGAACTAAACACTGGTTAGTGTTAAATCAGAGAGGACCTCATCACTGGTTAGGGGGGGGGGAGCAGGGAGGACCTCCGCAACGGTTGATGCTGGTGCTGGAAGGACCTCCACACCAATTATTTCAAGTGTGGGGAGGACCTCCAAGTTTGTTGATATCAGTGCTGGGAGGACCTCCTCATTGGTTAGTCCTAGGTTGGGGAGAACCTTTTTTCTATTTATTGGGGGTTTGAGGAGGACCTCCACACTTTTTGGTTCCATGTTGGGGTGGAACTCCACACTCGTTAGTGCAGGTGTAGAGAGGACCTATACAATAGTTGGTGGTGGTTCATGGAGGATCTCGACACCAGCTCATGGTGGTGCAAGGATGAACTATTTATTGATATTCATCATCATGGGATAGATCCTAAATAATTCTAGTGGTGTGAAAGACTAAGAGAGTCAAATTGTATTTTCAGAGAGGTGGATGGGGTCTGAATCCTAGGAAAGTGAATATGGATTCCCATTGAGCAGTTGCAGGGATATGAGGGGATAAGCCGGGGAGGGTTGGGGAAACTGGAGCTGAAAAAGATTTCTATTATCAAGAAATGTTATGGGTCATCCTAAAATTTTGGTACAAGGTGTTCTAGACTAGGTATGGAGCAGAAATGATGGTGTAAACCTGATCATCGACCTACGAGTCCTGTCAGTGTTAATGTTGACCTAACCTAGTGGGAGCCCTCTAGGGAAAATCCTGACTAGTGGTCTTGATTTTTATAACTCAAAGATCCCCTACCACCCTACAATAGTGGAGTGAGATATTAGGGAACTACATGGAAGGGTTAATTAAGAAAATTCCCATTTTAATGGTTGGTGGTTTCCCCCTATATGGACATCAAGGGTGCTGTTGTCGGTGATTCACTAAGGCCTAAATATCTTGGCTGGTCGTATCCATGGTTGAAATTACCCCTACCAGATCATATCAGTGGATAAAGGTTTCAATCTAGATCTTATGAGTCAACTCAAAGGGTCAAATAGTGCATGAAAACATAGTATATTAATTACCTGTGGAATTCATATTAGGAGTATAGTCCTGCATTATTTTGTGCCAAGTTTTCCCATACCAATATATTGGTTGGGGTTTAGTCATCATTTTCCTAATGTTTGAGTCTTGTAAGGAATGAAGATTCAAATATATGTATAGAATCGGGAAACATGATGCCCAATTCCACAACTTCATACACTCTTCATAAGATAGAGGATGTATTCATTCTAATAATGCCACATATTGAACATTCCCATCATTATATACCCTATGTCACACAAGTGTTTTTTAATGGACCCACCTCTTTAAATGTGGGAACTGGATTTGACTATTTAGAATTGGTGATAAAAAATATAATGGTTCCTTAATGATACAAAGACCTTTCATTATATGAGAATATATTAATGTCAGGTTCTCCATTTTTTATGACACTTTTTGTTGGGGTCGTGCGATGCATTCGCTTCTACCCCACGTTCTATGTTTTCAAAGGCAGGAGAAATCAATGAAATTAGTCAATAGTGTTGGATCCCTGATCGAAAATGGATTATGGGATGTATTTTCATCCTTCCATGGATTCATATATAGACCCCATATCCTACTTTGGGTCTCCGTTATAGATTTAATTAATGTTCATGAATCTCATTCCTAGTACCATCTCATGGTGGATACTAATTAATTAAGATGCATCTGCCTCGAAATAGTAGGATCATTCATTCATAGGAGTTTGTAATGTTGGGAATGTTGGAAAATTTATAGACATTGGGTAGGTTGGGAACCTTTAACGTATTTCCATTTTGGATGGCATCGCATTTGTGAGGAATATTAGGTGCAGAACCCAAGGCATCAAGTTCTAGTCATGAGCTATTCCATGCCAGGCGTTTAAATATTTCAAGGATTTTTACCTAATGAATCCCAATTTATTAAATGTGTAGGTATCATAGATCACATCATATTTTTATCTTTTAATAAAGATAGTTGTTTGGTGATGTGTGTCGCTATGGGGGAATATCTCACACGTTGGATTGGGTTATGTGTGTTTCTAGTGCTGATGATTTCACATATGGGAGGAGGGTGTTGTGTTCCCCTAGGGGTAAGGTTTCAAACATTAAATTTAGTTAATTGTGTCCATTGGGGGAAATATTCCACACATGGGGTTTTCAGGAGTGTTTCCCTAAGGGGAATATTTCACCCATTGTATTTGGTTAAGTGTGTCCCTAAGGGGAATGATTTTACACTTGGTGTTATCTAATTGAAACTAAAGGATGTGTCTTGCATACCCCATTTAACAAATAAGGATCAAAATCCATATAGTTTGATGCCTCAATTTATGTTCATGCATCAAGAATAGTCCATATAGTTTAACATCATGTGGTATGGTTTCTTGTCTATTTGAAGGGGCTTCAATGGGGGGTGGTGTGGGGATTACACGAAGATATTTTCGGAGGGAGTTGGTTGTAGGGTGAAATTCTAAATAATTGGAGGAGTGTTATCCTAGGATGATCATACATGGTTCATCATGGGTTACAAACGTAGTGTAATGAAATAGTATTATGTTTTTTTGTTTAGTATGTTTTCGTGATTTTTAGTGTCATACAACTTGGAAGTGAATCTAGGATGTTTTATAACATCCATCTCAAACATGGATGGGGATACACCTCAACAGGGTTTGTGTCCAGAAACATTTATGATAAAAAAGGGCTCTCTACAGATATAGGTACGTCATTTCCCTCTATAATTCCATCATTAGGTATTATCTCTCCACTAATTTTATTCCCATCAGTGGCGAATGTTATAGAAATGTTCATGGAGTAGTGGGAATCAGGTGTCCCATCATAAATTTTCTTATGATGAGTATTAAAAGGAATTAGTTTACCCATTCAAAAAAGATTAAGTCAAGATAATAGCCACTCTGTAAGCCTAAGGGGTGTAATTCCAGGGCCTATAAGGTTTTTCACACAACTTTATTATATTTTATGCAAATAGCATTGCATGAGATATAGATCCTATAAAACATCCAAATCATAGATTCACAAGGCATGGGTGCCCCCAATATTAGGTGTTGAGTTAATTTTAGGGTTTTTTTGAAGTATTATTCTCTTAAGTAAACATGAGAATCCATATGATTTGTTGCGTGAGGAATTATCAACTTCAACCAACATACATTGGGCCCATATAAGGCCAACCATTCAATTAATCTATTTTTGGGGTTTATTTGATAATGGGGTTTCATGATTCCATAATATAGAGGTTTTTCCAAGTGAGAGAGTCAAATTTGATTCTTACTATCCCCCCTTAATGTGTGGGTTGAGGTTCAATATATATCTGAAAAGGGTGATTGATGGTGCACAATATCACCATGGAAGATAATTATGTAAAATTTGAGGTCCCCACTACATAAAAAAATGAGTATAAAGATTATTCAACACTTGAGAATCAGGATTTTCAGCTATTACTAGGAATGAGGTGTATGATTTCAAAAGAACATATCCCTAATTAAACAATGGGAATATAGACATAGATGAAAAAAATATATGAAAAAGAGTGCTTGAAGGATTTCACCCTAGAAGGGATTATGGGTTAGATTATTTAATATCATGAGTTAGTTCCCCTAAAAGAGATATATATATAAGAGAATAAATACTGAAACATAAAACCTATTATGTAAAATCCTTATGAAATGGAAATGGAAAATGAAAATGGAAACATAAATATCTTTTAGAAAACATTTTTAACATTGATGTAAAAGGGGGTGTTACAGGTCACTTCCAAAATAATTTTTCAGAAGGTGAAGTGCGAAATCATTTACATTTTTTAATAATTTAAATGAAAATATTATAATGGATTATTTAAAATGAAATAATAATTTTCATTGGAAATTTTGTATTGTATCATTTGATTATTAAAGGGACATTTTTAATACATTAATTTACATTTTATTTAAAATAAAATTGTAGAAAGTGTTATATAACCATCCAAATATTAATACTTAATTTTAAAAAATTGGACAATAAAATACTATATAATAAAATATTATGGCGGGATATCCAAATCATGGAATAAAACTTTTCAAGATAAATAATTAAAACTCAAATTAAGGGTTTTCAGTTACCAAAAAACCATTCTACTAGAGAAAACAATATATAAATTTCAACCAAAATAATGAAAAAATATTTTTATTTTAAATAAAATTAAATATATATTATGTTATATATATATAAGATGTGAATAATCCATTCAAAGGAAACAAGGATCATAATATGTAAAATGTTTGAAATAATCAGAATGGAGACCTTGAAGAATTTTCAACTTACGAAACACTTTAATAAAAAACCCTTGAAAAAGATGGATTGTAATTAAATTTACAAAAAAATTATCAAAATGTAGTTCATTATATTTTATCTCATATAAAAAATACACAAACTAGAAATATGAAATTAGTAAAATAATACCAGACACTCCTTAAAGTCATCTATTTTAGAAGAAACCTTGTACCACTTTAGTAACATTTGGATTAGAAACAATTGAGTGTTAAAAAAATAAAATTATATTTAAATACCATAAAATTAAATTTATACAATATATAATATCTCAAATTGGATTTATACAATCCATGAGAATTAAAATAGGTTTATAAATACAAAAATTATATGAATGAATGGAAATTATGATGCAAACCCTTTTCTTGTTTCAGATTCATTCCATGCATGTGATCCAATTCCTCAAAAATATAGTTATGTCTTTTATATTCCATAGTAGTAACCTTATTATTAATTATATAATTCAATATGGAACATTTATTATAATATTAAATTTATTTACTATATATTTTTCATGTCTACGTTGGTTACATGAGGTTGTTCTGTAACATCCCAAGTAAGTAATGAATAATAAATATTTTTATCTATGTCTATTAATGATTAAGATAGTGTTTTAGAGGCTTAAAATGAAAATAAATACAATCTTATGCATGGAATACACTAATATTCTTAAAAGATTGTTTTACTGCCTTTTGATGGCAAACCCTTTTTAAATCAATATTTTGAAAATTTTATAAGCTATTTTTGTCAAAATAAACTTATGATTTATGATTGGGACATCAAAATTTACTTTGTGTGAATTATTTCTATTTTTCCGATAAAGTTCATTTTTTAATGAATAGTGAGAAATGTTGTATTTTAATTCAAAACTGCTTTTTAATCTAATTTATTTATATGATTATATTATATTTTGAATTGTTTTTGAAGTTAAATTAGAATATATTTTTACCTTTTAATCCAATGGTGGTCATTGGATTCAATTTCACTTTGAAATTGGACTTAAACTGGTGTTAATCTTTTGATACTTATTGTTTCATAAAAACACGCTATTTGTCATGGCAGTGGGAATTAATTATTAAATTAAATAATTTGACTTATATGTTTTGAATTTTGTAAAATAGACTTCATTTTTTAATTCGGAATATCAAATATAGCTTAGGGTGAATTTTTGGTATTTTTCTAAAAAACTTCAATTTTTGATTAATAGTGAAACCACTAAGTGGTACTTATAAAAACTGATTTTTCGTTTAAATGAACTTTTACCACTTCTGTGTTCTGAATTTCAAAAATCCGACATACATGGTTGTCATTAATAAGTAAAATGTGGTTCAATAAGATTAAAATAATTTTTTGGTGAATAATAACTCTTAAGTTCTTAATCGCGATTAGAGGTAATTATTGTAGTTTAAGGTAAAAATAATGTTTTAATAAAATGAAATGACATAGAAACATGTCCTACCTTCATTGGATGTGTCATGGACGACCAAGACAATCCATGGATCAACTTGGGGACCCCCTGGAGCCACTTTGGTTGGAAAATGAAAAAAATACCTTTTTATTTAATGTAAAAGTAAAAATAACACAAACATGAGATGTTTTACTAAAACAATTTTTACATGGGGTTATACAAGTCATATTTTTTACTATAAATATTCATTATAAAGCTAATAATATTTAATACATCATAGTATTTTTATTATAATTTTTAGACTTTAAATAAATTAAATTATTTATGACATCATGATGATGCAGCGATTACCTCATTAATAAAGGATTTAAATAAAATGAAATTATAATGTAAAATCTATGACCTAAACATTTCAAAAACCTATTGGATGGGTGGATTTCAAAACCTTATCACCTTACCCTCGAATTATATCAATGTGGGACCTTTTTAATCCGAAACTCATTTTAAAATAAAGTAACATTTCTTTACTTTCCAAGAGTGCCCCTCCTCTCCTCTTATAAAAGGCCCCCACCTCTACCTCCATACCCACACTCCCAAATCCTTTGGCTCGGCCAAACCCTACCCATTTTGTCTCTCCACATCCCTATATTATTCCTTTAAGCCTCACTTTGGGCAGAAGGCTTCCCAACGAATGCCTTTGAACTCACACCAAAGAGAGTTACCCGATTTTAAGGTAATGTCTTCACTTGAGTCCTCTTGTTTTATTTTGCTTATCCAACCCCCTAAACTCTTTTTATTCAATTATTTTGTAAAAACTCCACTATCTCCAATATACTAGGATGTTTTATAACAATTATTCGAGCTATACTTACACACACCTACATCTAATGGTTAAAGGACATACTATTTACGTGGATGGTGAATTTATGCCTCCCGAAACGATGATTGTTCAACATTATTTTAAAACCATCAAAGGTGGACATTAAGATGTCACTATATTTATATATGATATATAATATGTTTATGTTTTCCTTAAGCTTCTGTATTTTTCATTTTGGGCATAACTTTATGGTTTCCATTATGGGTAAACACGATATCTTCATTTAAGGAAGTGCGGACTACCACCCCCTCAAAGTTATTTGATTCATTAAATACCATATGTGGGATGTATAAAGGATGGAACTATGATATTATATATGATAATATACTGGAATTATAACATACCTTTATATAATTATGATTCCATTCTATAAAATATGAAATAGAAATGAAAGTAGCGTTCATGCGTACGTACGGCTTACCGTCTCCATGAACGGTGCATTTCATTTCATACCTCTAAATGATTATGTAATATTATAAATGCATGCATGTAATGGATATATATGAAATATATTATATCTACATCATGAATAAAATTCTGGATATAATGGATACATGAACAAATTGTAATTATAAATGGCTTATTTTTTACTCAAGTACCAATGATCGTTAAAATGACGGTTATTAATCTAAATAATTACATAGTGTTCATGACATGGAAATAAGTGATATAAAAGGAATAATGAACTTGAAAAAGGTTCTTAAACAATTAGAAATTCACTTAGGTTTATTATTCAGGACATTAAAGAACGATTGAGTCAAGTCAGACCTGAGGTATGGGACTTCGTCTAAATCTCCTTTCATTGAGGCATATTTTGTTTTATACACAACCTTCTTTTATACGGTGTATAAACCCCTTTGACCTTTACGTTTATTCAAAAGGAATCTTTTTTATATGAATCATTTACTAAAGGAAAAAATGGAATGTTTTTTTTGTACGTATGTGGCGACAACGACTTCTCCGCTGCCATGACCATTATTTCAGTTTCGGCTTCCTATACAAGCCATACCTTTTTTTAAAAAAAGAAAAATAAATACCATGTTTTACTTTTCTTTTATTTTGGTATTGAAAATTGTTTTCATAATATTTTTATATCATTGTGTTGTATTGATATCTTGTGATTGAATGGTGGAAATGTTATGTTTCCTTTATGCATGTTTTATGCGATACGATTATGTTGAGGTTATTAGGCATTATTATGAAGACAGGTGGTTCCGTGATAGACTAAGGGAGGGTGAGCCCGATATAGCTCTCTAATGCATTGGGTAACGCGAAGGAGTGAAACGTTAAGGTTTCTCCGAAGAGATTTAGGGAATATACTGTGATGGGTATTCCAAACGTAACCAAGAGGGTTACTCCCTACGTAAGAATGTTATGAATGCCTCAAGTTACCTTTATGTCTTATGATTTCTATGATTTATTCATGATTTGATGAGGTATGTTAAAGTGATTATGTTTTATGGGTAAAGTATGATTTCATTCTTATGTATATATGTACCCATGTTTCCTTTCCGTATTTTTATATCCCTTACTGAGCTTTTTATGATCGTCCCATGTTTTTTTGAAATGTTTTTCACAGGTCAAGGGAAAGGTACATGATATGATGATAGTGTCAAGGAAGTGTCAATAAAGAATCCATGTTTTATTTTAAATATGTTTCCATTGATGGGAAAGAAGAATACTATATTTATGTAACCACTTTGTTTATATGTGGAATGTAATGCAAGTTTTATGATCTAATTTTCTAAAACTCTAAACCTGAAAAGATCCTCAATGTGTAATCTTTTAATAACTCAATATTAAGTAAGGTTTAAGGCTGGGGCCTTATATGTTCAGTGAATTTTGTGTAGGTCCTTGTGGAAGTTTTCCTTGGTAAAATGAATTGTGAAATAGATTCATAATTTATATAAAAATAATATTGTAGTGAAAATAATTTTTATATATTAAATAAATTCTTAATGCCAACCATGATTAGTTCTAATGGAAAATGAAGCTTTTTGGTCATGGAGGTGATTATTTGCACGTAGGCATGATTAATGATTCAATTTATCAATGAAGGATAAATAAATAAGGTAAACGATAATTTTCTTAGGAATCATAAAAATATTATATATATCATATTTAATAATATATTTCATCCTTTTGATAATCCATGAACTACTTTGATGAAAAATTGAAGACGTCTCTTGGTGGAGGCGGTAGTCCGCACAATGACTAAATGATAATTTTATTTATCTTAGTAGATGGAGAGGAATATATAATTTTTATTCCATTTATATAATAATATCAATGTATAATAATTATATTTAATTAATTATATTTTTATAGGTATAAATGATTTTTAATAAGAATATTAAGGAGAAAAAAATTAGGAGAAGATAATACTTATATTGGATACTTGATCCTTCCTTGAAAATCTCCTAGGAATTTATAGGATTAGGCTAACATATTGTGACCATGGAATTTAAAATGTGTAATATACATATAATATATTATATTTTGGTATATTTGAAATTATTATTTACTGGGAAGATTATTTTGGTGATGTTTTATGTGACCCCCTTTCATAAGAATAGAAAATAGAACTTTTGGAAACACCTTTCAAAATTTAAAAATTCCAGGACATTATTAAAATTTCACTGGACAAAGGTTTCTAAATAATGGATTTTGGGATGTATATTGGTTAATAAAGACACAAAAAATGATTTTGATAGATGTTTAAAACATTTTATTTTGATTTCCCACTAATTGTTTCATTTTATTCATTGACTTTAAATCTAGCTAAGTTTTTGTAAACTAATTGATTTATGGTTTTTAAAAAAATATGATAACCTATATAACTGAATATGGTTGTTGAAGAACTAAATTTAACATAAATTTAATCAAATTAAATAATGATAAACAATTGAATTTAATTTTAAATTAAATTATATAATGTATAAAAATTATATTTTATTAGACAAATGACATTTTGACCATTAAAGATTATTAATATTATTTACTATTTATTAAAAAATAAATGCGAGTTATTATATTTATTTATGTGTTCATAAATATTATTTGTTTTGATATTTAAATGAGTTCAATTTAATATATTTGACATAAATTCATTTATTTCAATAATTTTTTTATTATTTGTTTTACCATTATCATGGTAATCAACATCAATCCTAGTATTCTAAATTTTATTAAAAAAAGAAAATTGGCCAAAATAAATAACAATAAAATTATGATATAAAATGTAAAAACCATTTTTTCAATATTTCTTTGTATGGGGAGTGAAATATATCTTAACATTAGTATATATAACATTTAAAAACATGATATTATGAAAAATATACTTTTAAGAATAATGTTGATGTATAGGGTGAAATTATCAATTACATTGATTAAAATGATATTATGAAGATTATTAATTTTCAAATAATTTTTAGGGTAATTAATATAAATCAAAATTCTAATTTCCATAGTTGTAAATTTTATTAAAGAAACATATAAAAAATAGTTTTCATAAAATATTACATGATTTCTTAAAGGATATTTTTGGGTTTATAAATTGAAAATAGTGTTTTTAATTTATTTATAGTAATTTATAAATATATATTTTTATAATAGTTTTTTTAAAACCATCCATGTCTTTTAGAAGTCATAGTATTTGAAAAAAGTAGATTTTTTCACAATTCAATCACAACCAAATATTTTATAAAAATATCAAAAATTCATACTTAGATAATTTAGATATGATGAATTCAAAAACTAGGTTTATTTTATCAAATTTGAATTATAAAATTATAAATTTACCTTTAATGGGAAAAGAAATATAAATATAAAAATACTTTTACTGAAACAACCATTTTCATCATTATCTAAAATTTACTACATATATTTTAAAGATAGTTATTTTTAATTGAATATCATATTACATTGATTAATAATGTTACTCTAACATATAGATTAATTTTTTTTTGTTTTTTTTGAAAGGAAAATTTCTCAAAAACATTTAATTATTTAACTGTAATTATTAGTTTAGTGTTTTACAACCAGTATGAAGACATTTTTTTATTATCAATGAAATAAAAAAATGTTTACTTTACCAAATAAAAGGATGTATTTTCCACCATGGAAACTATAACTATTGAATCAAAATAATATGAGAGAGGGTTAAAAATATAAAGATATTAATTCATTAAAATTACTGTGTACTATGTAAAAAATTCTTACAAGGAAATTTATGCAACACACAAAATAAAATAAGTGGTGATTATAAAAATGATCCAAATGAATGAAAACTGAGATAGAAAAACCTCCCTTATAAGATGGGTATAAATTGAATCATAACCTCATCAAAGAGAGGGATTTAAAATAAAATTAAAATACAATGAATTGATGAATTTTATGATATATCATATCAAATAGTTAGTATATACACCAAATAATGGGAATTATTATCATAACAAAAAACTAATCTCAAAGAGATGAAATTTATATGGGAAACCCTTACCACTATTCCTAAATTTCATGAAATCACTTCAACCTTGTCGGGGGCTCAATGTTTCTTTGGAAGTATCCTTGAATTTGAATGTTTTTGGATAATAATTAGTGGACAGGAGCATATGTATGTGGTAGAGGGTTCAAGGGAGAGTTTAACAGAAGAGTTTTATGAAGAAATTTTAATGAGAGGTGAGTATTTATGTGGTGAGGATTTTACCTTCTTATAAGTGAAAGGAATGGTGGTGTTGGGAAAACCATTACATTTTCAACAATTTATGTTCTCAATTAATGTTATAATGGCCAAAAAATGAAAACAAAAGTATAGGGGAATCATGTCTTGGTCAATATAAAGCTCAATTATTCAATTCAAGAAAAAAAATTAAATGTAATTAAACTTTTACATTAGGTTAAACAAAATGTACCTCATTTAACATTACTATGATAAATAATTTTTATCTTTAAGAACAAAATTTAATGAAATAGATTATGATTTACCTTTTAACTTAACATGTAATTTCTTATTTAAAATTTAAATATAATTTTAACAAATGCGATTTCAAAAGATGTGAAAAGACAATTTTTAAATAAATAGAGTTAATCTATTAAAAAAAAATTCGATGAAATATTGTTTTTTTATTTAAATTCATATATAAAATGAAAATATATTTAATACTAATTGTAATGGAATAAAATGATTTTCTGTAAAAAAAATAGAGGTTCATCATCCTTCAATTAAATTTGATACCATGTCTCACATAAAAATACATGCTTTTAAGAAACGAAAAAGTGTTTTTTAGTAAATCGTCATTTTAAGTAGTTTTAAAAATTATGTTCATCATATTTACAATTTATAAAAATATTTTAAGAAGAAATTTTTTATTAATTTAATTAATATTTTATTACATAAAATGTTTTATAAACTGATATTCTATTCTTATATAATGGAAAATTAATAAAAACTACATGTTTCTTGAAAATCATATTTTTCAATAAAAAAGAACCCTTTTAAGAAAAAAAACTCAAACAATTCATACTAATATACTATTTATATAATGAATTCAATAATTTGGTTTTTTCTCTATTTAACATTCTAAAATACTTTTTTAAATAAACATGTTATTAAAGGATTTTTAGGGTTTACTAACCTAGGATATGGTGTTCTCCAGCTACACTAGTGTCCTAAGTACTAGATCCCCCCCCCCAAAAAAATTCATCCTCAAAATTGGGGTATATAATAGCTATTAAAGAAATATGGATTCTACATACTTATATCTTCATCAATCTCCTTGTTTTCCACTTCTATTTTGTGATTTTGTCAAATAAATTTGACTGAACAAGTTGTCCAACTTTTTAATATTTTATTACTAGTCAGAAGAATATGGGAATATCACTCATTATATGAAAAGATAGGAATGAAATATATTCTCTATGATGTGATACCATGCCTTAGTTCTAGCATTTATTTACTCAATAATGAAATATAGAAGATGTCATGTACTCTAGAAAGTTAAGGAGTTATAACCAATCGATAATCCATAGCCCCTATTATTTCTAATATTTCAAAATTCCCAATATACTAGGGGTTTAAGATAACCTTTTTTCCAATTATTAAAAATTCATTAAATGGTGAAACCCTAAAAAATACAAGATCCATGAATTTAAATTCCATGCATTTATGTCAATTATTAGTATAGATCTTATGTCTACACTAGGATTCATTAATGTGATATGAATAGTCTATAATTCTATATTCATCTCCTCTGTAAGATCTAGGCCAACTATCATTCATTATCCAAATCCTCCACAAAATGATAGAGCTTGAAACCTATTTCCATTTAATTATTTTATGCTTATATCAGTATTCTTGAATGTAAGATAATTGGTTATGAAAATTATTCCAATTGTAGACACTAGCATTGGAAGTCATGATAACAAGATTTAAACACGTATTGTAATGTCTAGATAGTACTTTTATATTTTCCATTATCCTGGAGATGATATCCAGTCTTTAAATGTATAGAAATATTGAAATTCTATGGAATACAAGTCAATAATTTCATTTTTAACTATAGTTAATGATTATAGAAAATTTATAGATGTTCTGTATGAAGCATTTTGATTTCATTGATGTTGGGTTAGGAAGACTTCTGATTGGATTTATCTTCCATTATAGTTAATAAATATGCACTATTAGTAAGATGATCAATAATAACCCATATATCATATTTATTTCTTGTATTCCATGATAGTCTAATGAAAATGTTCCCCAAATCATCATCTCTCTTCCATATAGGTGCAAGAATAGGTTTCATGACTCCATTTGGATGTTGTATTTCAGGATTTACCTACAAGTAAATATATGCATATGGACACATAGTTTGAAATCACCCACTTCATACCATCCAACAAAACATGATCTATTAAACACCTGTACAATTTTAAGCTATAAGGTTTTATGAAGAAATTTGAGCTATGTGCTTCATCTAGAAGATAACTCTTCCATTATAGTATGTATGGAACACATTAACTCTTCAAAATATCAACACTCAATCTATATTTATGAAATGTATCAATTTATAATTAATCAATACATTAATATTAATTTATATATTCTGGTCACCCTTCTTGTTCTTCTATAACCTTTTTTGTAAGAATGATTTAGTAATTTCAGTGAAAATGAATGATGGACCCCCTTTCCTAGAAATTACTATATCAATATTTACTATATCTCTATATATGCTATCATTGTTAATCGTTATCAATGATAAATCTCTATAATACCTCATACTCAATGCACCAACCACCTTTTTTCCCTTAAATGGGTGGTAGTGTATCATGTAATCATAGTCACTAAGTTGTTATAACCATCTTGTTTGCCTCATATTGAAATCCTTCCGAGAGAATATATACTAAAAAATCATAGGGTATGTATATATATAATATCTTTTAACATAGAGTTGGTGCCGCTATATTTTCAAATAAGTGATTCAGGATTCTAGATAATTAACATGAGATGTATAATTCTATTCATTGATTTTAAATTTCCTTTGTACATAAGAAATCACCCTTTAATTATGAATATTAACATAATGAAGTATTTCATTTGAATCATCAATATAAATAAAAAATATTTCATTGCATAATGGAAGAATAAAAATTGGTGCATTAATACTCTTTCTCTTCAGCCATTTAAATAATTTCACATATTACATTTACCATATGAATTAAAACCCTTTATACGTTATCTTGGTGAATGGGATGGAAACATGGTAGAAATATTTTATAATGTAATTATAGTAACTTGTTAATATGAGGAAAAATCATGTCTCTTTTATTTTTATAAGTGTAGGTTATTCATTGACTAAATTTTCCCTTGAATATTTAATATATATTCCATCCTTAGGTATAATATATCCAAGAAAATAATCCTCATTGATCCAAAATTCTAACATAATACTTCAATTATAATTTCATTTTCCTAAGGATCTATAAAATTATTTGATGATGAATTTCATGATATAAAATTATATTATAGAATATCAGGATATTTCTATGAATATTAAAAAAAATCAAGATACTCCTTTAATACTCTATTCATCATATCCATAAGGACTGAAGGGGCATTATTTAACACAAATTTCATTATCATAATCTCACAAATTCTATACATTTTCTGAAATATTTCTTCAAGATATCATCCTTATTCTCCCATAGTTAATGATAAACAAATAAAAGATAGATCTTTAAAATTATTAGGATCTTTGACGTTTTTTAAATATATCATCAATTCAGGTAAATGTTTACTTATTCATTAGACTAACAGAATTGATCATTCTATATTTGATACCAAATCTCATGGACCCATCAATATTCATCATGAATAAAACAAGGTCTCCCCATGGTGAATAACAAGGGCATATAAATCCTTTATCAGAAAACTCTTACAACTATTTATTCAACTCCATTAACTCCACCGGTTCCAATCAGTAAAGTGTTTTAGATATAATACTTAGTGGTAATTATATCAATGGAGAACTGAAGTTCTTGTTCTAATGGATGACTATGTAATTTTTAAGGAATAATATAAATGAATTATTTTTCCATAGGTAAATACTATATTATTATTAAATCTTTCTGATCTCTAGATATCAATTTATATTCCATTATACATATAATTTCAAAATTTATAGATACTTGGGGAGGAACTATAAAGGAATTAGATGATGAAGTTTCCCCTCTGAAGATATGATATTCCACTTCACCTTCATGAATCAAAATATTCTTATCCCAGAAATAAAATACTGAAGTATAATTATAAATCCAATTCATACCAAAAATCATTTATAATCCAACCATATTAATGATGATCAAATTTCCAAGTAATGCATTCCAATACACTATAATTCAAATATATTGAAATATATTTGTTTCTATAATACTCCCAATTGATGTCTAAATTGATAACATCCATACTATGGTAATGGGTATGTATCTAATATATTTTTTGAAAACATAGAATAAATAAAAGAGTTTTAATATCCAAAATCATAAAAAAAATTCTATCTATGAGGAAAAAATCAATGTTCCTTACACTATGTCATAAGAAGATTCCAAGTCATTTGTACAAATCAAATATTCTTAGTGTTTCTCTAATGTAATTTTTCAAGGAGAATTTCATATACGTTTTTATAATTGGTTTGTATTGTGACCCTTCTCCCTACATTTAATGAATTGAACATCAATAGATTATTCCTTTCCCTTTCATTAGTGATATTTATGACATTTTTCTCCACACATGTAACATTTTATAATTCTTTTCCTACAACAACTATGATATTTTTTCACATATATATCACATGTGTGAAATATCATCCTTACTTTCTCCACCTTAGTAATATTGTATTAAATATAATTTCCATATAACCATTTATTTTCCTAATTTTCCTTGAATACCCAAATCTTACAGATATTTATCTCTATCTTAATGTCACATGATATTATATCTTGATATAATGAAAAAATTTCAAGAGACTAATTCCATTTAAAGGCTCTATTTTAATCCCTAAATGGAACAATCAATTTTGTTTTCCAATCTATATAAATTTTCTATAGTGTTCCTAATAAATATTTTCAAGTTATAATCATTTTCAACAACATTTTCAGCCTTATTTTTTTAAGATTGAGGAATTTCCATTCTGTTTTTCTCAGTATTCATGAGGGAAATGTTTTTCATATAGCACATCCTTAAAAGGTTTCTATTACATTTCCTTAATATTATCATACTTTTTTTGAATTAGTGACCACCATTGGTCTCTATCCATGATCAATTGATAGAACACCATTATGAATATTTCTTTTTTCACTACTCCCCAAAGTGAGATAGTTCTTCTCTAGGTACTCAATCTATTTCAACTTCCAATTAAATAGTATTTAAAATGAATGATGGAGGGGTTTTTATATGAAGTGATCTAACATATTAATAACATGATGATGATATATGGGTCTCTCCATGTGGGTGAGATTATTTTCCATAGCAAAGGTAAACCACCCAAATATAGTTAATAACTGATTTGCAATAAATCACACAATATTAAATTTTTAGGTGGAATATCCTCACATTGACTATGGGTGTTGATATGGTTCTAATTACCCATATTAATATCAATCCTTAAATCTTAGTGTACACATAAATAGGTTATAATATATAAATTTAAAATATAATTCATATAATACTTTATTGTGTGTTCCCTAGAAATCATGAGGAGTTTTCATAAACAAGGTTTATCTAACTTGGTTCCTCTAAATATAACCCTCATTGTTTCTACTAAACAATATCAAATACCAATTATAACATCCTAGACTCAAAAAACCCATATCTAGTAGTTTTCTTACATTATTTGTAAAAAGTAATATAGTTCATGAAGGATCAATTTATTATAAGTTTGATAAGTACATTTATATACTTACAATACATTTCAATAAAATAATATAAACTAGAACATATTCTTAGAACATTATTACCCCTTCCATCATATCCGGAAATATGATTGAAATTCATCCTTTGGGATTGTTGGAGAAATTGAACCAAATAAGGGTGATCTTAGATTCTCAATAAAGAGTAGAATATAAATGAATCTTACATAACATACACATTTAATATATGATATATAAAGGATAACTAATCAAAATGAATCCAAAATAAAAAACATGAGGGAAAACAATATTCATGAACATATATTATAATGTGGATAAAATCAACCATTTATCTCATTTAGATGGAATGAATAGTCTTATACATCCAAAATCAGTGTCAATGAGTTATTCCAGTATATTTATCCTTATATACGAAGTGGTATACACTAAAACCAAACATGTTTTTGTCTCATGCGACTGATTAATGCGTTGATGGGCTATATAATTTTCAGCCCCATGTATCAACCCAAAATTTCATCAATGAAATTTCCTTATATTAATTATGTTTTATAGTATATATCACATTAAATCACATAGAGAACACAATACAACTTTATAAATAAATAATGAATGAATTAATAGGTATTTTTAGAAATTAAGGACCTATACTGATGGAATTGTAACTTGACCATTGGAATAGTAACATGACCATTAGGAATAGTTATATGGCCAATAGAATAGTATCCTCACCAATGAAAGTGTAAATAAAATTTTTGTATCTTATGAAGGATAATATAATATTTTTATATAATGTAATATGTATATAAATATTCTAAAAATAATAAATTAAGTATTGATATTTTTGTGAAAAATAAATTTTAACATAAAATTTTATAATTAATATAATTATCTTTTAAAAATTATTTTCAAAAGATAGATTTATAAATTAATATTTTTTCCTTATGATAGTAAGAAAATTTTATGAAGCCATATTTAATTTTTCAATGTGTCATAAAATTGGTAATAATTTTAAAATTCATATTTTTTGAATAATTGATGGTTTTAAATAAAATTATATTTCACATATTTAGTAAATTATTTTAAAAAATTGGATTTCATTTTTCAAATCTATATGTGGAAAAATTTATAGAGTATTTTTTTGTGTTTTTTTGAAGTAGTTGATTTTTAGTGAATAATGAATTATAAAAATGTGGTACTAGCTAAATACTGGAATTAATGAGTTATAAATGATGTTTGGGTGATTTGAGAACAATTATTTTGGACTCAATTTTTCTAATTTCATTTTTTATTCATATGAATTAATACTATTGATGTTATTGAGAGAAAATAATAAACAATTGAATAAAATAATAAAAAAAACACCCCTCTCCTCCACTATAAATACCTCCCCTCACCACCAATTATCCTAAAACCTTATAAGCCTTTGGGATCTCTAATATTATTCCTGATTTCTCTATAAAAACTCTTCCCAACATTTTTCTCTAGTTGGTCTCACCAAAATACAATTTCTATTTCCTTTAAGGATGATCTCAAGGAGACGACACTAAAGAGGTAATACCTTCCCTCTCTCCCTTTCATGTTTGTTTTCTTTCAATATAATCTCCTTAACTCCAATATAAAAACATTCATTATAACTCTAGTAACTTATATATAGTACAATGATTTTATGTTAATTGAATAATCCATCATCAAATATTTTCCCCTTTTCTGATTGTTTTTGAAAATTAAGACATCATATATGATGTGTCAATTCACCACCTTCCTGGATGATTATTTTTAATTTTCTAATATATCCATCAAGGCTGGTCATAAAACCATTATAATGGTAAAAAATTATTGAAATATTTTTATTATAAATTATTTAGTTTACAAGAACCAGTATATATAAGATTAAATAATAAAATAAAACTATTGCGTGATGATCGAAAAAACAAAATAATCTAAACGATTATCATTGACGTTTTATATCACGAATCATACATATCTCTAGAAACAAATTTATATATAATAACATTTAATCATATGGATGTTCATTAGTAACATATTATTTCAATTTTGGGTGACTATACCCAATTTCATGATCTTCCATACTTGTATACAATTGAACCTGTCCTAAAACCCTATGAAAAAACACACCCAAAAGACAAAATTGAATCTTATAACTCATCAAAAAAGTGATGAAGGAACATAATAAAATCATACTAAATAAAATAAATTATTAAATGGTTAAAAAATATATTATTAATGAATCTATTTTCACTATCCAAGAAATTATGTTTAAGTGCAGAACACTTTTCTACATAAGGTAATGGAATCTTCATGAATCCCCAATTTTTCTTCTAGGTTACAATTTATCTCTCTTTACCATAATGTAGTTCTTAATTATTCATAGTTAATCCTCATAACTTATAGGTGTATGTTCCAAAAATACATATGTACCTTAATTCATCTTTATTTAAAAGATAAGTACATGTTTTATATATTCAATATATAAACATTCACTTAATTCAGTATGACCTAATGATTATCCCATGCTTTATTTTCTAGAATCATTCCCTTTTAAACTTTTACTCTATATAGACATAAAAATAAATAGATCTCATATTACACTATATTCTATTAGGAAAATGATTAGATGAAAAAATGGATATAGATAGTAAAATAAAAAATACCTACAATCTATTCTCCAAGGGATTTCATTTGTTATCAAGTCTTTTGTCTAAAAATATGGATGATAAGAGATTAGTGTGGGGTTGATTTTTCTACGTCAAAACAATCAATGTATTGAACTTAAAAATTCATAATTTTCTGCAATAAAATGTAGAAAAATTCATTGATAAATAGTTTCGTATAGTGAGTGTTAAGAATATTAGTGATAAAAAATAAACAAAATATAATATACTGATTTTATAGTAGTTTGATAAAAATGATCTGATATCATTACATTACACTATAAATCCAAGACTATAAAAATTCACTATTACATACATCACATTTGAAGGAGAGTGGAAACTCTTATAACCAAATATTTCTTATACCAACTGGAACAAAAAACAAACATATATTTTATTAAAAAAAGGAACAACCCTAGAATATTCTTTTCAAGTGGATAAATAAGTAACCTTTAATTTTTTTAATAATAGGTATAACCTTGAGTCTTAATTTTTTGTTATGTGAGAATAACCCTATACACAATTTTTTATGAAGGTATTACCCATGTGTGGGTTTTGTATGAACTCCATATGTTAACATAGAATAAAAATATGATAACAACAAAATGAAATGAATTAAATAGTGAAACTGGTGTAAAATTATATAAGTGGTTACTAGTGTATAAAAAATTAATTTTATACCTTCAATTTAAATATATAATGTTGAATCTTTGGGAAATCCATCAATTCATTGAAAATTTATATTGGCCTGATGTGACAAAATTTAGTTTTTGAAAAATACTATAATTTATATTATGATATTGAATTTGATTATATATTTTACTAATTTCATTGAAAACATTTTTAGAGGAATATTAAATGAATATTTAACTCTAGATTTGTTTTCAATAATATTTCCAGTTAATTAAACACAATCATTTCATGAGTTTCCTTAAATCCCTCCATAAACATGAAAATCATGATAATTAGATTTAAGAAATAAAGAAATAAAATAGTTATATTTATTTTAATCGAAATATATATTTTACATTAATTATGAAAATAGTATCATATATGTAAGTATTTTATAAGGACTTGATTGTAGTTGATAATTCTTCTTTTTATTAAATCCACAAATAAAAAACTATTTAATTAATAATTTAAATATTGAGTAAATAGAAGTTTTATACAATGAAATAACACTAAAATAATCTTATATATTAAAATAATTGTATTAAAATATTGTAATAAAAATATTGAATATAATATGTCTTACCCATTTTACCTTTCATCGTGTATGATGAATAAGAAACCACGGTGTTAGTCTCCCTAAACAACATTGATTAAAATTAAAATTTGTACCATATGAAATTCACATGAGAGAATCATGAGATTCCAATGTGATATTTATTTATCTTGAGTCATTTATACATGATACCTAGTACATTGAACATAATAATATTTCATCACACAAACATATTTTTTCTATTTATGCTATTCTATATTGATTCCCACATACCTACATTTATTTACCCCACTATATGCTGAATGATTCTTACTTGGTGAATAATTTCTGTATATTACTAATTTTTTGTATCTAACATATAGATACATGAATGATTTTCTATTCTTACCTTATAACACTTGTGTTTAAACTAACTTTCTATAGAGATCATCCTTCATGGTTTAATCTCATTGCATATTCCTATCTTCCAATTTATTCATACACTGCATAATTTATTCAACTTAATTATGTATAGCCTTATTTAGTCTTGTTCTATATTACATTTATTAACATGTAGAAGTATGATCCATTACCACCTTTCATATACATAATAAAATTCTATAACATTTCATAAAATAGATTGAAATTTAATTAATAAGACATCATACTATATAAATAATTTAATAGGAATTAATAATTTATCAAATAGTGAAACATAAAGTAAGGTAAATAATAAATTAAAGATTTATGTTATTATGAAACCTAATAACTAACATTTCATGGATACATGCAATAGCACATACTTTGGATCATATTATTTGAATAATATTTACTCTGAATTTATGATATTATCTAACCATTATTCCAAAAATTATTTAACTTCCCATACAGAGATTGAGGATTTTAAAAATATCATTCTAAATATCCTGAAAAAATGGAAGACAAGTCCTAGAATTAATATTGTTAAAATTATTCCATATTTTGATTCAGTACGTTGGAATAATATTGTAGGCATTATATTGTATTTCTTGTAATGAAATAATTACCATGGTAAATAATTAAATAATAACAAAAGAGTTAAAATGGGACAAAATGGAATGAAATGAATTATTCATATTTAATTGGATATTTATACATTCAGAAGTTTCTATTTAGGCTTGTGATTCGATCCTAAAATTTCAATCAATTTTTATTTACATAAAACACCTAACTCCCTTGTGATTATATCACCACCCTTCTCCTAAATCAAAATTCCCAAATGTCCCAAAATTTACCTTATTAAAGGACCTATCCTACACCAACACCAACCCATATTTGTTCTTTTATTTTCTATAAAATAACTGACCAAATTTCATCTATACAACTCCTCTCAATTTTTTGCAAATTTTTGGTCCAACGAAGGACTTCCAAACTAATTATTTCAAGGAGGCTCTCTAAGAGAAAATTCAATTCATCAATGTAAGTGTAATAATATATCTTGTCACTTTTTATATTCTTCATCCTACTAATCATTATTATATTTTATCAATTTAATAATTTTTTAGATCATTATAATTTTATAAAATTGATATGATAACTATTTCATAACATGTTCTTACTCAATTAATAGTTATAAAATGATCGTTTTCGGGTCGGTTTTACCACCGACATAGAAGATGATGCAATGTTTAAAGCATGAATGATTATTAAAACCAATATACTCTCAGAATATCATAACATATATTAATTTATGTTCTTTTTATAATTAGAGAATAGAAATGTATACATTGATGTTAACCATTAATAATTGATTATTTTTATTGAATAAAAATTCACAAAAAGTATATGTTTAAATTTTCTATATTAACTGTATCTGTAAAATAAGTGAAAAAAATAGTAGGACACAACTGAACTATAAAGCACATCAATATTGACATCATAGCCATTTTGGAGGTGATTAATGGGTGACGAATAATGAATTTTGAAACTAGCATAATAAATAATGCAATGAATAAATAAAACAATTAAAACCTGATGATTAAAATTATAAATTAATGATTATTAAATAGATAATAAGGACATATAAATAAATAATGTATATTATAAATAAATACTATTATATAAAATATTGTAAATATATTTCATAAATGAATTTATAATAGTACAAAATTTATTGTATATTTATTTAGGGAATGTTCCACCAAGAGGAAATCCAAAGAAAGTGTTTCCTTTACTCAATATACATTTCATTTAGTCATACTTTTTATCTTTGGATATATTATCTTTGTCAAGATAACTCCAACCACTTATATATTTCATGTGGTATTTTCCATTCCATACTTGGTAGATTTTATTCTCTTTCAAAAATTCACTTTTTAATCATTCTTATTTCACAAAGACATATTCATACCAATGAAAACCATTAAAATCTATTTCGGGAAATTTCCATTCATATCCATATTTTTTCTTATTAGAAACCATTATTTTCATTTTTTTGAAAAATAGTTAGTTATTCACTTCTCTATATTTATTTTTTATATTTTTCTTTATAAAAAAAATGAAAATGTACAATTCGATTATCATTATGGGTTTCATTAATATTTTAAAAATTATTTAATATTTATTTCATTATATTTTCATATATTATATATCTTATAATTTTCATTTATCTAATTATAGACTTTAGTATTTTTTTAATGATTCATTATTTGTATGATTAATTTTTAGAAAATTATATATAGTATTTATTTTTACCAATTTAATGGGATTTTTGATGTGATATACAATATTATCTTTGTTAGAAAATTCTCATTAATACACCATTTCAATTTCACTAATATTTTCTTATTAATTTAAAAATGTATTAACATATATGGAAAATATATTTAATATACCACCCTCTAAATATTCATATGTTCTGACACTTTTGGATGATTTAAGTTTGTGCATCTTTTCAACCAATTTCTCATTTCATCATATGTTATAATGTATGAGAATTTTATAGAACATATATTATTTTCATGAATTTTTCAAAGTATGTTGTATGATAGGTTTGATGTGGAATAGAAATATATGGTTCATCGTTATGTTAAGGCTATAACTAAAATTTTATATCACTCCAATGAGTTACTAAAGTCATTGTATCTCAAAAAATCTACATGGGTCACCAGAGGATAGTCTAGGTTGACTAGGTTATGGAAACATATATTATCATAGTCTACAATGATATGAATTTCCTGTTGTTTAACATTTAATTATATTAAAATTTTATATACTAATGTTTTCTCCACATTCCAATGTTATGCACTATTTATCATGGTTATTATATGATGTTATCATATTATTATGATATTCGATATGTTATTCTTTCATAATGATCCTTTTAAGGTAAAATGTCCTAATAACATGATCTATATTATCATGTCATCCCTTTTAATCAACTATTATGTGATATGTTCTATTTTAATTAACTATTTCTCCCATTTTCATATTTCCTCACACGTTTATGATCTAATAATTTACTAATCATTGATATTTTTTCTAATTGAGCATCTGAAATAAATCCTTCTTATTTTTTCAATTTACATATTAAAATATATGTCAAAATATAAATTGATGGATATATTCTATAAAGGTTTTTTTGGTGATATTAATGCACTATTTTTAATTAATATAGTTACGTATATATTTCAAAAAAATAAATATTTGGGTCTTGGGAGAGTGTTTTATTTTTGTTATGTAAATTTTAATTATGATTATAATGTAGTATATATATATTTTCCTAATATATGATCATAGGAGTCAATACAATTATGTTGAAAATGGTGTGTTGATCCCAAAACACTGTTGGAAGAAATAATGTGTCAAAAATTTTCACCATCAAGTAGGGAATATTCCTTAAATATCATGCCTCTATATTTTCTTATGTCATTATAAATATTTACTAGCATGAAATTTATAGTTTTCAGAATAATTAACCAATTCATTTATAATTTATTTCTCAAACCAAGTGTGGTCTAATTATGATTTCCATGGTATATAATTTCTCATTTTTCTTCATGAGTTTAAAAAATTAATTCATTGATTTTGTATTCCCTAAAAACCATTGGGTAAAATATGACTATATTCTTGACCATGTTTCCTTAGAAATTTTCTTATATTAAAAAAATCATGTTATTTTAATCCCAAGGAATGTATTTTGAAATTATTTTGGGTGGCTGTAAACAAACCAGAAAATGATTTTCTTCATTACCATATCTTCCTTTCCTCTTATATTTCTCTATTTTTAATGAAACATCAACACCAACACTGGATGAGGAAGATGGTTTGAAAATTTTATATGATCATAAAATCAGTGAGTAGGAATGTTGAAGGAGGTGGGGTTTCTGGGATTAATAAGTAACAATATGGAATAAGGTCAGATGTAATGGCTTGGTCGATACAGATGAGGCGTGTGAGGTGTTTAATGAACAATGAATAATGTTAAAATGGTTGTAAAAGTGAATGGATAGATTGTATCACTAGAGATATGATTTTCATACCACAAAAGGAATCATTATGGTCCATGTAAGTGGAGAAATTGGTGGTGGGGGTGACCGTAAGGGGGAAATGTGACATGCATCCCACTGATATTTCAGGATCTAATATTTATGACTATAAATTTTTTAATCCTTTATGAGGCACATTGTGAACTAGTTTCCCAGTGGATCTATCGTTTAAAAAGGATTCAAACTATCACATAGAATATTACTATAATGTACTTATAATATATTCCATATAATGAAACACTTCGGTTGGCACACTATTTTAAATTTCTCAAGAGGCCTAATTATGGATAACATGAATCATCTATCATAATGGGTGACATGGGATTGTATAAGAGTATATTCCATGATAAATAGTTATTTTTAGACATCTTGTATTCAACGATACAAATAACGTATATTTTACACACAACTTAGGAATTTCATGAAGTACATGCCTAGGTGGTCCAAGTGTAACACATGTCATATACTCTACATGAAATTCTATATTTATGAACTCCCATCAATTTTTTAGCGGTCATACACAAATAGTAAATATTGGAGTACATGTCATGTATTCATGCTATATGGTATGTTGTATATGATCATTACAAGACCATATAGAGGAATTAGTTCAATATGACATAAACAACACTCGAAATTCTATATAGGATAATCACCAATGAATTAGATGATAGTCATATATGCCCTAGATAATACCAAGGAACACACATCATGTCCAGGGCAGTACATGCCATATAATATACCTTTTTAATTTTTTTATCTTCTCATCTGGATGAGAGAATCATACATACGAACAATCCAATCTAATATTTTTTTTACATAGAACATGTTTTCAAATTTATCGTTATCATATAGGGATTTTTTTTAGTATTTTTTAGTAAATAAGTTTTCGTAAATCATAGAGATGATGATGGGTCAGGGTGGTTGAAATAGTTAGAGAAAACATGGGGTTGGTAACCCCCTTTCATCATACCAATTCAAGGGTGTGGGTCTTCCATACACAAAGAAGAGTAGGAAAGAGTAAAAACTATCGAGTCAATAAGGTTTCCTTATGACTTTTCCATTTCTATATGTTTTGAAAATCAAAATCACATTATCTTAAAGAGAACTATATACTCCAAATATATTATTTTCATAAGGAAAATTTACATTATCTAATGAATTCTTTTTCCATAACTCTATTTTCATTATCTAATTTTATAAACTCGCTAAATAAAACTCTTTTTTATTTCTAAATCCAAAAATAAGATTCTTATCTAATACATAGAAATCTTATAATTCCTTGGATATAGAGTATTCTTTTTTTAGACTCCGAATTCTCCGAAATTCAGAATCATATTTTTCTAAAATTCAATCTCGAAATTCTATAAATTTAAGAATCCTAATTATGTGAAATTCAGTCCCCAAATTCTCTAAAAATTATACTCTGAATTCTCTGAAATCTATACTCTGAAATACCCGAAATCCAGACTAGGAATTCTCAAAAATTCATAACATGAATTATTTCAAATTCAAACTCTGAATTCTCTGAAATTTAGACTCCATGTTCTCTGAAATTCAGACTCCAAATTCTCTGAAATTCAGACTCGAAATTATCCAAAATTACAACTCCAAATTCTCTAAAATTCAGAATCCATAGTCTTTGAAATTTAGTTTCCTGACCCGTCCCCTAGGGCCCATGCCGTGACTACCCCAAGCCCACCTTCCATAGGATAGGGGCTGGTGACTAGCATTAAAGGCGTAAATCCCTAAAACTGGGAAGGCATTGTCTTTAGAAACTATAAACACACACAATAGAGTAAGGTGGAAGCAAAACACTAAGAAAAATGGTATACAAAAGGAGTGATGAAAAGTAAATGGGTCAGAAATACAAACCCAACTGTAAAGTACAAGTAAAAAAGTGAAAATAGGTTCTTGATCATCCACCGGGAAATCCTACCTGAAGGGTAGGTACATAAAACTTCCATAGCCCTCCAAATCTTTCTGTCACCTCCATGTACTATTACGACGTGTGGTCCACCTCCAGGGACTGTCCAATCCTGATCCACTCAGCCTCAGTTAGCGATGTCCGTCGTCTGCAACTAACACAATGTGGTGTGGGAAAAGACCGTGCAGGGGTGAGTATAAAAATACTGAGTAGGGACCCCGATACCCTCAAGGTCTAACCAAATTCCAACAAGGATAGACCACAAAGTATGAAATCAACAGATAACCCCACTTAGGTGTATGCCTATACATATACAAAATTTATCATGTAATCCAACTCAATCATGAGGTAAACACAAATGTTATTAACTCAGCTCAAACGAAGATTTTAGTCTAGGGGTAGAATCAAATAACATCCCCAGTCACATTGTCGAACCCTCAGCTACTGGAGAACTCCTCCTCTATCAGGTATAGTGGGCCTACCGTACAACCAAGGGTCCTGCTCCTGTAATCACGGAGAAAAGTCACTGACGAGCCTCATAGAAAGGGATGATCCTGAAAGAAGTCATCAGGTAACCCACTGCCCAGCCCAGCTGGAGGGTAAACCCTAAGAGGTCATCAGTCAACCCACTGGCCAGCCCAGCTGGAGGGTAAACCCTAAGGTCAACAGGTAACCCACTGCCTAGCCCAGCTGGAGGGTAAACCCTAAGAGGTTGTCGGGTAACCCACTGCCCAATCTAGCTGGAGGTTAAACCCTAAAGGTCAACGGGTAACCCACTGCCCAGCCCTACAGAAGGGTAAACACTAAGTTAGATTGGTAACACATTGCCCATCCCTACTGGAGGGTAAACCCGGAACTAATCTGATAACTCCGTACTATGATCGCTCGTCTCTGGGAGGATTCACTCCACGAGCTACATGTCGATACTCCAACTATCATTAAGTCCCATGTAGAAGTATCTTAAAAGTTTTCCTCATCATAGGGGTTTCAATGCAATAGATGGAACGCCAATCAGACGCTCGGTCTGTGAGTTATTATCCTTTTAGTACTGGGGGCCCAGTTGGATTCGTGTACGATCCAACCTGACCATATCACAACATTACCCTGAACTCCAGTGGGGTATACTTAAGGGACCTTCATGCTCTGAGATTACCAGCGTCGCTGACGGTTCGTCAAACGGGCGTCCAGTACTAAAGTTATGGCCAAAGGATGTATAGGGCCATTAGTGGGCCTGGGTCCGGTCCGACCCTGTCGGACCGACTCATCCCAACCCTGTCTGGGCCGACCTGTTCTGGGTCAACCCAGTCATCTCGTAAGGTTCGGCCCGATCTGTTGGGCCTGGTGTAGCGGACTACGGGGGTGGTTCAGCTTGGAGGTCACCACGTAGGCGTCTCGGTCCGGAGGTCGGGATCGGTTCAGACAGTACGGTGCGGGGCACGGCCCGGTCCGGAAGGCTAAGCTGGTTTAGCCAGAAAAGCCGTGAGGGACGCCGCAAGATGGATCAGGATGCCGGGGGTAGGCCAGCAGGCAGGCCGGCGAGGTAGGCTGGCGGGGGATGGTCAAGCCGGCAGGGGCGTGGGCAGGCCGGCGGGGCGTGAGTAGGCCCGTGGGGCGTGGGTAGGCTGGCGGGGAGTGGGCAGGTCGACGAGTAGGTCGCGGGCAGGCCGGCATGGTGTGGGAAAGTGGGAGGTGCGTGGGGAGGCCGGCGAGCCGTGGGCAGGCGGGCGGGGTGTGGGCAGGTGGGCGTGGCGTGGGTTGGTCGTCGGGGCGGGGGCAGGCTACAGGTAGGCCGATGGGCCGCAGGTAGGCCGGCGGGCTGCAGGCAGGCCAGGGGGGTGCGGGCAGGCCGGCGGGGTGGGGGCAGGCTGGCGAGGCGGGGCAGGTCGGCACGCTGGGAATAGGATGATGGGGTGGGGGCAGGCCCCAGACAGGCTGATAGGGCTGGTGGGAGGCTGCAGGCAGTCCCCACGGGGCGCGGCAAGGATGGCAGGGCATCGGGTAGGGCGGGCGGGGCGGGCGGGGCGCGAGTAGGCCGCACTGGGCACCGGGCAGGCCGCGCGGGGCGCCCGATAGGCCATGGGCTGGATAAAAGGGGCACGGGCAGGCCACACGGGGCACCGAGCAGGCCAGGCGAGGCGCCGGAAAGCCACAGGCAGGCCAGCGAGAGGCCGAGGGCGGGCAGGCCAGTGGCCGAGAGGAGGCCGATCAGGTAGGGTCAGCGCGGCTCAGGCCGGCGCGGGGCAGCGGGGTGCGACCAGGAGCACCGGTGCGCTGTGGGGCGACATGGTTTACATAGGGCATAGGTAGCGCGGTCTTTGTCATCGTCGCCTTCATCGTCTCATCATTGTTACGCCACCATGCGGGAGAATTCCACATGAAAGAAAATCGACGGGGGATGTCAGACCATGTTAGGATAGCCCGTATCCTACATGGTTATGGTGATAGCAAACGGTTCATAATAACGAAGCTCAAAAACCATAATTATCCATAAAGGAGGGAAGAACAAGCCACTCAAAAGAATTTAATCCCCCTACCATTGATTTTCAGTCGTCGATGTTGACGTTGTGGGATAAAGCTGAAGGAGTTCGCCGTTCATCACGTCCACTATGCACTCCAAATCCAGAGTTGTGTCGGCTCTTTGACGATGATGTAGAGGGTAGGTCTGTTGTGGAAAACACTCCACATCGGTAGAATCTGAGGAAGGAAGTCGAAGTCACTCCATGCTGGCGTTCTTCGTTCTTCGTTCTTTGTTGGGAGCTTTTCTCCCAAGTTGTTCTCTTCCTAAGCACCCCCAAATGAAAAATGCCAACCAAAAATAATATATTGTCTATTATTTTAGTTGTTGGCACAAAATTAAAATTAGTGAATTAAATTTAATTGGCACATCCTAAATAATTCATGAGTGTTTGGAAAAATTAATTAGAGGAGTTGGCACCAATTAATTAAAGGAGAGATCAAGAGGCTCTCCCTCATTAATGAGGGAGAGTTGAGAGGTTTTACTCTCCTCCCATTAATAGGGGGATTAGCACTGTGTGGTCCCCACGTCGTAACCTCTCATGGGAGGTTAGATTCGGGTGGTCCCCACCACCATAATCTCTCTTGGGAAGTTAAGGTGTGGTGGTCCCTCCTCCAACTTCCATGAATAGATTTTAACAACCAAACACCCACATGGTGTCTCAAATAAAAATAAAGTGAAGATCACATTATTTTATTATTTTCCAAGAAAAACCAAATCCTATCTTTTAAACTCGACCCACTGTCATCGACGTGAAAGTCTTATTAACTGAATACTGGCGGTGTGAGTTCAATGGTTCCCTCTGATTTCAATTTCGAGTACCAGTTAAAAAGATATAAAAATCTGCTCGCATGTTTGCAGAACGTACCCTAACAAAACATCATAAATTGATTCCTAGCACACTGGGCCTTGGAATAACAAGCCGTCAGTTTTCGCGGACTCGTAAAATTCACATGTATTTAATAAAAAAATTCCATAGAAATTATGGGTCTTTACATTCTCCCCACTTTAGATATTGACGTCCCCGTAAGATACAACTCCAACTATGAGAACAAGTGGGGGTATTGGGAACGCATCTGAGTCTCCCACTCCCATGTGGTCTCCTGGAGGTTCCTGTTCGGCCAACGAATGTGCACTAGAGGAATCGACCGTCCATGTTGGACCAACTCCTGTCGAACCTCAATCTCTATTGGAACATCCGTGAATGTCACCCCATCGTTGACGTCCAGCTCTCTATGGTCGAAGATATTAGAAGGGTCATGCATGTGTCTCCTCAGTTGACATACGTGGAAGACGTCCTACACCCCGTGCAACTGAGGTATAGGAGCCAAGAGATAATCCACCTTACCTATTCTACTGAGGAACTAGAAAGTTCTGATGAATCTCGGAGAAAACATGCCACCTCGGCCAAATCTCTATAGACCTCGTCGAGGTGAGACCCATAGAAAGATGTGGTTGCCATCCTCGAACTCCAAAGGCCTCTGTCTCTTATCAGCATACGACTTATTCCTACTCTGTGCAGTCTTCATCTACTCCTAGATGATTTGCACCTTCTCTGTGGTAGCTCGTACCATCTCTGGTCCCACTAGTGCTGACTCCCCTTGGTCTCTCCAACACAATGGTGATCTGAAAGGCTGCCCGTATAACATCTCTTAAGGTGTCATCCCAATGGTGGAGTGACAAATAATGTTGTAGGAAAAATCCACCATAGGTTAGTAATCATACTAGCTGCAACCGAAGTCGAGGAAAAAAGAATATACCATGTCCTTGAGGGTCTATATGGTCCGCTCCATCTGACCATCCATATGTGAATGGAAGGCGGTGGTCAGACCAAGCTGTATCCCGAAAGCCTCCTACAACCCCTTCCATAGCCGGGTAGTAAACCATGCATCAAGATTGAAGACAATAGTTGATATTACACCATGTATCCACACAATATCTTTCTCATAGAGTCATCCCAAGATCTCTATTGAACCCTGCTCTCTGATCGGTAGGAAGTTGGCTGAATAGGTGAGTCGATCAACAATCACCCAAATCCAGTCGTGACCCCTGGATGTAATTGGAAGACCTGTCATGAAGTCCATGGATATCCCATCCCACTTTTATGCTAGGACCTCTAAAGGCTGAACCAAGCCTATTGGTACCTGGTGCTCCGCCTTCACTTGCAGACATGTGAGGCATTGAGAGACAAAATCTGCAACTACATTCTTCATACCTGGCCACCAATACTACCGTCAATGGTCTTGTTACATCTTCGCCACTCATGGATGTATCCCCGAGGGGATGTGTGGAACTCCCTCAACACTTCCCCTTGAAGTGACACTAATACCATAGTACATCCTCTGAAGAGAATTCTGTGCTCCACACCTTCATAAAATCCATCAGGTGCCTGCCCTATGGATATCTGAGCACGTCGTGTCTCGTAGTCAGCGTCCCCATGTTGTGCCTCCCTGAATCGCGAAAGAAGTGGGTGAGTGACTATAAGAGACTTAGGAAAAGATTCTCCATCTCTATCCACAAAGGATATCTACAAATCGGCCAGCAACTCGATTTCTTCACCTAGTATATGTGCACCGGTTCTCCTACTGAGTGCATTTGCAACAACGTTACCCTTCCTAGTAGTATATACTAGCTCAAAGTCATAGACCTGAAGGAACTGAAGCCAAAATCACTGTCTTAGGTTCAGGTCCTTTTGAGAGAAGATATACCTGAGACTCTTGTGATTAGAGTACATGGTAAAAAGTTAACTCATTAGATAGTGTTACCACATCATCAAGGCGAAGACCAATGATGCTAACTCTAGGTCATGGGTAGCATAGTTCTTCTTGTGCTGTCTCAACTGATGAGAACCATACGCGATCACTACTCGCTCCTACATCAGTACACACCTGAGTTTGGTCCCTGATGTGTCGCAGTAGAATACGTACCATACGCCTTCCTCTAGAAGCCTCAAGATGGGGGCACCAGTCAGCCTCTACCTCACCTCCTGAAATCTCTACTGGCATCTCTCCGACTACATGAAGGGTTTCCCATTCTTCTTCAAGGATGATAGTGGTGATGAAACTCTAGATAATTCTGGGATGAACCTCTGGTAGTACACAGCCAATCCCAGGAAACTTCGTACCTCTGTCACACTCTTGGGTGGCTCTCAAAAAAGTACCACCTTAATCATCATTGGATCCACTGCAACTCTATCCCCCGAGATGACATGTCCCAAAAAGTGAACATCCCAAATCCAAAACTTGCACTTTAAGAGCTTACCATAACGCTGGTTCTCTCAATGTGTGTCTAGTAATACCTTCAAATGGTAGACATGCTCCTCCTCAGTAGTCGAGTAGATCATAATGTCTTCGATGAAGACTACGACAAAGTGATTGAGGCATGGTTGGAAGATCCTGTTCACGAGTCCCATGAACACTGATGGAGCATTGGTTATGCCGAAGGGCATAACCAAGAACTCATAATGGCCATATTGACACATGAAGGCCATCTTCTACACATCATCGTCTTGAACTCTAAGATGGTGATATCCTGATCTAAGGTCTATCTTTGAGAACCATCGTGCTCCTTTCAGCTAATAAAAGAGGTTGTTAATCATTGGGAGTGGGTACTTGTTCTTCACGATCACATGGTTTAGGTGATGGTAGCTGACAAGAATCCTCACGCTCCCATCCGCCTTCTTGGCGAACTAAATCAAGGCTGACTAGGGAGAAACACTGGGCCAGATGAATCCTTTCCCCTACAAGTCCTCCAATTGTACCTGCAGCTCACGAAGCTCAACAGAACCCATCCGAAACGCTGGTGTGGATATCGGTGCCCTCCTGGGGTATAGGTCAATGTAAATTTCCACCTATTTGTGAGGAGTTTACCTCGAACATTTTCACTTAAAATATCTGCATACTGGTCCACCAATTCTGGATAGATCAGAATATCCACATTAACTTCTCTAAGGGTAATTCAGGCCAACTGATGAGTGATTGGTTGCATGATCCACCGAGTAAGTCTTTCATGTGCTGCAAAGGCTCCCTTCTCACTAGTGAAGGTGAAACTTGTCCCATTCATGTGGAGACACCACACATTACGCAAAATACAGTTGATCTAAGCATTGACTGTAGATAACCAATCCATACACGAGATGACGTCGTAAGGACTCGACACTGCTACAAGGAGATCCCAACCGAAGCTCTCACCTCTTATAGTATGCTCGCACTTCCGGCACCAGTGCGTGATTTTCAATTCTACTCCCATAGGAGTCTCTAGCCGTAATGATCGAGCTAATGGATCCATCGAAATCTCAGAGCTTTGAATGAGGTAAGTGGCAATGAAAGAGTGACTAGCAGCAGTGTATATATGTACTGCAGCTAAGGTATAGTAGACACAAATCGTACCTAGAATAATCTTCAGAGTGTCATGGTTGTATGCTTCAGCTTCCTGAAGCTGAGCTCTTTCATGTCCACCTTCTCCCTATGGGCGGGGTGGAACTCCTGGTGGTGGTGGTGTTAAAACCTCAAAATGTCGCCCCCCGCCAACTACTCGACCAGATCCTCTACCACATCCGCTTACTCCCTGCAGACCACCTCGATCGAATCTCTTTCTCTGCCTGGGTGGTCCTTCGACCATCTGCTAATCATCTGAACAGCTGGTCAAATTGTCATGAGGCATGTGACCATGCCCACCGCATGAGTAACACTGCATGGTCCTGGCATGTATGCCACTACCCCGGGTTCCCCACACAAATGTTTTTGAGTCATGCGGTTATCCACCCATGGGTCTGGTCCTCTTGGACCTCTGTGTAATCTGTCTACTTCTATTTACAGAAGACTCCGCTGTATGTCAACTAGTGGTGGGTCTCACTGTCGGAGATTGCTCATCAAGGAAACTCTCTACCAGAAGGGATCTCTCTAGCACCACTACCTACATCGGAATGTTGAGTGAGATCATCGAATACCTGATCTCTTTCCTAAGACTTTTCTCGAAGGTTTGGGACCTGATGAATGGGTCCCACACTATATCTGTGGAGTAGCATGAGAGGTCGGTGAACCTCACAGAGTGCTGAGCTACCATCATGCTACCCTACTGTAGATGCAATAACACCTATATCCACACCGCACAAAGGGTGGCTGGGACAAACTCCACCTGAAACAGGCTCTCAAAGTCTATCCATAATTGCGTCATTCGTCATGGACCAGGAGCATCATGCTCTACCATCTTCCTGCTACTTCCTGTAGAAGGTTCGCAACATGAATCACCATGAGGTCAGATGGTGTCCCTACTAGTCGGAAAACTCTCACCACAACCTCTAGCCAATCCTCAGACACCTATGGGTCCATCTCTCCCCTGAACCTAGGTGTCCTATGGCACTGGAACTCATGCAACGGGCTCAAGTGGCATGAATCGTCTGCTACTGGGGCTGGTGGCATTGGTGACCGAACGGGGTGTGGTACCACTGGTTCCTCCACTAAAAAAAAGCCCTGCAAAGAGGCCTTGTCACTCGGTGGGATATTTGTGCGTACAAATCATGGGGCTCTAGTTGGTCGTCTGCGGAGAGGCATCCTGAAAGAAATAGATGTGACATGGTCAAAATATTATATTTGGTGAGCTGACCTGGTTGAGCTGACATAAATAAAACTTTTGAAAATACACACACAATCAGTGTTTTCATGCACACAGTCAAAAGTTAGTAGTCGGGGTCCTGGTGTATGGATATGTTGGTATCCGAACCAACAAGAGACTCCCTGAATAGAAAACCACACTCAGTACCCTTAACACTATTGCTTCATAGAAAATATCAGAGTCCTATGTTCTGCGATAGAATCGACTCCTCTATTACCAATTTGTCACGAACCATCCCCCAGAGCTCGTATCATGACTACCCCAAGCCCTCCTTCAATTTTCTAGGGGTTGGAGACAAGCACCAAAGGCGTAAATCCCTAAAACTGGGTAGACATTTCCTTTAAAAACATTAAACACACACAATAGAGTAATATGGAAGAAAAAAACTAAGTAAAATTGTATACAAAAGGATTGATGAAAAGTAAAGGGGTTGGAAATACAATTCCAACATTAAAGTACAAGGAAAAAATGAAAACAACTCCTGGATCGTCCATAGGGAAATCCTACATGATGGGTTGGTACAGAAATCATCTACAGCACTCCGTATTCATCTATCACCTCCGTGTACTGCCACCCCGTGTGGTCCACCTCTAGGTACTGTCCAGTCCTGATCCACTCATCCTCAGTCAGCGTTGTCCGTCATCTGTCACCAACACAACGAGTTGTGGAAAAATCATGTGCAGGGGTGTGTATAAAGATACATAGTAGGGACCTCAAGACCCTCATTGTCTCACCAAAATCAAACAAGGATGAACCAAAAATTATGAAATCAATAGATAACCCCACTTAGTTATATGCCCATACATATACCAAAGTTATCAAGTAATCCATCTTAATCATAATGTAAACACAAAAGTTACTGACTCATCTCAAACCAATATTTTACTCTAGGGGTAGTATCAAATGACATCCCCAGTCACATTATCAAAACCTCGGCTACTGGAGAACACCTCCTCTATCCAGTACAGTGGTCTTACCGTACAACCAAGGGTCCCGATCCGATAATCACGGAGAAAAGTCACTGACTAGATTCATAGAAAGAGATGAGTCTGAAAGAACTTGTTGGGTAACCCACTACCCAGCCCAGCTGGAGGGTAAACCTTAAGAGGTCTTCGGGTAACCCACTGCCTAGCCCATATGGACGGTAAACCCTAATGTCAACAGGTAACCCACTTCCTAGCCCAGCTAGAGGGTAAAACCTACGAGGTCGTCGGGTGACCCACTGCCTAGTCTAGCTGGAGGGTAAACCCTAAAGGTCAATGGGAAAACCACTGGCCAACCCAGTTGGGGAGTAAACCCTAAGATCAACGGGTAACTAACTGCCCAGCCCCGGTGGAGAGTAAACCTGGAACAAGCCTGATAACTCTGCACTATGCTCTCTAGTCTCTAAGAGGATCCTCTCCACAAGCTACAGGTCGATACTCCAACTATCACGATATCCCACGTAGAAGTATCTCTAAGTTCCGCCTCATCATAGGGGTCTCAACGCAACAGATGGCACGTGAATCAGACGCCCAGTCTGTGAATTATTAGCCTTTTAGTCCTGTGGGCCGGGTTGGATTCTTGTATGATCCAACCTGACCGTATCTCAACTATACCCTAAACATTAATGGGGTATACTCAAGGGACCTTCATGATCCAAGATTACCAGTGTCGATGACGGTTCGTCAAATGGAAGTCAGGTGCCAAAGATATGGCCCAAGGATGTAAAGGGTCAATAGTGGGCCCAGGTCTGGTCCGACCCGATCGGACCGACTCGGCCCAACCCAGTCTGGTCCCACCCAGTCTTGGTCGACCCGATGAGACCCACTGGGTATGTCCCGACCCATTGGGAAGGTCATCCCGCTAGCTTCGGCCCGATATGCTGGGCCCGGGCTAGTGGACTGCGGGGGCGGTTCTTCCTAGAGGTCACCGCATAGGCAGCTCAGTCTGGAGGCTGGGGTCAGTTCGGCTAGCATTGCGTGGGGCACGGCCCGGGAAACTCTGTCTGGAAGGCCATGCCAGTTTGGCCAGCAACGCCTCTTGGGACTCTGCGGGCCAACTAGGGAGGCTGGGGGCAGCTAGGCCGGGCGCGCGGGAGGCCACAGGTTGGCCGTGCGGGGTGCGAGCAGGCCGACAGGGCGTGGGCAGGTTGCGCGGGGTGTCGGTAGCCCGACCGGGCACCAGGCAGGCCACGGGCAGGGCACGTGGGGTGCAGGGAGGCCGCGTACAGGCTGCGCAGGGTACTAGGCATGCAGGGCGGGGGACCAGGCATGAAGGCGGGAGGCCGAAGTCAGGCGGGACTGAAGCCGGGCAGGACTGTTCGGCACGGCTCGGGCCAGAGTGGGCCGACGGTGTTTGGCTGGGAGAACCAGGGAGACACGGGGGTGGCGCGGTTCACGGAGGTCACGGGTAGCGTGACCTTTGTCATCGCCGCCTTCGTCACCTCATCTTTGTTACGTCACTATGTCGAAGAATGCCACAAGAAGGAAAATCCACGGAGAATGTCAGACCATGTTAGGTAAGCCCTTATCCTCCACGTTTATAGTGATAGAAAATAGTTCATATGAATGAAGCTCAACAACATTCAATATTCAAAAAGGAGGAAAGAAAAAGGCACTCAAAAAGAATTTAATCCCCCTATCATTGATTTTTGGTCGTCGATGTTGAAGTCACAGGAAGAAGACGAAGGAGTTCTTCATTCGTCGCGTCTACCATAGACTCCCAATCTAGAGCTGTGTCGGCTCGTTGACGACGTTGCGGAGGGCTGGTCGGTTGTGGAAAACGCACTACATCGGTAGGATCCGAGGAAGGAAGTCGAAGTCGCTCCTCCCTGGCGTTCTTCATTCTTCGTTGGGAGCTTTTCTCCCAAGCTCTTCTCTTCCCAAGCACCACCAAATGAGAAATGCCAACCAAAAATAATAGATTGTCTATTATTTTAGTTTTTGGGACAAAATTCAAATAGGAGAATTGAATTTAATTGGCCCCACATAATTAATGCATGAGTGTTAGCACAAATTAATTAGAGGAGTTGACACCAATTAATTTAAGGGGAGATCAAGAGGCTCTCAATCATTAATGAGGGAGAGGTGAGAGGTTTTACTCTCCCCACATTAATATGGGGGTTTAGCCTTGTGTGGTCCCCACATCGTAACCTCTCAAGGGAGGTAAGATTCAGGTGGGCCCCACCACTATAACCTCTCATGGGATGTTATGTTGTGGTGGCCCCACCTCCATCTTCCATGAGGATATTTTAACCTCCAAACATCCACATGGTGGCTCAAAAAAAAAAATAAAGTGAAGATCACTTTTTTTATTATTTTACATGAAAACCCAAAAACTATCTTTTAAACTCGACCCACTACCATCGAAGTGAAAGTGTTCTAAAGAAAATACCAGTGCTGCGAGTTCAACGGTGCCCTCAGATTTCAATTCCGAGAACCTGTTCATAAGTTATAAAAACCTGCTCATACGTTTACTGAACGTACCCAAACAAAACTTCCGAAATTGATTTCAGGCACACTGGGCCTCAGAATCACGCACTGTCAGTTTTCGCATACTCGTAAAAGTCCCATGTATTTATGAAAAAAAAATTCATGGAAATTCAAGGTCTTTACATTTAGTGTCCGAATTCTATTAAATTCAGGCTCTGAATTCTCTATAATTCAGACTTTTAATTATCTGAAATTCATACACTGAATTCTCTAAAATTCAGACATCGAATTCTCTATAATTCAGACTCTGAATTCTTCAGATTTTACTCTCTAAATTCATCCAAATTCATATTCCAAATTGTTAAAAAAATTTAATACAAATTCATCAGAATTTAGACTCCCAATTACTTAGAATTCAACTTCTGAATTCATTGAAATTCAGAATCTGTAATCTATTGAATTCATATTTTGAATTCTTTATAAAATAGAATCTGAATGTCCATGTCTTATTAACTCTGAATGTTTATTTGGTTAGACTCTAAATTCCATTTTTTTCATAGACCTTGAAAAATAGATTTGATTAACTAAATTCATTTTCCTAACACTTGTTATAATTATAAAACGATGTCGTGCAATCTGTTTATAACTAACTGTTGGTTAAGTGAAACGTGTACAGGTCGCTCCAAAATTCAATGAAAATATAACTGTTGGAGGAGGGAGCCAACCGTTAATGTTGTGCCTATAAATAGGATCTCATTTGAACAACCTCACAACTATTCCATAAATCTAGAGATTACATGTTATTGATGTTATTTCTAGAGAGAGATACTCCCATGCCTTGTGGGTACAGATCATTTTGTTCATCTAGCTTCATGCGACTCTGATTGTTGCTGAGTACAATCAAGGACTTCTAGGGATGGGAAGAAAGAGGTGCAGACTAACTTAATGTTTGAGGTCTTTTAGTGATAGGAATATAGAGGTGTCAACAACCTTAATATTTGAGGGTTTTAGGGGATAATAAGACAGATTCTGATATTCCTATCAATGGCTTACCCTAGTGTGAGTAAGAATGAATTTTTGGAATGTATAAATCAAGGGACCTTTATATCTGGTTGTTAGATACCCTACTCTTTAGGGTAAATGATTTCATACTTATTACATGTTTTTTTGGTTTATTTCCTCTTTATTTTGATAAAGGAAGAATATAGACCCTTCTTATTCTTTCAAATTATTTTATGTACTCTGAGAAATATGATTCTATATATTTTAATGTAGAATCATTTCCATGTAAAAATTCGGTATGTTTCATTTTTGGAACCATATTTCCAGAACCAAGAAATATTTTCATATAGAATTGTTTTAGGGTTTTTGAATTTACCTAGTTTAACATAGTTAAATATAGTTTTCCTTATGATTAAAAATGAATGTTTTTTAACGTACAATTCACCCACTCTTGTAATAGAGCATCTACATTCATATTTCAATCCTACAATTGGCATTAGAGGAGGTATATCAAATACTTATATTCCCATATAAGTTTCTTGCTCAGGTTTTCCATGTTCTATATTTTATTGATAATCTTTTCTTTCTTATATTTATCCTAGATATTTTTTTTCTTTATTTACAAAACTTATATATTAACAAGATTTTGTGGAAAGATATTTTCTTATAGAATGGAAGGAATGAATATTGGTTTTATTTACTATCTAAATATTATTAGATAACATATTTTTTATTGTAATGATTACAGTACTGGAGAGATCGAATGAAGAATTTTTTTATTAATACTAGAGTATAAAAAAATTTCTTGCTTACTGGATATTAGAAAATTCACGACAAGGAAGTCAAAACCTTAACCAAACAATAAAAGTTAGAATATCAACTAAATAACCAGGTACAAAATAATATTTTCTGTTCTATGACTAGGAATATATATAGTCAAATTTCTTCATGTGAAACTTCTATCTATATCATAAAGAAACTTGATGTTACAGATTTTGGTACTTCTATAATGATAGAGACTAGAAGATCTATGCTTAGAGCAGAATATCGTGGATTTTTATTTCTTTTGGAGAACCAGTTAGCCAAGTGCAACAAAGATTTATGAAAATTTTCTATAGTTTATAGTCTATGGGATGGAACGGTCTTGATGATAAAGATCTTGTGTAAATGATAATTGATGTCATACCAAATGAGTTGGAATAAAAAAGGACAGCTATTGATGAAGATAGGAAAGTACCTCAAATTACTCTTGATGAGATTTTTGGAAATCTTCTTCAACATGAGACAATAATGAAAATAGATAATGACATGAATAAAAAGAATAATGGAAATGGAAGTGTATCCTTTATTACTACTAAAGATGAGACTCTGAAAATGGTTATAAGATCCATGTCTTAAAAAATCACTATTCTATCTTAATCTATTGAATGTGAACATTCTGAAAATGAGCTAGCTAATCTTCATCAATGGATGAAAAAGATAGTGGGAAAGAAATACTTTCACTATATATATAAGAAAAAATAAAGAAAAAAAGAAATAATCAAAAGTCACATGCCATGATTGTAAAAGGGATGGACACATCATGGCTGATTGTACCATGATCAAAAGAAAATATAGAAAGTAAATGAATTTTGAGAGAAATATGAAGAAATATTATAAGAATAAGGCTAAGAATGTTTTGAAAGCCAGTGATACATGGAGTTCCAGTGGTGGTGACTCATCAGATAAATCTTCATAGTATAAATCTTCTAGTCAGAAGAATCTCGGTCTTCTATCCAAACAACCTATTGAAAATCATTGTCTCATCGATAAGGAACACAATGTCGAATATATTACTACTGAATCCATGAATTAAAATTATACTAAAGATAAATACTATGAGCCTTTATATAAATAATAATTTTTTGATGAAGATAACTCTTTACCTTCTTATGATTAAGTTTATTGATTTTCTAAACATCTTGAAAAAGAAAATTGAAAGATAAACTAGAAGATAGAGAATGAAAATTCTAGAATATATGTTTTAACCAAAAAGTATCAAATCATTCTAAAGACCAAGATCATAAATTTTTTAAATTTTTGAAGTGTTTCAAAAAACCATTAAGGAGTAAATTATAAGAAGGATGAACTTTCTAATGATCATGAGAATATAATTTCTAAGAATAAAATTTTAGAGGCTAACCCTAGTCCTAATACTAATGTTTTTTAGTATAAAAATTTGGTTATTAAACTAAAGTCAGAAATATTTTCCTTATGGAAATGTCTGTCAAACATTACCTTTGGTAAAGAAAAAATTGACAAGATTTATTCCCAAATTCATCCTTTAAAGAATCATTCTGGATATGGTTATATCTATTTTAAACCAGTCTTTAGTAATTACTATTTTGTTCCCCCAAGTGCTTCATTTTTCACTAAATTCCAATGTGGTTGAAATTTGGCGAAATTTTTTTCTTTAAACAAATACCAATCCTTTTGTTTTAGTAATTCTTATTTTTCAAAGAAAATGTGGATTCCTAAAATATTACTTTATGATATTTAGGGATCCAAGAATGTTTGGATTCCGAAAGTATAACTCTTTTATTTTTAAGAAAATAAAGAATATACCAACAGAAATACATGGTACATGGATAGTGGATGTTCCTCGAATATGAAACATTATAAAACATTCTTTGAAAAGAATATCTAGATGAAAGGAAGAAAAGTGTCTTTTGGAGATAATGATCAAGGAGAAAATGATGGTGTAGGTGATAATGTTCTTCTTGAAAAAACATTGATTTCAAATGTATTATTTGTTAAAGGTCTTAAGAACAACCTCATTTTCATATGTCAATTATGTGATGATCGTTTCCTTGAGAATTTTAAGAATGATAAATTCTTAGTATACAATTCCAAGGATGATTTTATTTACTCTGCTGACAGGAATGATAATGTATACATACTAAAATTAGAAGATGTTAGAAGACAATATACACCTTATCTTATAGAAATGGATGATAAATCATGTTAATGGAATTTATGGTTAGGTCAATATAATATTAGGAACTTATGTAGACTCTCGAAGAAAAGACTTGTCAAGATCTACTAGAGCGTAGATTTTATTATTAAAAAGATTATGATCCATGTCAATATGGAAGGAAGCATAAATCAAGTTTTAAATCAATTGGTGATGTATAAACTTCTGATGCACTATAGTTGGATCATATGGATCTTTTCATTCCAATAGAAACTGGATGTGTTTAGGGAAATATTTTGTATTTGTATTAGTTGATGATTACACAAGGTTTACATGGGTCTATTTTCTAATAAGGAAATATGAATCTTTTTCTTATTTAAATATTTATGAGGCCCATGTTAAAAATGATAAAAACCTTCCATTGATAACTATTCATATTGATCATGGATAAGAATATCAAATTTCTTATTTTGAAACTTTTGTTTAGTAAAAAAGTCATTACTCATAACATCTCAGCACCAAGAAATCCTCAATATAATGGTGTTCTTGAAAGAAGAAATAGAATTATTCAAGAGATATCTAGAACCATGTTGATTGAATACACTATTGCTAAGCACTTTTGGGATGATTCTATTAGTACTTCTTGTTATACTATAAATTGAGTTTTAATTAGAACTTTTCTTAAAAAAACTGTTTATGAATTATTGAATTGTAGAAAAGCTAGAAATCGTACTTCAAAGTATTTGGTTGCAAAGTATTCATTTTGACTAATAAAGATAACTTACATAAATTTTCACCCAAATCTGAGGAAGGAATTTTCTTGGGCTACTCCACATCTTCTAAGGATTATAGTGTTTTTAATAAAAACACATGTCCTGTTGAAGAAACATTACATGTAAAATTTGATGAAACTGGTCCTTTTATTTTTATACAACCTCAACATACATCGTCAGATGCATTTGAAAAAAATAATTTTCAACCCATCTAAGACGTTATTTCTGATAAGGAAAATTCTCAAGAAAATATTTCTAATGCATTTATCCTAGAATATTTCATACCATATATTGAAGAACTAGTTTTAAAAATCCAAAATCAATAGTTTCTTAAGACTCATATTTGTGATAGTATCATTGGTGATGTAAATCCATATAGAAGGACTAGAGGTTCCTTAAGAAATGAAGTAGAATATCTATCATTCCTTTCCCAATTAGAACAAAAAATCACAAATGAAGCTTTAGGTGATGATGATTAGATTGAATCTGCACAAGATGAGATAAATGAATTCAAAAGGAATATGTCTGGACCCCGGTTGAAAGACCTAAGGAAACATCTATAATTAGAGTAAAATGGGTCTTCCGAAATAAATATGATGAATATGGAATCATAGTAAGAAATAAAGCTAGATTTTTTTATAAAGGATATAATCAACAATAAGGAATATACTATGAAGAATCCTATGCTCCAGTAGCTAAACATGAATCTATTCACATTCTACATTCCCTTGCTAAATTATTTAATTTTAATCTTTTTGAAATGGAAGTAAAATGATTTTTCTATAACGGATAATTTCGAGAAGAAGCTTATGTTGAATAAAATTTTACTTTTGAAGGCACAAAACATACTAAACATGTTTTCAAACTTACCAAAGCTTTATATAGAATTAAACAAGACCCTAGAGCCTGGTATGAAAAGCATACAAGATTTTTATTGCAAACAAATTATGTTAAGGGAACTACTAATACAACCCTTTTATAAATAAAGATAAGAAAAATATTTTTTTTGGTCAAATTTATGTTGATAACATTATATTTGGTTCAACATTTAAATCTTTAACTTATTTGTTTGCGAATCTAATGAAATCTGAGTTTGAAATGAGTATGATGGGTGATTTAACTTTTCCCTAGGATTGCACATTTCTCAAAACCCAGAAGGAACATTTATATCTCAACATATGTATATTAAATATCATCTTAAAAAGTACATATTTGACATCACTAGACGTATAAGCGATCCAATCGTTACCTCAAATTCTCTTGATCTAGATGAAGCTAAGAAACTAGTAGATAAAACAACGTTTAGAGGTATAATATGAAGTTTATCATACTTGACAGTTATTTATCTAAAGATAAGGTTTTTTGTATTTTATGTGAAAGATATCAATCTAATAAAAATGAATTTAATTTAAAATAAGTAAAAATAATTTTTATAAATTTCACAAGAACCATGGATTTATGACTTTTCTACATTTCTGGAAATGATTTTGTTTTAAAAATATATTTGGATGTTGATTTTGGTGGATATAAAATGGATAAGAAAAGTACATCTAGAACATATCATTTCTTAAGAGATTCATTAGTTTCTTGGTCATTCAAAAAGAAACACTCAGTAGCACTCTCCACTGCTGAAGCTGAATATGTAGCAGCTAGAAGTTGATGTCCTCAAGTGTTGTTGATGCAATAAACACTCACCAACTATGGTATGAGTTTTACCAAAACATAGATATTGGGTGATTATACTAGTTCCATTGTCCTAAATAAAAACTATGCACATAACTCCCAAGAAATACACATACATATTAGACGTCACTTTCATAGGGACCACACACTTAAAAGTGATATAATTTTTCATTTTATTAGAATGCAAGATCAACATTAAGATATTTTTATAAAATCAATACCCTCCAATAGATTTTAATATATTAAAAAAAATATAGGAATGATCACAATATGGTTATCTTCCACATTAACTTATTTTTTGAAACCTATCTTCTTACATTAACTTCTTTTCAAATGGGGGTACATTTTCTTTGTTAATCAAAAAGTAATTTGGAATCAAAAATTTTCATAATCATATTTTTTTGTAATCAAAATTTTTCGTAATAAAATTTTTTTAAATTAAAATTTTTGGTGTCATCATTTTTTCGTTTTCAAAAAATTGGATTAAATTTTTTGAAAACAAATCCAAAATTATAAATTTTCCTTCCATAATAAAATATTCTAGAATCGAACATTCTTCAAGAAGAATTTTCATAATTATTGATAATTTTCCTAGAAATCCAGAAGGTATGATTCGTTACTTAAATTTTCATAATAAATTTTTTTACTTGTTAGTATATTAATCTTGTCTTAAGAAAATTCTTGGGATTCAATTTTTGTAAATCTGAATTTTTATCATAAAAAATACCAAAGATCAGAATTGACCAAAATCCTTCTTCATTGTTCATATCAACCATCAGATCATATTGAGATTGTTTTAACCATTATATTAATCTGGGAATCAGAACCATCTCTTCAACGCCTATATAAAAGAACCTATTTTTCAACCCACATCGGGTTTTGAAGTCTTTGTGTGCCGAAGCTCTACCTCTCTCCATAAGGGACATTCTGATTTTCTGATTTTCATAACTCTATATGAATTTGGAAGTGTATCCTCAGAAGAAAATGTCTTCAATTAAGGAAATTTAATAGTGTAATATTTATAAAGATAGGCTAGTAGATACAAATTTCTATGCTACATATGATTCTCTCATTATATAAAATATCATGTTGAATAGTGGAAAATATCTCTGTGTTGCTAAACCAAAAGGGAAGGATCCATTTTATTCAGAGTTTCTTATAGAGTTTTATGAAACAATGATTTTTTTCAATAATTGTGGGAAAAATATGTTTTCTTTAAGAAGTTATGGGAAAACCTATTCTCTTTCCTTTAGTAAGGATGATGTTTTAATTGGAATACCTTATGAAAGAGAATCTATTTTTAGCACCCACAGACTACTAGATTAATCAGGATGTTTTGAGTAAAGGAAGACATTGGAATGTCTCAGAATAAAAGGGGTAAAAATAGAAAATATAAATCATCTATCTACAAACATCAGGCTGTTATAATTATGGGTTAATGTATTCCTTATTCCGAGAAAAGGGGATAAGGTCAACTTGAAAAGGTGTGATATCTTCGATCTGGATTTCCTGGTGAGCTTGAGGAAGATAAATTTAGTGAAATATATAATACCGATGATCAAAAATATCAAAAATGGAAACCTCAAATTGAAAATCATTATGTATTCTGAAATACTATTGAAGATTATTGTCTTGTTCCTAGAATAAATCAAAATTTATTGTAGTTCAAAGCCCAAATATATCAATGTCTTGGTTCCCAGTGATGATACCTTGAGGAGAATGAAGGTTGGATTTAATAAAAAATCTTAATATTTTTTAGGCTTATCAGAATGTGAAATAGAAGCCTTATATATGAAACTAGAATTATATGAGTCTTCCAAGAAGGATGTGAAGAAGAAAAATCAGAAGGAACCAGAAGTCTAGCGAAAAATATATATAGTTCAAGAAACTCAGTTAGCACCCCCAAAGTCTAAGAAAAACAAATACCCAGATAAAGTTGTTGTTATGTGGAGAGAAGAGAAGAAGAATAGGAAATGAGGACGTCCTAGCATCATAATGGATCCTACTAAGGAAAACACTTTGAAGATTAAGGATGTTGAGGAATATGAGATGAAGGAAATACAAAAGAAGTTAAAGAAGAAGATGCTCGAGGATGATTTAGTTCAACCTCTTCTCAAGGACACTGAGAAAGCTTCTGAATAGATTTAGGTACCCAAAAATTTTCTCAATGAACCAGTACCAGTAGATACTCTAGGAAAGATGATGGTAATTTAATAACTAGAAGAAGAGGAAGAGATTGTTTAGGAAGAGGAAGTAGATGAAGAAAAATAGTAATGTAGTGATGGCACTGATGATATGATTAGAAAAAGTTAAATAATATCATGAGAAGGAAAGACCTTATGAAAATTTGTCGATCCGGACATCTCAGGACAAATCAACAAGAAATTATTCCCCAAGAAAATGTGATGATGGACAATAAGGGTTAAATTAACCATCTGATGAGGAAAGCATCAATCGTGACTTCATTCAACCATAGAATCACAAATCAGATGATGAGAGAGAAAAAGTTGATGATGGTGAAACTTTTCAAGTTTCAGATAGTGAACATGAATCACCAACAGCTGTGGAAAATGTTTTTAAATCTAATAAAGGGATTAAGGTGATAGTTGATAGACCAAAAAAAGTTGTGGTATCTATGAATGTTATTGGTAGTTCTTCAAAAAAAATGTTATGATAGAGAAGGAATCCTCACCAACAAGGGAATCTGATTTAGAATCATCCTCTTTGGGCCAAGACATTTTGGTTCAATCATTGATGAAATTATTTGAAAGTATTCTTTTGATTCAAAGTATTTAATCAAGGGGTCAAATTCCTCATCATTCATTCGATTAGAAATCAGATTATGTTAGCATGCTTATGGAAAAAATCATTAATATTGAGGCTGATTTCAAAACATTATATATAATGCATGATGCTCACAGAAGGACGTGTAATGAAATAACTAAGTGGTCCAAGATTTTGATTGAAAATATGAGAATTATTGATGACTTTAATGACATTGTGAAATATGTTTTTGATAGAGAAGAGGTGAGGATGGAGGATATCTCAAAATGTTTTTCGGAGAAGTCGAATCTAGAAACAATAGCTTGGAAGCAGGAAGAAAAAGATATTAATGGGATGTTGAACTCAATAGTTATGAATATAAAGAGGGAAATAGATTTTAGAATTGAGTTCGAAAAGATTTTTAGTAATAATGAAGTTATTTTGATGTCTTAGGCATAAATCTTGATGTCTCATGATAAAAAGATCAAAGCCCTGGAGAAGAAAAATGAGGATCAAGAATAGTTGCTCAAGTGCTTTTAAGAAGATCATAATGAGAAGAAGAAGCTGAATACCATTGTGAATAAGTTCATACTAAAAGAGAAATAAGGTTTTTTGTTCAAATATGATCTTTTGTTGTACTTTCCATGTACTAATTTTTTCATCCATAATGAGAAATTCTTATTTTTTTTCTTTTCTTTGGTTGTATATAGTTTTAATGTTTTAGGTAAAATATTATTTTTTTATTATCTCTATTACATTTTGGAAATCACAAAGGGGGAGAATGGAATGAAAAAAAATAATACTAAGTAAAGAATTGAATTTCCTAAGTATGGAGGATCCCATCAAAGGGGTAGTTTACTCAATGAATATATCTTTAGGCCAGAAAAAGAAAAATATCTCTAATTAAGTCAATAATACAATCCATAGGGATGTCAAAAACTAAGGGGGAGTTAGTCGAATTCACCATAATTCATAAGTAATGGGGGACTGGTTTTTATTTTATGTTCATAAATAAAAATTCATATTCCATATATTATTTTTCGTTAGGATGTTTGTGATTTCCAAAATGGGGGATATTGTTTAGTCAATAAGGATTCCTTATTTAAAAATAAATAAATTTATCTTATGGAAAACTATTTTCTCTAAGGAGTATTTTCATTACAAATACATTCCTCCTATATGGAAATTTAAATCTTTATGCCTATTTTCATCATCTCATTTTATAATATCTATAAATAAAAATATTTTTATTTCTATTTATAAAATTAGGATTCATATCTAAAACCACTAAATATTATAATTCCATTGATATATATTATTCTGTTTTCAGATTCCAAATTCCCTAAAATTCAAAATCCAAATTCTATGAAATTCAAACTCCGAACTCTCTGAAATTCAGAATCCGAATTCTATGATATTTAGACTCTATATTCTCTAAAATTTAGACTCTTAATTATCTGAAATTCAGACTCCAAATTCTGTGAAATTAAGAATCTGAATTCTCTGAAATTCAGACTCCGAATTCTATGAAATTTAGAATCGAAATTCTCTAAAATTCAGACTCAGAATCATTTGAAATTAAGACTCCAAATAATCTGAAATTCAGACTCTGTATTCTCTGTAATTCAGACTCTGAACTCTTTGAAATGAAAACTCTGAATTCCTCAAGATTTAGACTCAGAATTCATCAGATTACGGACTCCAAAATCATCTGAATTTGTTATCCTAATTCCTCAATATCCATACTCCAAATTCCTTAGAATTCAGAATCTGAATTCATTGATATTAAAACTCTCGAATCTATTGAATTCAGATTTTGAATTCTTTTTAAAACAAAATTCAAATGCCCATGACTTTTAAACACTGAATGTTTATTTGTTTAGACTTCAAATTCTATTATTCTTAAATAGACTCAAAAAAATAGATTTGATTAAGAAACTTTATTTTCTGAACTGTTGTTTTTATTATGCAATGATGTTGTGCAACATGTTTCTAACTAATTGTTGGTTAAGTGACATGTGTATAGGTCCCTCAAAAATTTAAGGACAAATATGACCATTGGAGGAGGGATCCTACCATGGGAGTTGTACCAAAAAATAGAAGATCATTTCAACAAGCTCACAACCATTACATCAATCTAAAGATTACATGTTGTTAAAATGATTTCTAGAGAAAGAATCTGATGACTTGTGTTTGCTGAACATATTTTTCAGCTTGCTTTATGTGACTCTGATTATTTCTGAATACAATCAAGGGATTCTGGGGATAGGAAGATAGATGTTCTGACTACCTTAAAGTTCAAGGGTTTCTAGGGATACGAAGATAGATGTGACGACTACCATAATGTTTTGGGGCTAGTGGGGATATCAAGACAGATTCCAATATTTTTATCAAGGGATTACCCTTGTGTGGGTAAAATAGACTTTCTTGAATGTATAAATCAAGGCACCTTTATCCAAAGTAGTTGGATAACTCACACTTTTGGTTAAAAGATTTAACACTTGTTACTAGTTTTGTTTCAAGTTTATTTCCTCTGAATTTTAATAAAAGAAGAAAGTATGACCTTTTTATATATTCTTATTCTTTTATGTACTCTGATAAATAAGATTCTATACAATTTAAGGTAGAATATTTTCCAAGTAAAATTTATCTATGTTTCATTTTCAGAACCATATTTCTGGAACCTAGAAATTTTAACTTGTATAACTATTTTAGTTTTTGTGAAGTTACCTCTTTTAAAATTGTTAAACAAAGTTTTTTTATGATTAAAAAAATGTTTCTAAAATTTCAATTCACCCCCTCTTGTAATTGAGCATCTACATTCGTATTTCAATCATACAATGACCTATATTTTTTTTAATTTTTGTAGTGATTTAATTTCATAATTTAATCACTTTAATTAAAACTACTAATTTTTTTGAGTTATGGATGTTTAGAGTTCATTTTTGAGAGTTTTGGAGGACTTTCTGATAGTTCTCATTTTGATCATTGTTTGTCCAATTTATATTGATTATCAAGGTAAGCATGAAATCCATTCATGGATAAGGAATAGGGTTTGAAAAAACATTCAAAAACCATGAATCTCAAGCATATATAAGGTACATAGTTTTCTAAACTATGTAGTAACCATACCTCCCAAGCTTTGATAAGAAACATAGGTTTACAATCCATGAGGAAATCATACATCCCAATATAACAGCCCTGTTTATTTTCAAACATTAATACATACATAATTAATTTAATTTGATCATAATAAAACCTAAAATATTGAGAGGTATATTAGATTTGGGAAATTAGTTACATTACATTACAACTTGAAACATGAAAAAATATCATTATTGAAAAAATCCTTAACATGACCAAAAAATTCTTTTGTACATTATTTTTAATGGTAAAACCTAAGGACATATATACAAAACGGGTGAGATATAAATCCCAGTAAGGGAATAAAAAAGGAATAACACAGGGAAGACAATACATGTTAGACAATATAAATATTAATGGAGAATAAAAATAACATGAATAATAAGTGACAATATAACAATATAATCATAATATGGGAGAACTAACAACAACTTGAAACACTACACCATAAATATATGTCATGGATAATCCTTAATGACTTCATGGTGGAAAATATTCCAAAAAGGAATAAGGTAAACCCTTATCCAACATGATGTATCATGATACTAAACATTACCCAATGCATTGGAGCAATTTTCGGGTGCACCCATCATAATCCATTCATTATTATGCTGAAGTGTTCAACATAAATTATATTACATGGATTCATTCATCATAAAAATTTATTCCAAGATAAAGTATTTCAGATTTATTTAATCCCATATAAAATATTTATATGTAAATAACGGTGAATAAACATAATAGAGAAGTTGGTATGATATTCATTACATAGTTATTTTATCAAGGAATATCGCGGTCCAATTTCGACATCATAACCACATCATATTGAAATTCATGAAATGGGTTGATTAAATTGAAATGGGTATCTAATAAATTATAATTTAAATTTATAGTTATAGAAACATTTTAATATGTTCCCTTACATTATGAATTTGAAATATAAGGCATAACACAATAAAGAGACTTAAAGAAAGAGGACAAAGGAAAGAACCAATACAATGTTCTAACATGGAATCATGTTTACATAAAGGTTATTATGGGGGTTAAATGAATGTTAAATGGACACACATAATTTATAAATAATATGGTATGTACGGAGGATATTTATAAACATATACCAAAATTGGAAAAATAAAGAAAAAGACATAATATTAAAGTAATGTTTGATAAAAGAGGTGGGTGGAAAATACCATACGGAATTTCGGCATATAAACGGTGTACATAAGGGTTCATAAAAGTGGTATGTGATAGTTAAAGGTTCTCCCATAGAATTGAATGCTATAGTGATAGATAATAATGAATCCTACCTTATGCAAATAGAAATTAAAAGGCATATCATAATGATGTTCTTGGTAAAAAGACGAGAGAGAGAGAGAGTCCCTTACATGAATGTGTGACTCCCATGAATTGGTAGAGGCCTTTTAGGAGATTGGGGGAACCTTGGGATGTATATAGGGAGTATAGGTAAGAGTTTTAATGTTCATCAATGTGATTTATTAAAGACAAATGGAAGCATGGTGGGTTTGTATAGGAAAAGAGAGGGATTTATTTATTATTTTTGTTTGGGACCCTACATAATAATATATTAAAAACCAAAATCCATACCATAGTTTTTTCCCATGGATTCTACCAAAAATTATTTTTTTACATTATTTAAAAAGTCCATGGGACTAATATAATAAAACAATCCCTTGGATTATGTTTAGGTGAGTCACACTCTCAAAGAAATGATTTTAAAATTTTAAAATATATTATATGTCTTGGAGGGTTCATTAAGTATTTTTTCAAAATTTAATTAAAAATATAATTAAATTATTTTAAATTCTAAAAACTATTATGTCTTGGATCCCATTTGAGTTACTTATTACATCACTTTTGTGTCTTTGTGATGTCATAAAACAACAAATTTATTTATATGGTATTTATGTTTTTCCTGAAAGTTAGACTACATCAGAAAAAAATGAAAAAATAACCATTGGATAATTTTGAAATCCTAAATAATAAATAATCTTCATTTTATCCAAATAAATTTATATATATGTCAATTTTAACTTTATAAATAAAAACCAACATTTAAAATCATAAGGGTTTGAAAAATAAAAGTTTCTGAATCAAAATAAAATTATATCTAACTTTATAAAAATTATGTGATAATTTATAATTTATAAATATCATTTAATAATAAAATTCCTTTAAAGTAATATTTATTTCAAACATAAAAAAATTTATAAATTCATTAATTGGATTTGAATATTTATCAAAAATATGATTTGAGATTTAATAATAAATAACAAAGGAATAATGATAGGATTAAAATATATTCATTATTATAAAAAATATTTCAAATATTTCTATTGATAGGGTCTTGATAAATATTCCTTTATCACACTAACATATTCCTTTAGAGTAAGGTACACAATTCTGGGGCTTTCAGGGTATCATTCAGTGAACTTTGTTTGGGTCGTCATCATGATGAGCTTGATCTTTTCTCATAAAGGGTTTCACTCATGATTATGTTGTTGGATCTCAACTTGGGATTGGTCTGGGAAAAATAAAATAAATGATATATCCTTTATGAGCTCTGATAAATTGGCTTCATAGGGTAACAGCCTACTGGTTGAGGCCATCACTTCCTTTATTTTTGCCAAAAGGATTTGTTAAAACCATAGATTTATACTAATAATGTGATCACCATTCCAAATCTATATTATCAATAGTAAATATTCTCAAAAGTCATTTAAATCCAGATGGTTATATATAGAAAATAAGTGCATGTTATTTCTATTTAATTAAATCAAAAGGGAATGTTTTATTCATAACAATTCGGGTCATTACAATATTCACCCCTTTAGAAATTTCACCCTCAAAATTTCCTTTCCCCACACAATAACAGATGATGATAAATCGTATTCATAACCTATCATAGTTCCCACATATCTTCTTTAAACATGTGGTTTCACCACAACACATTGACAAGGGGAATCATATTATTTTGTAGAAATTTTTCTCAATGATTTACGAACATGACCAGATTCTCCTCACAAGAAATTTAATTCTAAAATGGTTCCACCTCTATATAAATTAAATGTGATGGGTCTAGTGTTTACTTTCTTAAAAGGGATACATTGAATACATCATGTAATTGATAACGTTTTTGTAGGATTTCATGTCAATAGGCCACTTCTCTAATGAGATCAAGGATCTGAAAATGGATGATGTACCTTGAACTAAGATTTACCTTCTTTCCAAATCTCATCACTCTCCTCCATGAAGATATGTCGATGAATACCTTGTATCCAACATCAATTTATATGTCTCATTGACGATTGCTAGAAAATTTCTTATATCAACTCTGAGTATCATTGATGTGATGCTAAATGGTTTCAACCTTCTCCACAATTATCTCAACCATTTTAGGGCCTAGAAGTTTTCGTTCCCCAACATTATCCCAACTTACCGGTGTTCTGCACCTCTTACCATAAAGGGATTCATATGGAGACATTTTATTCATTAGTGGAAAAAAAATTTGAATGAGAATTCCACCAAAGGATGTTTTTGGTCCCATTCGACATTGAAATCCTTTTAGAAAGCTCCCAATATACACTCAAGTGTTTGGATAGTTTAGTCCCTGGGTTTTGGGAATGTGGCCTTTGGTTGTGCATTTTTATGTGTTTAAAGTGATTGATATGAGTTGGGAAGTGGTTGGGAGAGTTTAGAATGGTTATGAATGGGTTTGGAGGCTTTTCATTGGGAGCACGGTTTGAGAACGGTTAGGGGGAATCGTGAGGATGCTCCAGGAAACCTTGCAGGGGGAGACAGTAGGCTTCACACAGCCTGTCCACGGTTTTCCAAACTCTGTGAGGCAACCGTGCAGACCTTATCTCTCGAGGTAGTAGCGTGCTCATGGTTAGTGCCCGGTTTGCCAAACTATGCGGGCTAACCGTTCAACCACCTAAAATAGGGGTTTAAAACCTGAGTTCACTCAGGATTGCCTCATTCCTCCCCAATTCATCTCACACTCGAGCCTCACATGGGATTTGTGTCCTTAGGGGTTGAAGGTGATCATCCACTGATTCTTGAAGAAATTAAAAGGGGGTTCATTGTTGTTTGAAGGCTGTTTATCATGGGTAAGTCTCTTCTCTTGGTTTTGTTCTGGGTTCCTCTAGATCCAAAACTCCTTATTTCTTGGTTTTCTAGATCTACACTTGTTGTTTGTAGATTTAGGGTTGTGGTTTTCATGGATGATGATTTTAAGGCTTGTGATGGTTAGGGAAGGGGATCTAGAGACGGTTCAGTGGTTCATTTTCTAGGTTTGAGGTGCGGGTACTTGTGGGTCCATTTCTTAGGAACCCTAAAGGTAGGTGGATTCTCTCTCAACTCCACTTGGTTAGAACTAGGGATGTTAGATTATAATTAATTTTGTGTGCTTGAAATTAATTGTGATGGATGTGCCAAATTGGTTGGAAATCCCTTTGGTGATGTTTTGGGGATTTTGGGGAAAAAAATGGGATTTATGTTGAACTGATTTTGTTGTGGATTTTAAAATAGAGATTTTAAAATGGGTTATTGAGATTTATTTCGGAAAATGGTTGATGGAAAATGGTTTTCAATAAAGATGTTGTTTTTATTGAAAAGTGGGTTGGCATGTAAAATGGTTTTAAATAAATGGAAGATTTATTTAAGTGGATTGGTATACGATGGAATTGGTTAATTTCATGTTGTTGTTACCATGGTGGGTCATATACTTGTTTATGGCTTGATGGGAATTTTGTGTGGAAGTGGAAATAAGTACCACAATAAAAAGGGGATGGATTGTGGAAGGAAGGGCCACCATTAAAGGATAAGTGGACGGGAATAGCCACTAGTTTTGAATGGGTGGACGGGTTGGAAGGAAGCTCCCCCATGTGGTTGTGGTTGGGAAGTACCACTAGGTGTGAATGGGTGAACGAGTTGGACAGAAGCTCCACCGTTTGGTTGTTTTGGTTGTTTGTTGGGAATTGCATTGCATGTTGGAAATTGTTGTGCTATTGTGTGAATGATGAAATGGCTTGTGCCATGTTTGGTGGCATTTCCCTTGGTTTCTGGGTTTGGGTGTGATGGCTTGGTAAGGGCATGTTTAGGTTATGGAAATGGTTGTACTTGTGATTATTTTATATAAATTTTTTATATAAATGTGCTAACAGTTTTATCCTAGTGGCGTGTGTAGGGAAGTCTTTTGTGGGAAAACCTACTCAGTTTTAGTACTCACCCCCATGTTTGGCATGTTGGTGTCTTTGCAGAAGTTGTGTACCCTGACGTGGGAAAAGGTAATGCATCACCCTCCTTTAGTGGTGCATCATGATGTCTACATGGACCTTGGAGCTTGGAGCATGGTGTAGAGATGTGGTGGTATCATGGCATGTGGTGCTTTGTTGTTTGGTCTTTCGCATAGTAATTTTATATTGTGTTGTCTGTTTTGTTTTTGGGAAGTATTGTCGAACATTTGGTTGCTTTTGGGAATTTATATTGGAATATTTTATTGACACGCATCATATAGTGGTGGTTAATGGATGGTTTGGTAGGTTTTGTCTTAAGGGAAAATTGTTCCCCAATTTGATCTTGAAGACCTCGAAAATTATTTCCAGCATTTGGCGTCATGCGAACGTCTCTTAAGGACATGTATCCCTCACCACCTCTTCATGAAAATGAGGTAGGGGCGGGGTGTTATAAGTGGAATCAGTTTGTTCGGTCCTTATCTTTCAAGTGAGAGCAGTTGTTCGGTCGCTTTGGTGCCTTGGTTTTGGAGTTGACATTCCTTGTGGTATATTCCTTGAGTTGGGAAGGTATCAAGGCATAGGAATGTCAGAACATGGAATGTATAGCATAAAAGGAAGTAGCTAACCCTCTCAAGATGAAATTCAAGTTACCAGGGAGTTGGGTACATAAGTGTTTTGGAGACACTTATAGGCATTGGAAATCTCATTGTCGTGGGTGTAGCCAATGAGATGGGCAAGGCATAAAAGGTATAAATGTCTTCCCTCTAGGATGCATATTTCATTGGGTTATAATGATTTATGGTGTTATATAAATGTGTGAAATTGTAATGTGAATAAATTGCTATTTTGAAAATGTTTTGGTTTTCAAAATGGCAAAACATGGAAAATGTGAACTTGTGGAACGTATTGTGTGATAGTGTTGTGTAATGTGATTAGAAATGGTAATTCTTGATATCTATGGAAGTGAGACTCATGGTTGTTTTTTTATACTAATAGTAATGGTACTGGGTCGGCATCGTAGAGACCAACCGAAGGAGGATGCTGAGAATGTGGTAGCACCTGAGCCTTAGGTGAACCATCAACTAGTGAAAAGCATAGTACAGTAATTCCAAGATGTGGAAAGTGGAAATAAAATGGATGAACCAAGGCATGTGGATCATGAGGTTTAGTTTCAAAAGAATAATCCACCCATCTTTAGGAGTTATTCAGAGCCAGAGAGGGCAGAAGCATGGTTGAATAGAGTGAACCATATTTTCGAGTTCTTGGGAACACCAGTAGAGTTAATGGTGAAGTTGGCCACATATATATTGAATGATATTTCACTTCAGTGGTTGGAGTTGTTAGTCTAAGAGGGGACGGACCAGTGTGCGACATGGTAAATCTTTGAGGAATTTTTCAATAAACAATTATACCCATATACATTCAGAATTCAGCATATGACATATTTCTTCAGTTTGAAGCAAGATCTTATGTCTGTGACAGAGTATGCAGCTAAGTTTATGAACATAGTGGGGTTTTTAACCGAGGTGGTGGGTAGCAGGTCATTGAAGGAAAGGATCTTTAAAGAAATGTTAAGGAAACAAATCCATGCAAAGATAGCAGTACTGTGTATTGATGACTACAAAAAGATGGTGAACAGAGCCACGGTGGCAGAGCATGGTCTGTTGATCGCTCCAGGCAGAGGAAGCATGGTGGTACCCATTGGGAATAGTGGGGACTCTAACACTGGGTTCATGCAGAGGAGGGACACTTATTCCTAGGGTGAGAGTATGGCACATAATCCGATAGCAGGATCAGTGAATCTTCCTCCGAAGCCCCAGAGCAAACCAAGATGTTTTAAGGGTGGTTCGACATCCCACATCAAGCAAGATTGTACAACACAACCTCGTTCATGTAATAATTGTAGGCAAACGGGGCATCTGCAACATTATTTTCGGAATTCTTTGAGGTCGGGTGCATGTGATACTTCTCAGGGATTGCAGACTTCGTCTACTTCTACGGGACGAAGAAAACAACACACCCCTTATCAGAAAAGTAAAGTGGTTCATGGTGATTCTCGGAATACCACGACACCTCAGCAGAGCAATAAAGAGTATAGTGTGGAAAGAGAACATGTGTTTGGAGCTGAGCATGTTGTGGTGGATAATCAGTCAGGACCATCCACGGTGCGAGGTACTATTATTTTAAATTATACCTTGATGCAATTATTGTTTGATACGGGTGATTCAAACACTTTTATTGCTGCACGTGTGGTTGATTTGCTAGGTTTAAGTGTAGAAATGATGCCCTCGGTTTTAACACTTCAAACTCCTCTGGGTCGAAGAGTGTGTCGAGCCTTCTTGGGTAGATCATGTCGTATCATTGTGGGTGAGGGTGATCTAATTTAGAATTTCTAAATGCATGAGATGGATGGGTATGATTTAATCATGGGAATGGATTGCCTGGTGGCTTTTAAGTCCCACATAGACTACGAGGAGTGAAGAGTGGCTTTTATGACACACGATGGTGTTAGAAATCTCTTTAGAGAATATAGGCATGAGAGGCAAGGTACACAAGTTTTTTGGTACCAGCAGTAGTCACGTTATCGTATTAGTTGGCGGTGTTTTCATTGGAATCAATAATGAGTGTTGAGAAAAGTTCTCTTCCGACAATATTGGATCAGTTCATAGATGTTTTTCCTGAATAATTCCTTTTGTTACCTCCCATAAGATAAGTGGAGTTTACGATTGATCTCCTTCCGGGGACCAGTCCTATCTCACTTTTGTCTTATCGGATGGCCACTACTAAATTACAGGAATTGGAAGTCCAGTTGGAAGAGTTAGAAAAAAATGGTTTATCTGGTCTAGCACGTCCCTGTGGGCAGCGCCGATGTTGTTTGTGAAAAAAGGATGATTGAAATTTGAGGCTCTCTGTTGATTATCGTAGACTTAACCAGGTTATAATAAAGAACAGATATCCACTTCCACGAATTGATTATTTGTTTGACAAGTTGAGGGGAGCCCAGTAGTTCTCTAAGATCGACCTAAGGTCGGGATGTCATCATTTGTGAGTGAGGAAGGATGATATTCTTAAAATATCTTTCAGAAATAGACATGTCCATTATGAATATGTTGTTATGCCCTTTCGTCTAACTAATGCGCCAGTGATGTTTATGTCTTTGATGATTCAAATATTTCAGAGATATCTGGATTAATTTGTGGTGGTGTTTGTAGATGATATTATGGTTTATTGAAAGACAAGGGCCGAGCATGAGCAGAACTTGGAGACAGTGCTAGGGATCTTGATGGATCATTGGTGGTATGTAAAATTGTCAAAGTGTGACTTTTGGATACAGGAAGTTCGTTTTCTTTGCTATGTGATTTATGAAAGGGGTGTTTTAGTGGATCTAGAAAAGATAGAGGATGTTATCTCATGGCAACCGCCAAAGAATGTGTTTGAGATATGTAGTTTCATTGCTCTAGCTAAGTGTTATCGGCATTTTGTTTGTGATTTGTCACATTTGGCTTCACTGATGACATCTTTGACAAGAAATAATGTTCTATTCCAATGGAATGAACAGTGTTAATAGTGTTTCAAAGAGCTAAACGGTTGCCTTACATCAGAAGCAATTTTGGTTTTTCCTGAACCAGGAAAACTGTACGTGGTGTATTGTGATGAATCGAGATTAGGGTTGTGGTGCGTTCTCATGCATGGGAATCATGTTGTTGCATATGGCTCACAACATTTGAGCGTTCTTGATAAGAACTACGAAACTCATGATTTGGAATTGGCAGTAGGGGTGCATGCTTTGAAAGTGTGGTGTCATTATCTCTTCGGTGAGGAATTCACAGTACCTACAGATCATAAGAGCTTGAAGCACATTTTTTCAAAAAGGGATTTGAACTTGACATAATGTAAATTGATGGAATATATCCAGATGTTTGATTTTTACTTAATGTACACACCAGGTAAGGAAAATTTGGTAACAGATGCACTAAGTAGAAAATCATATGCTCAGATGGTGAAACAAGAATTAGAACAGTGGCAGTCGATGTCAGTTATAGCCGATATGCAGTTGGAATGTGAGGACTAGGGCGATAGAGCGGTATTCATTCCAGTTTTTTTGATTCCTAACTTGGTTGTCTTAGTTAAAGAGGCACGGATATCTAAATCTATCTGTTTTACCATGGGTTCGAGAGTCAATGGTGGGGTGACCATTGAGGTTTTGTAGCTGAATAAATATTAAATTTTGTGTTTTTGGAATCGGATGGTTGTACCAGTTGCTTTTCAGGAGGATCTTCTCAGGGTGTATCATCATTCCAGGTGGGTTGTTCATCCTGGAATTTAGAAAATGTATAATGTATTGAAAATATAGTTCTGGTGGGTTGGAATGAAAAGAATATTGGATGAGTTTGTTTCGAGATGTTTGACTTGTTAGCAGGTCCAGGAAGAGCATCAAAGGCTAGCATTAATGTTGCAGTCTTTGCCAGTACCTGTTTGGAAGTGGGAGAAAATAATGATGTATTTTTTCACGGGTCTCCCAAGAATGTTTTGAAAGCACGATTCCATTTGGGTGATAGTGGATCAACTAATGAAGTCGGACCATTTTATTCCAATTTGTGCATCTCATACGGTGGAGGATCTATACAAAATCTATATCTGGGAGGTGGTAAAGAGGCATGGTGTTATAGTTTCGATTGTATCTGATAGAGATCCAAGGTTTACATCTCATTTCTTGAAAACCTTACAGCAATCCCGTAGAACTATGTTGACCATCAGTATGGTGTATCACCCTCAGACGGATGGTCAATCTATGAGGATGATACAAACTCTTACGGATATGTTAATTGCTTTTGTTGTTTATTTTGGTGGCTCTTGGGAGGAGCACATTTCGTTTATTGAATTATCATACAATAACAATTATAAGGATTCCATAAATATGGCTCCGTTTTAAGCGTTGTATGGGCGGTCGTGTCATTCTCCACTATGTTGGGTGGAAACAAGTGAGTCCTCGATGGTTGGCCCAAGCCTAGTCTAGGAGACTACGGAGGAGATCAAGTTGATCAAGAAGATAATGGAGACGACTCGGAGATGTCAGAAACTGTAGGCGGATCATCACCGACGGCCATTTTCATTCGAGGTGAGTGATCATGTCTTCTTGAAGATCTCTCCTAGGTTGGGACATAGTCGGTTTGGAAAGCAGGTAAAGTTAACTCCGAGGTATTTAAAAACTTTTGAGATTCTTGAGTGGGTTGGTGAGGTGGCTTATCATTTGTCTTTTCCACCTAGGTTCAGTGCGGTGCACAATGTGTTTCATGTGTCGCAGTTGAAAAAGTATCATCCATATTGTGACCATATTATTCGATGGGATCATGTTGAACTAGAATCAGATGCTTCATTGGTGCACATGCCAGTGCAGGTTGTGGATAGGTAACAAAAAGTCTTGCATGATAAAAGCATCAGTTTAGTTTGTGTTTGTGGCAGCATGGTCAGATTCAAGTGGAGACTTGGGAGTGGGAGAAAGATATGGTCGAGCAATTGCACGATCTCTTTCAGTAATCGGTGGGTTCACTACTTTCCTATGATAGAAAGTTCAGTGGTGGGGAGATTATAGCACCCCAGTTTGAGGTATGTGTCCTTTGGTTATGCATTTTTATGTTTACAAAGTGCATGGTATGAGTTGGGAAGAGGATGGGAGAGTTTAGAATGGTTTTGAATGAGTTTGAACTCTTTACCTAGGGAGCACGGTTTGATCATGGTTAGGAAAAACCATGCGGATGCTCTAGGAAACCGTGTAGGGGGAGACAGTAGGCTTTGCACAGCCTTCACATGGTTTACCAAACTGTGCAAGGCAACCGTGTCGACCATTTCTCTTGAGGTAGTAGCATGCGCACGTTTAGCGCACGATTTTCCAAACCGTACGGGCTAACCATGCGACCACTTAAAATAGGGTTTTAAAACCCGAGTTCACTCGGGATTGCCTCATTCCTCTCCAAATCCTCTCCCACTTGAGCCTCGGTTAGGATTTTGGGTTCTTAGGGGTTGAAGGTGATCATCCACTGATTCATGAAGTGATTTAAAGGGGTTTCATGGTGGTTTGAAGGTGGTTTCTCCCAGGTAAGTCTCACCTCTTGGTTTTTTTGTGGGTTCCTCTAGATCGACATCTCCCTCTTTCTTGGTTTTCTAGATCTACACCTGATGTATGTAGATCTAGGGTTATGGTTGCCTTGGATAATGATTTTAAGGCCTCTGATGGTCATTGAAGGGGATCTAGAGAGGTTTCAATGGTGCATTCGCCATGTTTGAGGTGCGGGTGCTTGTGGGTCGATTTCTCAGGAACCCTAAAGTTAGTTGGCTTCTCTCTCAACTTAAATTGGTTATAACTAATGGTGATTGATTACAATTAATTTTTTATTCTTGAAATTAATTGTTATGGTTGTGCTAAATTGGTTGGAAGTCCCTTTGGTGATGTTTTGGGGTTTTTTTGTGAAAAGGGGGATTTAGGGTGAAATTCTTTGGGTGTGGATTTCAAAATAGATATTTTAAAATGGGTTGTTGAGATTGATTTGTGAAAATGGTTGATGGAAAATGGTTTTCAATAAAGATGTTGTTTTTATTGAAATGTGGTTTTCCATGGAAAATTGATTTCAATAAATGCATGATTTATTGAAGTGGATTGGTATGCGATGGAATTGGTTGATTGCATTTTTTTATGACCTTGGTGGGTCATAGTATTTTTTATGTCTTGATGGGAATGTTGTGTGGAAGTGGAGAAAAGTACCACCATTAAAAGGGGATGAATAGTGGACGAAAGGTCCACCATCAAAGGATAAGTGGACAGGAAGAGCCACTAGTTGTGAATGGGTGAATGTGTTGGACAAAAGCACCACTATTTGGTTGTGGTCGAGAAGTACCAATAGGTGTGAATGGGTGAACAGGTTGGATAGAAGATCCACTATTTTCTTACTTTGGTTATTTTTTGTGCGTTGATTTGCAACTTGGAAACTGTTGTTCTAGTGTGTGAATGATGTAATGGCTTGTGGGATGTTTTGTTGGATTTCCCTTGGTTTCTTGGTTTGGGTGTGATGGATTGGTAGGGGAATGTTTCGCTTATGGAAATGTCTATACTTTTGATTATTTTATATAAATTGTTTTATATAAATTCTCTAACTGTTTTATCCCAGTGGCGTGTGTAGAGAAGTCATTTGGGGAAAACCTACTGAGTTTTTGTAATCGCCCCTTGCTTTGGAACGCCGGTGTCTTTGCAGATGTTGTGTATCATGACATGGGAAAAGTTAAGGCATCACCCTCTTTTAGTGGCGCATCATGTTTTCTGGGTGGAGCATGGAGTTTAGAGCTTGGTGTAGAGCTATAGTGGTATCATGGCACATGGTGCTTTGTTGTTTGGTATTTCGCATAGTACTCTGATATTCTGTTGTTTGTTTTGCTTTTGGGATGTATTGTCGAAAATTTGGTTTTGTTTTGTTAATTCATGTTGGAATGTTTTATTGACACATATCCTATAGTGGTGGTTAATGGATGGGTTGGTTGGATTTTTCTTAAGGGAAAATTGTTCCCCAATTTGATCTTGAATCCCTTAGCATTAATTTCCATCCTTTGGAATCTTGGGAACATCGCTTAAGGCCAAGTATCCCTCACCGCCTCCTCAAGCCAATCAGGTAGGGGTGGGGTGTTATAGATAGTCTGCTCATATAGGCCATTGGTTTGAGGGTAATAAGCCATAATGAAGTTCAGTTTAGTCTTTAGATAATGTTGGAGACTTTTCCAAAACATATAGGTGAATCATAGATCTAGATAAAACATAATTGATAGTTTTATTCTTTATATCCTTACAACTTCTAGGATGTATAGCTGTGCTAGTTGATCCAGTAAGAAATCTCATCGAATCACAATGGAGTGTGATGTTTTTGTAAGATAATTCACAACAACCAAAATTTTATTGATTCCCATGGATGTATTTTAATGTCTAGTGAAAAAGTCCATGGTGGTGTTTTCCCATTTCCTTGTTGGTATGGTAATGGTTTTATTATACCCTAATACTGAATCCATTTAGCCATCACATGATTTCATATTAGGCACTTTGATGTATAATCACTGATCTCCTTTTTCATTAGCATTTAAATATAAGGATTTACCTTTTCTTATAGTTTCCAATTTCTTCTAAATAATAACATCATCATTTTGAGAATAATTTTACCATTCCAAAAGAGATAGTTGAGAAATCATTTTTGAAATGATTTATGATATTCCTTTTATTATGATTCCCATGCACATCCTCTTCAAATATGAAAAGATGGGATACTTCTCAATTCTAAAGGATGATAAAATTGATGGATCGTTCCTACATAGAGAATCCTCCCCTTTATTTTCTTTCCTGTGTTGGTAGTGTATTGACTATTCCTAATCTTTGATGAGCTCTAACCATCTTCACTGGATTATATTTAACTCTTTCAGTGTGAATATGTACTTAAAAAGTTTTGTGATCCATAAATTTTTCACACTTCTCCCCAAATAGGTAAAACCCAAAAAATTAGAGTAAAAATTATAAAATTTATCTCCAAATAAATTTTTAGGTAGTTCTGTTCCTGAACATTCAACTACCTTGAAGCATATGAATTTTTCATTTTTCATCAAAACACGTCATATGCCCTTCTATGAAGCATCACTAAATACCACAAAAATCTCTCTACAAGTGGGTAGTGTGATCACATGAATGGTGATAATCCTCTTTTTAAACTCCATGAATATTTCTTATCTTTATTTTTTCTAGGAAATGTTTACTCCCATCTAAGCTATCCTTGTAATTTGGTTTGGAAATCACGAGAAATTTTCACAAATCAGTGATTATATCCAACTAAACCCTAAGAATATTTATCAACTATTTTGGTATCTTTCATCTGTTAATTTCTTTTGTCTTTAAAGGATTCATAGATATACCATTTATTATGATGCTAGGACCCAAGAATGAAACTTTCTTAAAAAAAATCACACATGATGTGGTTTTCACAGAGCTTCTCCTTTCGAATGGTCATTACCATAATTACTACATATTCCTTATAGTCATCCCTGGTTTTGTAATATATTAGAATATCAACTACAAATGCTACCTTGATTTTCTTCAAGACAATCTATAAAGACATTATAAATCAAGCCCATGATGATTACTGGAGAATTAGTGAGTCAAAATAACATCAATCTGAACTCATAGTGTCCATACCTCATATGAAAATAAGTATTGGGGATATATAAATTCTTTAACCTAACATGGTTATATCTCTACCATAGATCCACCTTGGTTATGTATTTTTTGGCAGACAGCTAACTAAAAAATTAATAATCCCTGGAGTAGGATACTTGTATTTTATTTTGATATTGTTGAACTCGTGATAATCAATGAAAGGATGCATTGACCCATCCATCTTCTTGATGAAGAGAACCTCCCATGGTAAGGAAAATGGGTGTATGAATCCCATATCCATATTCGCTTTTAGTTGTTTCTTAAGTTCCTAATGTCCCAAAATAGCCATCCTATATGGATTCTTTGATATTAACAATGACCTAGGTAGAAGCTTGATTAAAAATTCAACCTCTCAACTTGGGGGTATACTAAACAATTCCTTGGGAAATACATCCATGTATTCCCTCACAAAAGGAATGTCTTCTAGGATGGTTATCCCCTTATACACAATAAGTTGAGATAGATATACTTGCTCATATGGAAATATTATCCATGCTTCGGATGATGGTTCTAATAAATATTAATCAGTCTCAATTCACTCGTATTGAATCAGGGGTCGATTCTCAATAAAGAGAGTGATTTCCATCTCACAGATATATATGTTGGATACATATAATGAAGGCCAATCCATGATCATAATTGAATCAAATTCCACCGAAGGTAGTATTATAATGTTTACTAGGAAGTTCATCCAAAAAATGTTGAAAGGGGAGGAGTTAAATACTTCGGATGCAATGGTTTCCCCATTTTTACTCTTTAATAATATATCTACTTCTATTATTTGTAGTCGTGCTTGGATTGTTATTCTAATCCTTCGTGATATGAAGGAACGCGTTGAACTATGGATGATAACCCAATCATTTATTTTTTGATTCTAGTTATACATTATCAAATATAGACGTTGTTATGAGTACTTTTAAACTATTAAACACAAAAAGGGGAATACAATGAATTTAAAGGGATAAATTATAAATTACATTTATCTCATTAACTTAGTAATTTCTTGGATTCAATCTATGTCATCTATGATCCATTTACTAACATATATTCTTACGGTCATTTTTATTCCCTTAATTATGTTTTATAATGATCTTATGAATTTACCAATTCGTATCATGTGGGAATATCAAACCAGGTAAATAGTATGGTCTGTTTTCATGGACTAGATTACCCCGAGTCAGGACATAAACATATTCTTGGAGTTGTCAACCCTAGGTACATCTATTCCTGAACAACATCCAATTATATTATCCATACATGGATGTATTTTATTGAAACAACACTTATTATACTTACCAAAATATAGATATATTTTGTTATACTTAGTCTCATCCCTATGGAATTATCTAGAGATCTATAATTCTAATTCTTTCTCTACTGTTTTTTTAATCCTAATCCATTAAATAACTAAACCTATCTTCTAAAACCAGATATAACAACCATGTTATTTATTAGAAATTAATACATGAATTAATTACATGAATGTTCACTTAATGCAACCCTAACGATCAAGAGGTATAGTGTATTTGGGAAATTAGGTATATTACATAACAAATTAAAATATGAAAAGAAAAATATTTACTAAAAACATCCTTAACATGTGCATAACATTCTTTCTTACTTGACACTACATGGGATAACATATGAACATACAAAAGAAATGATTTATCTATAAAGCCTCATAAGATAATAAACAAGGCTTTCCTTGAGGGAGAAAATAAATTTTATATAATAGGAATATCAATGAAGCATAAAAGGAACATGAATAATAATGGACGATATATCATGATAATATTAACATGAGAGATGTGGAAACAACTTAAAACAATTCATCATAAATATAGGTCATGGATAAACCATCAAGAATTCCAAGTGAAAAATTTCCAATAAATGAATATGTTAAACCCTAATATGAACACAACCTATCATGATATAAAACATTACCCAATACATTGGAGCTATATCAGGGCGCGCCCTTCATAATAATTTCATTCTCATGCTTAACTGTGCCACACAGATCATATAACATAGATTCAATCATCATTTTAATTTTTTATATGATCAAGGAGATTGGAATACATACATATTTTCTCCAATAAAAGAATTATATGTTTATATAGGGGAATAATCTTGATAGAGAAATGCGCAAGATATCCACTACATAGTTATTTTGTCATGGAAAATCACGGTACAAATTCAGTAGCATAACTTCATATAGAAATTCATAAAATAGATTTATAAAAGTGAAATGGATCTATAATCATTTTAAATGAAATTTATAGTAATATATACATGTAAATTCATTCCCCAACATATGTAATTAGAAATAGAAGGCGTAAAACAATAAAGATACATGATGAAATAGGAGAATAGAAAAAACCCTTGCAATGTTTTAGAATGGTAATAGGTGTAAATAAAGGTTCACAATAGGGTTAAATGAGAGTGAAAGTGAATATCACATTTTATAAACCAAATGTAATGTAATGGGGTTATTTTATAACATTTCAAAACATTTTAAAATGGAAATTAAATGTCATAACATTAAAGGGGTGCTTGATAAAAGAGAAAGGTGGAAGATCAATTATGGAATTTAATTATATAATACGAGTAAATAAGGGTTAATAAAAGAGATAAATGATGGTAAAATGGGATCCCATAAAATGGAAATTAAGGAGGATAGAAAAGTATGTATCCAAACTTAATAAAATGGAATGTCAAAGGCATATCGTAAATGAAGACCTTGTTAAAAAGAAGAGAGAGAGAGAAAAACCCTTAGATAAATGTGTGACTCCAAAGGCTCGGGAAAGGCTTATTGAGAGCATGGGGATCCTTGAGAAGAATATGTGGAATATAGTTCTGAGTGTGGATGTTCTTAAAAGAGTTTGAGTATAGGTAAATGGGATATTGGGTTGGTTTATGTTGGTCAAAAATCCTTCAAGGTATCATTAATGCATTTTTGAGGTGATTGTGTTTGTTGGAAAAGCAGGCCTCCATGTCGTATTTGTTCACAAAGCAGAACAAGATGTATGAATTGGTGACAAAGGGGGTTTACATATTGATTGGTCGAGTTCCAGATATATTTTTGACAATCTATTTTGATAAAGAAAAATTTAAAATGAATGGATGATCTGGAGGGAGTTTAAAAAGAATAGATCTAAGGTGGCACCATTTTCCAATGTTTGCCACATTTTTATGCTTCAAAATCAAAAAATGGAGAAACATATTTTTTTCAAAGGAAGTTTCATGCCAGATCTAGGGTGGTTTGGAAACTTGAATCGCTAAAGAGATGTAAAAACGGTTTAGCGTGCTCGAAGAGGATCTTGAGCGATTTTTAGGAATGTTGTGTGCAAGGCATGATTCTCAGTCCAAACATCAAAAAATGGCCAAGGAATAAAGTGCGTGAAAGATTTTATAAGTGTGTGAAAGATGAGGTTAGAGCGAATGAGATATACATGCCTAAGGCGACGTCAAATGAGGTTTTACATGACATGTAAGGATCTTTCCTGAGGCATTAAGGGTTTTTGTGTGCAGGGGTAAATGCGTTTTATAAATAAGAGGTGACCCCCTCACATAGAATGAGCTCGACATTTAGAGAAAATCTGAGAACTGGATTGTGTAAGAATTTTTCACAAAGAGAGTTGTGTGAAAGATTTTGAGTTATATGAAAGATTATAAAGTTGCGCATAATATTTGTGTTGCACGGAAAGTTGAAGTTACGTGAAAAGGGTGTTTCATGAAATAAGTAAAATCTTGGGTAAAAGGCATTAATGCTTCTTGCAAGATGCAGTAAGGGTTCCACGAATGATTTGGAGTTTCCCAGTACACCTGGTGTGAAGAGAGATTCATACATGGGTGAAAGTTGGACGTCAAAAGAGAATCTATCAATAGTTAAAGATACAAATTTCATTGGATATAATAAAGAGACCTATAGGCCTATAAACATTGAGTGGATCTTCTGAAGAAGCTATGAGCTCACATTAGTTGAGAGAGCAGTAAGTTCTCAAATTTTGAGTGGTTGTAAGCCCGAAGGGATAGTGAGTCTTCTTCAAATGTGTAAAAATTAGTGCACTTATAGTGGAATTGGTACATCGACACATTGTCAGTGTATGCTCCTTGAATGTATCCCAGTGAGGGTGAACCAATAAAAAACTGTTGTGTCTTGTGCATGCTTTATGTTTTATTCATACATTGTACATGCGAAGTAGTGAAAAGAGGGATTTGTCTAATAGGAAACGGAGATCAAAAGGTGTAGTTGTTTTAATCAGTCATACCCTGATTCACCCCCCTCTCAGGGTATCTATCCCAGTACACCTAACAATTGGTATCAGATGCAGGTTGATATCAGTATCTCTATCTCAAATGGAGGTCACCAATCACAATGGGATTCAAATCTTTTACATGAACAATTTCAAGCTATAGAATAATCAGACTCAACACTACTTCTAATCTTTGGGAATGGATGTGTTCACAACATCCATGCATGGCCTAACAATAGATATTAATAGTGGTTCATTATGAGAATTTGAGCGTAGAGAATTAGATATTGATGCCAAAGGAATTAATTCCGTAGGGGGATCCCTATCCAATGATATTTACACGAAGGTGATGTCATGTAAAACATCACATTCTATGTGGGAAAAGAGATTGAATATATATGAAGGAGATACAATGGTAAGAGAGGCAAATCTATAAGTGTTGGGGAACAACTATGAAGATCCAAGATTGAAATCGAATGAGTCTGTTGATGCATTCTTCGATAGGGTAAATGTTATAGTGGAAGACATGTGAGGTCTTGGAGATGTTATTAAAGACATAAATATTTTCAATCGCATATTGAGGAAACTTACACCTCGGTTCAATACGAATGTTTCAGTTTTGGAAGATAATGACCCAAAAGAGCTGACATTGGTTAACCTACACTACAAAACTTGTTGAATATAAAATAAGAAATGATGATAACGATGTTGTAGAAAAAGGGAAATCCATAGATGGGGAATTCAGGCCATAAAGAACCTCACCAATGAAGATTCTCACGAAGAATAAGAGATAGATGAGGTGATGTCATTCCTCTCCTCGAACCTTCATAGAGGAAAAAAGGAAAGTTTAATGGGAAGCTTACACTTGCTTTATTACGATGTGGATAGGTTGAAAAGCTTTCAGCAAGGTTCCCCAAAAGATCCAAGTAGATTTTGATGCCGATGAAATCAAAATTCCCAAGAAGAAGTCTCCAGCCTATAGGAAAGGCAAGAAACAGTTTGAGAGAAATTTCATTATAAAGAAGAACCTTCTTTCAAAAAAATGTGACAGTTCAGATGATTATGAGGTTGAGGAGGATGAAGTGATAGAGAACTACAGAGATCATCGGTAAAATTATATGGTGGCAGTTGTAGGTAGTTCTCAGAAGAATAATGAAACCAAATCTGAAGAAGAAGAAAAATTAGTTTTGGAAAGAGTTGATATTAAAGTTGAGATAGAGGCAGTTCTTGAAGAGATTGATGTTTGGAGAGCCAGAAAAATAAATCCCATAAGTCTGATGCAATAAGCTGCTTAAAATAGTACTATAGGGAGGTCAAAAGGATGCTGGGACAGAACATTATGTAGTTTCGTAATGATAATGGTACAGAATTCACAAACAGTCAGTTAGAATTCTATCTCAAGAAACATAGGATAAGGCATCATGTTTTATATGTGAGAAATCCCCAACAAAATGGAGTGGTTGAAAGGATAAATCATATCATCAATAACATGGCTAGAACGATGCTCACAGAAAAAGAACCTCCAGGGAAATTTTGGAAGGAAGTAGTTTTGACATCGGTCTACATTTATAACAGGGCTCTATTATGTCTGAAGGAAGGAAATACTTCGTACGAGATGTTATATAGAAATAAACCAACTTTGAAATACTTTCAAATATATAGAAGTAAGTACTTTATCATAAATAATGACAAAAATAGGAAATTTGAGTCACAAGGAGATGAGGGGATATTTCATGGATAATTAGAAAAAATCAAAGCATAAAAATGCTTTAACAAATGGCTGGGAAAAGTAGTTGGGAGAAATGATGTCACTATAGTGGAGAATGATGAGATCGTACAATAATGCAGTGAAAAATTTCCTGATGAATGTTATGAGGAGGAACGCAATACAGGGGAGCAGAAGTGGCTAATATTGATTCAGAAGAAGATACTGATGATGAGCATGAAGAAGTAAAATCCACATCATGACAAAGGACAAAGAGTCGAGCTGAAATTGATAGGAAAAATATCATTGGTGATCAGTCATCTCTAGTTCAAATAAGGAGAATTTAATCACTAAAGCATACATCTTTCCTATTTCAGGCTGAGCTGAAGTTCTTCTCTAATGCCACTGAAGATCAATATTGGCATTAGGCAATGAATGAAGATCTCCATCATATTGAGAAAAAACAGACATGGGAGATTGTTTTGAGGCCAGCAAATAAGAATGTCATCAGGACTAAATGGGTATATCGCAACAAGATGAATGATGATGACACAATGATTCGGAACAAATCATGACTAGTATGCAAAGGATACTCCCAGATAGAGGGAATATATGTCGATGAGAAATTTTCACCGCTTGCGAGAATAGAGTCAATTAGATTATTCCTAGCCATTTCAGTGCAACGGAAGTTCAATGTTTTCCAGATAGACATCAAATATGCATTTTTGAATGGGGTTCTGGAGGAAGAGGTGTATGTCGGTCAACCAGATGGTTTTCTCATTCTTGAGGATGATAACAAGTTTTGCAGATAGAAGAAGGCATTGTATGGGCCGAAACAAGCACCAAGATCATGATACACAAGGCTTGATCAGTTGTTGAAGAAACTTGTTTTCCAGCATGGGGGAGTCTATTACAATATATATTTCAACAGAAATAGTAATCAAAGGATTATTGTCTAGGTTTATGTCGACGACCTAACATTTGGTGGGTTAGATGAAGCTCAATGCAGACAGTTCTCCGAATTCATTTAAAGTGAGTCCGAAATGTCAATGACTAAAGAGCTAACTTTTTTCCTCGGCCTACAGGTGACACATGGAAGGAATGGATCATTAATTTTTCAATCCAAATATGGAAAGAATATTTTGAGAATATTTATAATGGAAATTCTAAGGAGATGAAGGATCTCATTGCTACCTGGATGAAATTGTCCAAAGATGAGGATAGAAAGGCTGTTAATATCACAGAATACAAGAAAATCATTTGAAGTTTTCTATACTTGACTATGAAAAGGCCTATTTTTTCCCATATGTGAATCATCGAGATATTAGAGTAATCCCAAGGAAACTCACATGTTTGCTGTGAAAAGAGTACTTCGGTATATCTAGGGCACGACGTATTTCATCTTGATATACAGTGACAAGTCTCAGTCAGAATTACTGGGATATACTGATGCAGATTGGGCTGTTTCAGTGGAATATAGAAAATCAATGTTAGGAGGTGCTTTCAATATTGATGGATTGTGTGTTTCTTGGCTAGGTAACAATCAAGATTACATTTCATTGAGCACCGCATAAGTTTAGTATATTGCTGCCACTCAAGCTTGCACATAGTTATTGTGGATGAAGAAGAAACTTGATGATATGGGAATTGAAGTGAATTTTTTGATCGGAATCTAGTGAGATATCTCATGTGCTAAAAATATCAGCAATAATCGCATCCATAACTCAAGGAAAACGTAATTTGAGACAAAGTATCATTTTATCATGGATAAGGTTGACCAGGTAATGGTGAAGTTGGAGTATGTGCCTATATAACTACATGTTTTAGACATTTTGACAAAGGCCATACCCAAAAACTTATTACAGTGGCATCAACTGGCTCTAGGATTCCAATTGGCTCCCCACACATGAACAAGTGTAGATGTGGAAACCCCCATCTCCCTATGGTTCGGTATGTTTTTTGTAATGCGCTAATCTGTGTTCTTTCCAAATTATGTTGAACATAATGGAGTGGACTTGGGTTCGTTGACCAAGGGCGAGAAATAGTGACTTCTAGAGTGGGAGAAACTATGGTTAATGAAGGGATAAAGTGTCTTAGTCAAATACATAGGGAGAAGTTGATAGGTGGAGCAGCGAGATAGGGGACGAGCAATGAGATAGGGGTTGAGTTTTTAAAATCCAACGATTCTAGAAGTGATCAATCAAAGAGTAGATATCATGATTGTTTAGGATAGTGATAAAAACATAAGAGTGATATTGGAATAGTGTGAGAAGTATTCCAGCGATCCCCAATTAGTATCAGTTTATCAATTGGTATAATTTTGGTGTCAATATTTGATGTCATAAATGTAGTGATTCATTGATGATCCTTTCATTTACTCTTCTTTGTCACAACGATAATTGCTTATGTGGGCTTAGAGTACATGTTAAGTGAATCCTTGAACACTATCTGAATCACAAGAGGTGAATGGATGTAGTGAATGAATAGATCTTTAATGAGGAATCAATCTGTAGAGAATTGTTATGTGAAGAGTTGTTAACAAACATAAAGGGGGATATTGTTGGGAAACAATCCCTCAAGGTATCATTGAATTATTTTTGAGGTGATTGTGTTTGTTGATAAAGCGGGCCTCCATGTTGTGTTAGTTCACAAAGTAGACCAAGATGGATAAATTGTTTAAAAAGGAGTTTACATGATGATTTTTCGAGTTCCAGAGATATTGATGACAACCTATATTGACAAGGAATGATGAAAAAGGAATGGAGGATCTGGAGGTAGGATAAAAGAACAGATCTATAGTGGCTCCATTTTCCAGTGTTTGTCAAATTTTTAGGCCTCAAAACCTAAAAATGGAGAAACATGTTTTTGTAATAAGAAGTTATGCACAAGATCTAGGGTGGTTTGGAAACTTGTGTGCTCGAGGAAACATCAAACAAGGTTTTTCTCGCTCGAAGAGGATCTTGCATGAATTTTAGGAATGTTGCATGCAAGGCATGATTCGTGGTCTAATCATCGAAAAATGTCCAAGGGAGAAAGTGCACGAAAGATTGAAGAAGTGATCAAAAGATGAGGTTGGTGAGAAAGAGACTTATGCACCTAAGACGACGTCATATGGGGTTTTGCGTGACATGTTAGGATCTTGCGTGGCACATCAGGGTTTTTTTGTGTAGGGGTCAATGTGGTCTATAAATAAGAGGTGACCCCCTCCCACTGAATGAGCTCAACACATAGAGAAAACTCGACCACCAGATCACGTAAGAATTTCACACAATGGGAGATGCGTGAAAGATTTTGAGTTGTTCATATGTTGAGAATCTTGCGCCTAATATTTGAGTTGGAAGATTGATTTAAGTTGCACGCAAAGGGTGTTTCATAACAAAAGTGGAATCCTGCATGGAGGGAATTAATGTTGCGAGCAAGAAGCTGTAAGGGTTTCATGAAAGATTTGGGGTTTCCTGGCACACCTGGTGATAAGAGAGATTCATATTTTGGTGAAATTTGGAGATCAACAGAGCATCTATCAATAGTTAAAGATACAGATTTCATTAGAGATAATGAAGAGACCTACATGTCTATAAACTATGAGGGGATCTTCTGAAGGAGAAGTGATCACACTTCAGTTGAGAGAGCAATGAGTTCACAAATTTTGAGTGGTTGTAAACTAGGAGGGATATTGAGTCCGCTTTGAACTTGTAAGAAGCAGTGCGCTAATAATGGAATTTGTACATCGGCACACTTCTGGTGTATGCTCCTTGGATGTAGCCCAGTGAGTGTGAACCAAGTAAAAATTGTTGTGTCATATTCCTTCTATATGTTTTATTCATACTCTTCAAATAGGAAGGAGATAGAAGAGGGTGTTGTCTAATAGAAAAACAAGATCAAAAGGGGAAGTTGTTTTAATCTATCATACACTGATTCACCCCCCTTCTTAGGGTATCTATCGTAGAGTACCTAATAGTTTATATTTGAATGGAGGGAGATTTTTATATTATTTTGGGTTTGGACACATCAAAATAAAATATACAAAACCACAAACCCTACCAAGGTTTTGACCATAGTTTCGGCCAAAAGGGAGTAGTTCAAATTATTTTATAAGGCCAAGGGATGATGAAAATAAAATAATTCCCTTACTTATTTGTAGGTGAGTCACGCTCTGAAAGAAAATATATTAATAGTAGAAAATATATTATTGGTTTTGAAAGATTCATTAAGGCTATATAAAATGGAATAAAATAAAAATATAATCACATTAATTTAAAAGGGAAAAAATATATGGTATTGGAACCCATTTTTGTTAATTATTATAGTACTCTTGAGTCATTGTGATGTCCCAAAACACAATGTTTATTTATGTGGTATTTGATTTTTACCTAGAAATTTGACTATCTAAGAAAATTATGAAAAATTCACCATTGGATAATTTAGATGCAATGATTCCAAAAGATAATATTCATTTTTTTAAATAATTTTCTAAATTTGTTGATTTTCAATTTAAAAATAAAAATCAACATTTATTAAAAAAGATGGTGTTTTGAAAAATTACAATTATCCAACCCTAATAAAAATTACATTTGATTTCTTAAAAATTATGTGATAATTTATATTTGACAAATAGTATTTAATACTAATGTTAAATTAAAATTTTATTTATTTAAAAAATCCATTAATTCAAAAATTAATTAATTGAATTTGAATATTAATATAAAATACAATTTATTCATTAAATATCATTTACAATGTCATAATAATAGGATGAAAATATATTAATTATTCTATAAAATATATTATAAATATTCCTATTTATAGTATCCTAATACAAAACCCTTTATTAAACCAACATATTCCCTAAGAGTATGGAGTACGATGGTGTGTCTTTTTTGGGTCCATTGGATGAATAGGGGTTGGGTCGGGATCTTGATAATCTTGAACTTCTCTATTAAAAAGTTTTTCTCATGCTTATTTTGTTGGATTTAATTTGGGATTGGTCTAAGGAAATTCCTAGAAATGATATCTCCCCTAGAAGATCTGATAAATGGGATTTATTTGGTACAATCCTATTGGTTAAGTCCATCACTTACATTGTTTTAGAAAAAATTATTTATTAAAACCCATTATATATAGTAGTCATGTGATCATTCTTCATTGAAAATATTATCAATGATAAAGATGATTAATTGTCAATTAATCCAATTGGATATATAAAAATATAAATATATAATAATTGAATATGATTTCAATTTAATTAAATCAAAAAGGGGAATTTTATTCATAAAAATTCAGGTCATTACACCCCTCATGCTAGGTTTATTAAAATATATATCTCATGGAAAAAATCATTAATAACCATGAAACCTACAAAACAATGTTCAAAAAACAATACATAAACCATGTAAAACCCATGAAATCCTATAAATGTTAAGGTGTATGGGTTAAAAAATGATACACATTTTCTATGAAACCATGATGCTCTTACCAGTGAAAAAATATCATTTAGTGCATGGGTTCACAAACAATGTAACCAACTTGTATTCATGTGAATTAATAATATGAAAATACCGTTTGATGTTGTTTATTTTCTAGGCCTATTATTCATTATGTAGTGATCCCTCTTGAAACCTGAGACTCCTATATCCCTTCTTGAGGAACTATACACCTCTAAATATATTTTATATAGAATCAAATAGTGTTGAAGACATGAAATTGAATTAGGTGATACAAGATCCTATGTTATTTGGGTTTCTTCTTAATCTATCATCTTTACCTTGAAAAAAAATAAAAGATTCAAATTTTTTCCAATATATGGCATCACATCTGAAAAAATGATGAACTCATTGATCAGTGATATAATAGATTTAGTTTTGAAGATGTCAATGGATTCCCCTTCAATAAGGGATTTATCCCTCATTGGTGGTGGATTTTTTGAGGTATGTGTCATTAGATCAATCATCGAGAGACAATATTAGTATTAAATATAGTATTAAATCTATTCTAAAATGACTCATTGATGTTGGACGATTGTTCATAGGATAAAAATGAATATTTTTAGAATTTTTGAGGAATTCATTAGTTATTCTAGAATCAACAATAGATCCAATGAATTAACATCCTCTTCTTTGACATACCTTAAAACTGGTTCTGTTAATAGACTTTATGCGGTATGTAATTATAGAACCACTCTTCCTAATATTGAAAGTATTTGGGTCTTTTTTATAAATCTATTAATTAATGAAGTAAAAATTATGATAGGAATACTAGTAGAAAATTCATCTTAGATGGCACCATTTTTACATTTATTATATTAAAAATGACATAAGAAAATATAAGAAGAATATGTTTTAGAATAGTTATTCTAAAATGAAATGAAAAATTCAAGTTCCAACATTTGTTATCAAATAACCAATTTGAAATACCTTTAAAAAATTTGTGAAATGTTAGGATGATTCATTTTTTGTTAACTCATTCACAATTTTTCCATATGTTATTTCTCATGTAATGAGAAATAACCTTTATTTCTCCAATCAATTGTCCTCAACTATGTTTAATTATTTATTAACTACCATGATCCTCCCGTAGTCATCCCAACTTCCTGTTTCTCCCTCAGTATATCTTCTTCCCATATTTATCACTATATCAGTTATCCTTATTTGGATGTTAAATTTATTTTTATTTTTATTTTTTATATTTTAGGTTACTCCTAGGTATTTTCATTTTTAGTTTCAATTCAAATTTTCTATTTTTTTCATTACCTCTAATTGTATTACCTTTTTATATTTCTATGTCATATTATTCTGGCATCTATGGTATTTATCAACTAAATAATGATTATTTTTATTGTTATTTGTTATTAAATGATTATTGTATTAATTTTTGTGATAAATAATGTTTGTTAGAAATGGTTCTAAATGGTATGCTTTTTCCACATTGTGAACAAGACTTTTGATGGCATAATTGATCAATAAGTTTGAATATGAGTATTTTTAATATATAGGTTGTCATTATGATTTAATGAAATATTATTTTAGAAAGGAATGATAATTAAAAATGATTAATGTTATATTTTTTTTATCAAATATATTGTCTTTATTTTATTTTTGAAACAGTTTATGTTTTTTTTATTTTTTATCTATAAAAGTAAATTTGATATTAAATATCAAAATTTAATAAATTATTTTTGAATCATAAAATTTTTGATAAGTAATAATGAGTCATATTTGGAATACTACACTATATACCACTGATAGGTATTAGGAATAATTGGATGTTTTTTTATTTGATGAAGGAAATATTACAAAAAATGTTTTATTTTTCTATCAATGCTTTAAATGTTCAAATAAAAATTATTTGAAAAAAAATATATAAATCAAAGATCATTTAATTTTTCATGGGATTAATCTCATAAACAAAAATTATATTTGGAATGGTGAAACTATGAATAATTCTATATATAAAGATGATGATGATTTTCAATAAGACAATTTTGGCCAAATTGATGAAATGATTTCTCATATTGAATTCATTTATAATGGTCAATAATCGATAATTGAGAATTTATATGATGATACAGAAAAATTATTATAACTATGTTGTAAAAAAAATTGTGGATTAATCAATAGTTTAAATATTTATTGACATGAATGAAAAAATGGATGGAGTGGAAAGTGCTTTATAGAGTGTCTATATCTACTAAAAGATATCCAACATAAAGAAATAAATCTTCCATATTCATATTCTAATGTGAAGAAAATATTATGCCTAATGGTTTTGGGGTACAGGAAGATAAATGCCTTCTTAAATGAGTAGGTATTATATAGGAAAGAATATTAAGGTCTATTAGAGTGTCTAAATATTGGACATCCTAATATAGGCCAGAAGAGAAATCATAGCCTAATTGAGTAGTTATACAGACTCATACCATATGTATTTTTAATTTTTCTATAATTCCTCATTTTAAATGTTTATTTACTTATATTAATGATTTAAAAAGGTTAATGTGGCATGTAGATGGGCAGATATCTGATGAAAAATTTCATCATCTAGATCATTGTTCACAATGGAAGAAATATTGTAAATGATTTTCTGTTTTTTAAAATGATGTTAGAAATAACATAATTGGTCTGTTGACCAATTGAATGAATCTATATCGAAAAATTAGTAAAAAACATAGTTTGTTTATTGTTTTATTAGTAATATACACCAAATCTCTAGATTTTGTTTTGATGTGTAAATTTTTCTTATTGATTTTAATGATATCTGAACCAAAAATAGTCTGGAAATCATATTGATTTTTTCATACAGTGATTAATTGATTATTTGAAATTTTTATTGGAGGAAGTTATTAGAGTGAATTATTATTATAAATGTAAAATTTTTGACAACCTATAATGATTATGTTCACTATAAATGATTTCCCAAAATATAGAAATTTTTATACATACAGTGTCAATGGATATAATTATTTTCTAATTTATAAAAAATAGACTTCATATTATCAACTGAAATACGGGAGGAAAATATTATAAATGGGTGATTTAATTTATTTTTATATAGATCTATAATAATAAATAATTAAAAAGTAATTCAATGACTCACATGAATACATGATTTCTCCAAAACTTTTTTTCACCGATTAGTTTTCTTTGAGGGTGAAAAACATTGAAGTCACATTATAAAAGACATTAAAATCATTCCGTGATTGAAATATTTAAAGGAAATGGTTAATATTTCTTGGACCTAAATATCGTAGATATCATGAGGTTGAACATAAAATTGATTTCATATATGTGAGTGTAAAGACCCGTATATTTCAATGAAATTTTTTTTTAATTTTCTTTGGAATTTTACAAGAGCACAGTTTCTAACGGCACCTGATTCCGAGGCCCAGTGTTCCCGGAATCATTTTCCGATGTTTGGCTCGGGTACGTTCAGTGAACGGACGAGCGTGTTTTTCTAACTTTTGAACCGGTGCCCGGAATCGAATTCTGAGGGCACCGATCAAATCGCAACGCCGGTATTTTCTTAGAAACGCCTCTTCCGGAGTTGCGTTTGCTCAGGTGTGGTTTTTAATTTTCGGGCTTAAAGTTAAGAAATAAAATAATTGTCGACAAACTTTATTTTATTTCACTTAAGCCACTTGAAACCACTTGAAATCCACTTAAACTGAGTTGAAACGGATAGGGTGCTATCCAGAAATATCATACCCTCTTGGTAGTATATTTGTGAGGTGGGGCCCGCACGAGCCCCACTGTTTCTTTTCCACTAAGTAACGCACCCGCGAAAACCCGTCATTAAGAAAGTCAACTGACGCGTTTTCTTAAATTCGTAACACACCATTTAATTGGGCAGTTTTATTCGTGAAATAAATGGGTGGTTTCTTTCGTTGAATTAATTCTACGAATTAATGGGTCGTTACTTACCTCTTATTCGTTTGTTGGCGTAATAATAAAATAAGACCAACACGACATTTGGAGGATTACACATTGAGAGTTTTTTGACAGATGTTTATGTGCCTTCACCCTTCTTCACGAAGAACGCGAAGAACGCGAAGAACGTCGACCTCCGACGAAGAACACCGAACCTGCGGAAATCGACGACGCGACGCCGTGTGCCGCGATGCCGACGTTTCCTTTCCTGCAACGTTCTTCTGTGACGTCTCTTCCTCCGCAACAAAATCTTCGATCAGCTATTTGAGGTAAGAGACTTCAGGTTTCTCTTAAATCTCCATTGTAGTTTTTAACAAAACACTGATTTAATTATATATAATTAAATTTGTTGTTTCTTGGTCCATTGAGTTCGCTGACACAACGCCGTATTCCGCCACAACGCGACGCCCTTCCGTGACGATGCGACGATCCCCTCCTTCCGCGACGAACAATTCCGCGAAGAACCCGCATGCGACAACTTGGCGAGGTAGGGATTTTATTTTCGAAATACCCCCCTTTTTTTATATTCCCGTGAACGTTTCTTTAAAATTTAATGAACCGGTTTCATATGAACAATTTTAATTGATTAAAATTATTGTTTCATGTGTTGTATAATTTCTCCCGTTGTAATTAACTAACGCGGAGGGTGCGGGCCAAACGAACACGGCCCGACAAACCTCTGTCGTTCTTCGTGGTTGTGCGGATTTGGCAGGTGACGGCGAAACGTGGCGCAAGGGCTTTTTGATGATTCCGCAGTGATGAACGGAACCCGGGAGGAACAACGGCGTAGACGGGAAGCAAAACGGACCACCGGAGAAACTCCGGTGGCCTGCGAAAGTTATCGGCAGCGCGGGCCACCGGCGCGGCGGTGGCTGCCAGTGGACCTGCGGCCGCGCGGGTCCAGCTTCCCCACACGGGATGCGGCAGAAGCCACGTCCGTTCAATCAGCGCGGCCCTTCGAGGGCCGCGGCATCTCCAAACCTCGGGGGCAGCGCCCCACGGCACCAGGGCGCTCGGTCGCTCGGCCGAAACGAGCCAGGACGGTCCGACCGGCCGGGCCGCACCCTGGACGGACCGGACCGGGTGGGACCGGGTCGGGTCGACCCGGTTCGGCCGACCCAGGGGGGGATCGGGCCAGGTCGGCCCGGGCCCGGACCCCCCGTCTTCAGACTGTTTTCGGTCTTTTGCCCATAACATGAGCTACGGGCCTCCGAACTAAGCACCGTAAGTGGTAACGCGATCCTTGGATCGAGACGGTTTTTTTGGTATATCGCACTCATGGTTTCGGAATACTTAGAGTTCGCCCGGGATGGTTCGTACACGAAACCAACCGGGCCCTCGGAGCGGAAACGCTCATATCTTGAGCTTCGGACATCCGATCGACGTTCCTTCGACTTCGTTGAATTCCTCTAAGTGAGACAGATCTTTTGGAATACTCCGACCGAGGTTTGGATGTAGGTGGAGTACGGTCGGGTTGGTTTTTCCTTAAAAACCAACCGGGCCCCTGGTACGAAAAAGCCAATAACTCTCAGACCGGGTGTCCCATTGACGCACCGTCTGCGACGTTGAGTTCCTGTTGACGATACAGAACTTTTGGATACATCAACCTCAGACTTTGTGTCAGTTGATGTATCAGCCTCTCAGCTCGTGGAGCGGACCCTCCCGAACGAGCATGCTGTGTGCGGGAACCCTAGAGCTTACTGTGACTACTACTTCAATAGCGACGACCGTGCAGAGATCCTCAGTGGACTGCGACGACGACTGTGCAGAGATCCTCAGTGGACTGCAACGACGACTGTGCAGAGATCCTCAGTGGACTGCGTCAACTACTGCACTCAGCGATCCTACGTGGATCAGTGCTACAGGTCTTGTGTGGGCCCGATCCTGTGTGGGTCCGATCCTGTGTGGGTCAGCGCTCAGCGGTTCTGTGTGAGCCAGCGCCTACAGGTCCTGTGTGGGCCCGATCCTGTGTGGGTCTTTGTGGGGGTCAGTTACCTATCGATCCTTTGTGGGTCTGACGACTTAGATGGATCAGTGATCATCTTTATCGCCATACAAGAAGTATACCTATGTGAGCTGAATCTTGTGTTACTCTCCTTTGTGGATTGTGTTGATCTATCCTGTGTGGATTTACTGTTTACTCTCCTTTGTGGATTGTGTTGTGCTATCCTGTGTGGGAATATGTTTTTCTTTACTGTGTGGATTGGGTTGTTCTTGGTCTCGGATGTTGGAGCCGAACAGGAATTGATTACTTAGGTATATGTATGGGCATATACCTAATCCGTGACGGATGTTACTTCGTGATTGTATCTCTCCTTTGTGGATTATCCATTGTGGATTCTGGGAGACCTTCGGGGGTCTCGGGGTCCCTACTGAGTAGCTTATACTCACCCCTGCATGGGCTATGCCCGCACTTCGTTGTGTTGGTTTCAGACGACGGACAACGCTGATTGTGGTGGAGGCGTGCGGAGTAGGACGGTACATGGAGGTGGACCACTGGGCGTGACGTACTCGGAGCGGACGGCTGGACCGAGGAGTTGTGGAGGCTATCTGTACCCACCCTTCAGGTGGGACCTTCAGAGGACGGCTCGACGCAGTGGGTTTTCTTTTCAGTTGCTTTTTTTCCCTTTCAGTTGTACTTTACACTTGGGCTTGTATTTCCGGCCCCTTTTACTTTCAGCACAGCTTGTTACAGTTTTTACTTAGTGTTATTTCTCCGATTGCTTACTCTGTGGTGCTTGTTTACTTTTCAAAGGAAATGACTTCCCTTTTTTCGGGATTTACACCTTTGTGCTAGTCGCCTGCCCCTGGCCTATGGAAGGTGGGCTTGGGGTAGTCACGGCACAGGGCCCGAGGATGGGTCGTGACAAATTGGTATCAGAGGTGGCCGGTTCTACCACAGACTCTGATCTTTATTCTATGTGAAGCAATAGTGTTTAGCGTATTGGGTGTGGTTATCAGTCCAGGGAGTCCAGTGTTGGTGCGGCGGCCGACGTATCCGTACACCAGGACCCTAACTTCTGATTTCTGACTTAATGCACGAAAACATTGATTGCATGTGTGTTTCATGTTTTCTTTGTGATTATTTGTGTCATCTCACCAGGTATACTGTTCTGACCGAGGCGCACTTGTTTCCTTTCAGGATTTCCCCACGACAGCAGCCAACTAGGGTTCCGAGAGTAGAGCGCGTCGACAGCCCACCGAGCGACGATGCCTTGGTACAGGGCCCGTTGACAGAAGAGGCACTAGCGGTACCTTTACCCGCCGAGCCCCCGATGCTTCCAGCACCGACCACTGATGATGCACGTCGCCTCGGAGCTCTGCATGAGTTCCAGTGCCAGCGACCACCCAGGTTTCGTGGGGAGACGGACCCCCAGGCAGCCGAGGACTGGCTGGAGGCGGTCATTCGAGTTTTCAGGCAGTGAGGACACCAGCAGACCTCATAGTGATCCTCACGGCGAGCCTACTGCACGCAGCAGCAGGACGATGGTGGAGCTTGATGCTCCATGTACACGATGAGGCGTCTCTTCTCTGGAAGGACTTCGAGAGCCTTTTCCGCTCATAGTTCATCCCGGCCACCCTCTGTGCGGTGCGCATCCAGGAGCTTCTTCATCTTCGGCAGGGCAGCTTGACTGTCGCCCAGTACGCGGCGAGGTTCACTGATCTTTCTTGCTACTCAACCGACATGGTACGGGACCCCTTCTTCCGGGCCCGGACCTTTGAGCAGGGTTTGAGACATGAGATCAGGGCATCGCTGATCTCCCACAGCTTCTCGACCCAGGCAGGAGTGCTGGAGCGAGCCCTTCTGATCGAGAGCTTTCAGGCAGAGTCCACAGCGAGACCTACCGCAGGGCGGTAGGTAGTGGAGTCTTCGGCAGCAGGTAGCCGAGAGATGACTCAGGGTTTCAGGAAGACCAGACCCTCTCGTAGACGACCTCAGCACACTGGCTCAGTAGTGCGGGGCACACAGCGCGGAGCCAGTCTTCCGAGAGGCAGGCAGTGCTACGCGTGCGGCGGGCAGGGCCACATGGCTCGTGACTGCCTGACCCGCCGTACCGAGGAGCAGCAGACGGTAGAGGGGCCACCCTGGCAGAGGCAAAGGGTTGACCATGGCGGTCCGCAGGGAGGAGGCGGACGAGGCAGAGGAGCTGGCCGAGCAGCAGGTGGTGGGCGACGCTTTGAGGCTCTTCCACCACCACCACCAGGAGGCCCGCCCCCACCCCAGGGAGTTGGCGGGTAGAGACAGGCACAGCTCCATGCAGTGGAGGCCTACGACCACGGCGCGCCCGAGATGATTCGAGGTACGATATGTGTCTATTCCACCCTTTCTGCAGTTCTTATTGACACAGGAGCGAGTCACTCTTTCATACCAGCTTCCTTTGTTCGGAGCTTGGAGATTCTGATAGAGCCGTTGGCTCGATCCTTACAGCTAGAGACCCCTAAGGGAGCAGAATCGACGATTACGCACTGGTGCCGGCAGTGTGAGCTTAATCTAGGAGGCGAGAGCTTCGGCTGGGATCTTCTTGTAGCGGCGTCGAGGCCTTACGACGTCATCTTGGGCATGGATTGGTTATCTACAGTCCATGCTCAGATTGACTGTTTTAGGAACAAGGTGCGATGTGTGCGCACCAACGGGAGCAGGTTCACCTTCACCGGCGAGAAGGGAGCCTTTGCAGCACAGGATGAACTCTCGCAGTGGAGGGGACAACCCATCACTCATCAGTTGGCTAGCCTCATCATTGGAGTCGTGGACGTGCGGAGTCCTAGTTTTCCTGCAGTGGTGGATCAGTATGCGGACGTCTTCCCCGACGATGTTCCAGGACTACCTCCTCGCAGAGAGGTAGACTTTTATATTGACCTATACCCCGGGACAACCCCGATATCCACTCCATCATATCGGATGGCCCCCGCTGAGCTTCGAGAGCTGCGGGTACAGTTGGAGGACTTGCAGGGCAAGGGGTTCATCCGACCCAGCGTTTCATCCTGGGCTTCCCCGATATTGTTCGCCAAGAAGGCGGACGAGAGCTTGCGACTGTGTGTTGATTATCGTCTCCTGAACCAGGTGACAGTTAGGAACATGTATCCGCTACCGAGGATTGATGACCTCTTTGATCAGCTCAAGGGAGCACAGTGGTTGTCAAAGATAGACCTCAGGTCAGGCTATCATTAGCTCAGAGTTCGAGACGAGGACGTGCAAAAGACGGCCTTCAGGTGTCGGTATGGCCACTATGAGTTCTTGGTTATGCCATTCGGCATAACCAATGCTCCAGCAGTGTTCATGAGCCTCATGAACAGGATATTCCAGCCATACCTCGATCGATTTGTCGTGGTCTTCATCGAAGACATTTTGGTGTACTCGACCACGGAGGAGGAGCACGCCTACCACTTGTGGGTTGTACTAGACAAACTCTGAGAGCACCAGCTTTATGGAAACCTCTCAAAGTGCCATTTCTGGTTACGTGAGGTCCACTTCATGGGGCACGTCATTTCGGAGGCGGGAGTTGTTGTGGATCCCGCGAAGATCGAGGCAGTTCTAGCTTGGGAGCCACCCAGGAGCGTGACGGAGGTGCGGAGTTTCTTGGGTATAGCCAGATACTATTGGAGAATTGTGCCAGACTTCTCCAGAGTTGCGGCGCTACTATCAGTGTTGAAGAATAAGGGGAAACCCTTTGTGTGGTCAGACAGATGTCAGCAGAGCTTCCAGGAGTTGTGATAGAGATTGACCAGCGCACCTATCTTGAGGTTTCCTGGGGAGGGAGTTGGATACGTAGTCTACTACGATGCATCAGGGACCAGACCCTGGTGTTTCCTGATGCAGGATTGGGCCATGATTGCCTATGGATCACATCAGTTGAGGTCGCATGAGAAGAAATACGCTACCCATGACCTGGAGTTAGCAGCCGTGGTCTTCGCTCTGAAGACTTGGTGGCACTATCTGATGGGCGAGTGCTTTAGAGTCTTTTCTGACCACCAGAGTCTCAGGTACATCTTCTCTCAGATGGACCTGAACCTGAGACATCGACGATGGCTCGAGTTCCTCCAGGACTATGACTTTGAGATAGTCTATTCTTCTGGGAAGGGGAACGTGGTAGCCGATTCCCTCAGCAGGAGGACATGCATCCAGCTACTTGAGGAAGCGATAGAGAAGCTATCCGCCTTGCAGATATCCTTCATGGATAGGGATGGATCAGCCTTCCATCAGTCTCTCACAGTCTCTCCTCCACTTCTTCGGTGGTCCAGAGAGGCACAGTGTGGGGACGCTGACTGTGAGACACAACGTGCACAGATATCCTCGGGACAGGAACCTGATGGTTTCTCCCTTGGAGCAGAGCACGACGTCCTTTTCAGAGGACGTACCTTGGTACCAGTCGCTTTACGAGAGGAGGTGCTAAGAGAGTTTCACATTTATCCTTTGGTGGTACATCCGGGAGTGGTGAAGATGTACCAGGACCTCAGACGACAGCACTGGTGGCCGGGCATGAAGAAGGTTGTGGCAGAGTTCGTTTCACGGTGCCTCACCTGCCAGCAGGTGAAGGCAGAACATCAGGTACGAGCAGGCTTGGTACAACCCTTGGAGGTCCCGGAGTGGAAGTGGGACGGGATATCTATGGACTTTGTGACTGGACTTCCACGCACTTCCATAGGTCACGACTCCATTTGGGTGATTGTTGACCGACTCACCAAGTCAGCACACTTCTTGCCCATCAGAGAGCAGGGATCAGTGGAGAGCTTAGGGCGTCTCTACGTTCAGGAGATTGTACGACTTTACGGTGTGCCATCGTCCATCGTCTCTGATCGGGATGCTCGTTTTACTTTCCAGCATTGGAAGGGGTTGCAGGAGGCGTTCGGGACGTGGCTACATCTGAGCACCGCCTTTCACCCTCAGACGGATGGTTAGACAGAGAGGACCATTCAAACTCTCTAGGACATGCTCCGCGCATGTGTCCTTGACTTTGGTCACAGCTGGGAGGATCACCTACCCTAGGTGGAGTTCGCGTACAACAACAGCTACCACTCCACCATCGGGATGGCACCATACGAGGAGTTGTACGGCAGACCTTGCAGATCTTCTTTGTGCTGGACAGACCCTGGGGAGTCAGCACTTGTGGGACCAAAGATGGTCTGGGACACGACAGAGAAGGTCCAGGTCATCCAGGAGCGGATGAGGACAGCTCAGAGCCGGTAGAAGTCATATGCCGATAGGAGGCGGAGGCCACTAGAGTTTGAGGATGGCGACCACGTCTTCTTGCGTGTCTCACCTCGACGTGGTTTGCGGAGATTTGGCCGAGGCGAAAAGTTGTCTCCACGCTTCATTAGACCATTCCAGGTCCTCAGCAGGATTGGCGAGGTGGCTTATCGCCTGGCTATACCACCTTAGTTGCACCGTGTGCACGACTTCTTCCACGTATCTCAGCTGAGGAGATACGTGCACGACCCGACATACATCATTGACCATGGGGAGCTAGACGTGGATGATGGGGTGACTTTTACAGAGGACCCGGTGGTGATAGAGGATTGGAAGAAGCAATTCCTATAGGGGCGATCGATTCCTCTTGTACGCATCAGATGGAAGCATGAGAACCTCTAGGAGAGCACAAGGGAGCGGGAGGCTCAGATGCGTGCTCAGTACCCACTTTTGTTTCCCTAGTTTATGATGTATCTTTACGGGGACGTAAAGCCCTGAGGTGGAAGTAATGTAAAGACCTGTAAATTTCAAGGAAATTTTTTTTTCGTAATTTTCTGTGGAATTTTTACAAGAGCGCAGTTTCTGACGGAACCTGATTCTGAGGCCCGGTGTGCCCGGAATCATTTTCTGATGTTTGGCTTGGGTACGTTCAGTGAACGGACGAGCGGGTTTTTCTAACTTTTGAACCGATGCCCAGAATCGAATTCTGAGGGCACCGATGAAATCGCAACGCTGGTATTTTCTTAGAAACGCCTCTTCCGGAGTTGCGTTTGCTCGGGTGTGGTTTTTAATTTTTGGGCTTAAAGTTAAGAAATAAAATAATTGCTCGACAAACTTTATTTTGATTCACTTAAGCCACTTAAAGGCACTTGAAAGCCACTTAAACTGAGTTGAAATGGATAGGGTGCTATCCAGAAATATCCTACCCTCTTGGTAGGATATTTGTGAGGTGGGGCCCGCACGATCCCACCGTTTCTTTTCCGCTAAGTAACGCACCCGCGAAAACCCGTCATTATGAAAGTCAACTGACGCGTTTTCTTAAATTCTTAATGCACCATTTAATTGGGCGGTTTTATTCGTGAATTAAATGGGCGGTTTCTTTCGTTGAATTAATTCTACGAATTAATGGGCTGTTACTTACCTATTATTCATTTGTTGGCGTAATAATAAAATAAGTCCAACACGACATTTGGAGGATTACACGTTGAGAGGTTTTTGACAGAAGTTCATGTTCCTTCACCCTTCTTCGCGAAGAACGCGGAGAAAGCAAAGAACGCGAAGAACGCCAGCCTCCGACGAAGAACACCGAACCTGTGGAAATCGACGACGCGACGCCGTGTGCCGCGACGCCGACGTTTACTTTCCTACAACGTTCTTCTGCGACGTCTCTTCCTCCGCAACGAAATCTTCGATCACTTGTTTGAGGTAAGAGACTTCGGGTTTCTCTTAAACCTCCTTTGTGGTTTTTAACAAAACACAGATTTAATTATATATAATTAAATCTGTTGTTTCATGGTCTGTTGAGTTCACCGACGCAACGCCGGATTCCTCCACGATGTGACGCCCTTCCGCGACGATGTGACGATCCCCTCCTTCTGTGATAATCAATTCCGTGAAGAACCCATGAGCGACGACTTGGCGAGGTAGGGATTTTATTTTGGAAATACCCCCCGTTTTTTTATATTCCCGTGAATGTTTCTTTAAAATTTATAGAACCGGTTTCATATGAACAATTTAAATTTATTAAAATTGTTGTTTCATGTGTTGTATAATTTCTCCCATTGTTATTAACTAACGCGGAGGGTGCGGGCCAAACGAACACGGCCCGACAACCCTCCTCTGTTCTTCGTGGTTGTGCGGATTTGGCGGGCGACGGAAAAACGTGACGCAGGGGATTTTTGATGATTTCACAGTGAAGAACGGAACCCAGGAGGAACAACGGCGTAGACGGGAAGGAAAACAGACCACCGGAGCAACTCCGGTGGCCCGCGGAAGTTACCGACGGCGCCCCGGCGCGCCGCCGGACAGGGCCACCACGACTGAAGCCGCAGAGGCGGTGGCCAGCGGACCCATGGCCGCGTGGGTCCAGCTCGCTCGCATGGGATGCGGCAAAATCCGCATCCGTTCAATCAGCGCGGCCCTTCGAGGGCTGCGACATCTCCAAACCGCGGGGGCAGTGCCCCGCGGCACCCGGGCGCTTGGCCACTCGGCCTCTCGGCCGAATCGAGCCAGGCCGGTCCGACCGGCCGGGCCGCACCCTGGCCGGACCGGACCGGGTTGGACCAGGTCGGGTCGACCCGGTTCGGCCGACCCAGGGGGGGTCGGGCCGGGTCGGCCCAGGCCCAGACCCCCCATCTTCGGACTGTTTTCGGTATTTTTCCCGTAACATGAGCTACAGGGCTCCGAACGACGCTCCGTCAGCGGAATCACGATCCATGGACCGAGACGGTCGTTTCGGTATATCGCACTCAAGGTTTCGGAATACTTTGAGTTCGGCCGGGTTGGTTCGTACACGAAACCAACCGGGCCCTCGGAGCGGAAACGCTCATATCTTTAGCTTCGGACATCCAATCGACGTGCCATTGACTTCGTTGAATTCCTCTATGTGAGACGGATCTTTTGGAATACTCCGCCTGAGGTTTGGACATAGGTGGAGTATGGTTGGGTTGGTTTTTCCTTAAAAACCAACCGGGCCCCTGGGACGAAAAAGCCAATAACTCTCAGACCGGGCGTCTGATTGACACGCCGTCTACGACGTTGAGTTCCTATTGAAGATACGGGACTTTTGGATACATCAACCTCATACTTTGTGTCAGTTGATGTATCAAACTCTCGGCTCGTGGAGAGGACCCTCCCGAACGAGCTTGTTGTGTGCGGGAACCCTAGAGCTGGTTGCGACTACTACTTCGACAACGACGACCGTGTAGAGATCCTCAGTGGACTGCGACGACGACTGTGCAGAGATCCTCAGTGGACTGTGATGACGACTGTGCAGAGATCCTCAGTGGAATGCGACGAGTACTGCACTCAGCGATCCTACGTGGATCAGTGCTACATGTCCTGTGTGGTCCCGATCCTGTGTGGGTTCGATCCTGTGTGGGTCAGCGCTCAGCGGTTCTGTGTGAGCCAGCGCCTACAGGTCCTGTGTGGGCCCGATCCTGTGTGGGTCTTTGCTGAGGTTAGTTACATATCGATCCTTTGTGGGTCCGGCGACTTAGATGGATCAGTGATCATCTTTATCGTCATACAAGAATTATACCTGTGTGAGCTGAATCCTGTGTTACTCTCCTTTGTGGATTGTGTTGAGCTATCCTGTGTGGATTTACTGTTTACTCTCCTTTGTGGATTGTGTTGTGCTATCCTGTGTGGTTATACGTTTTTCTTTCCTGTGTGGATTGGGTTGTGCTTGGGCTCGGATGTTGGAGCCGAACGGGAATTGATGACTTAGGTATATGTATGGGCATATACCTAAGCTGTGTCGGATGTTACTTCGTGATTGTATCTCTCCTTTGTGGATTATCCTTTGTGGATTCTGGGAGACCTTCAGGGGTCTTAGGGTCCCTACTGAGTAGTTTATACTCACCCCTGCATAGGCTACGCCCGTACTTCGTTGTGTTGGTTGCAGACGAGGGACAGTGCTGATCGTGGTGGAGGCGTGCGGAGCAAGACGGTACCTGGAGGTGGACCACTGGGCGGGACGTACTCGGAGCGGACGGCTGGACCGAGGAGATGTGGAGGCTATCTGTACCCACCCTTTAGGTGGGACCTTAAGAGGACGGCTCGACGCTGTGGCTTTTCTTTTCAGTTGCTGTTTTTCCCTTTCAGTTGTACTTTACAGTTGGGCTTGTATTTCCGGCCCCTTTTACTTTCAGCACATCTTGTTACAGTTTTTACATAGTGTTTACTTTTCCGCTTTCTTACTCTGTGGTGCTTGTTTACTTTTCAAAGGCAATGCCTTCCCTTTTTCCGGGATTTACGCCTTGGTGCTAGTCGCCAGCCCTTGGCCTATGGAAGGCGGGCTTGGGGTAGTCATGGCACGGGCCCCAAGGACGGGTCATGATAGTGAGGACAAATTTCTATAGAAAAATTAATGGAACACTATTACATATTTATTAAAATACTAATGATGTGTTGAATTCAATATTGGACAAACTGTCAATGGGAATATGTTTATAGTTAGCTCCCACTCTGGATGGAAGATGAACATACTTGCCTCTATCTTTTCATACAATATCCAAAAGTGAGATAATTATCTTTCATCAATTCCTTCAAGTTATAAAAGTACTATAGGGTAATTCTAAAATGGTAAAAAAATTGTGTTACTAAAATATTTGAAGTTGAAAGGTATGAAATCTCATGATTTCAAGTAATGATGAACCAACCCCTACAATTGTCAATTCATGGAAAATTTCCTATTCAAGTCAGTGTAACTATCTAATTCATTAATCAATTTGGAGAATGATTCTTTTTCTATACTTTTCAACCATAAATTTATTTTCCTCGATCTTTTTTTGATATCATTGTGCATTTAATGGTTCTTTTGGTGCAATAAATAACGATTTTTAGACCTATTTATCTACATCATATTTCTCTTTTTGAATAGTATATGAAGATATTTAAGGGGTATGTTATGAATCTATATTGAATTGAAACCTCCATTATTAATAAGTCTATTTCTGAGGAGGTTTCATAGTTTTGTATAAGATACATTTCTACATAGGAGAACATCGGTTTGCCTACATCTCCACATGAATGATTCAATTATAAGGGAAAGGGGATATATTTATTGAGAGTAAAATAAATAACTGGTGAACATATAATGCATATACATTTAAATATGTTAAACAACATAGATGGTGCTTATCCATATATTAAACATCTTATTATTGTGTGAAAACAATATTATCCAAAGAAGAAGTATATGTGGATTTTTAATGAGCAAAACAAAATGTTATTTACATAGTTTAATGAGATCATTCATGGTAGATTAGATGAAACAAAATCATTGAGATTGTTAGTGGTAAATATATGTTTAAATTTAATAACATGGTATAGGTTCGATAGTAATGGATATACATTTCATATGAAAAATTAGGATTAAAAAGGTGGAGTTCAAAAAAATAGTGTATTAGATTTCAAAGAATCAATTTATTTTTTGAGTTCTAAATAAGAGAACGATCTCTGTATCAAGTTTATATTATATAGTCTTTGAATAACTATTATAGGTTGATTAAATTATATTTTCCATTCGAGTGTTCAATTGAAAATGGGTTATCAATAACTATAATTTATGAAATGGTGAATTTGATATGTAACTAGTTAATCTGTATGGATTTGAATATACAGCCAAACCTTTTATCATGGAAACACATGAAAAACATGTTTTCTATATTATTGATCAATCCAAAATTCACTGGTCTATAATTTTACATATAAAAAATAGTATATAGGCGATGAAAATATTGACAAGGATTCTGATTCATATGATCTATCTATAAATATAGAATGATTAACAAACAATGTTGATAAGAATGTTATAGACATGGTTTGTTCTATATGTAATATTCATGAGATAGTATGTTGGGAATAAAATCCTTTAGTAATTTCATCATATTATAATTGATGCAAAATTTATTCTTGGTTAGTTTTTTAAATTCTATAAAATGTTAGATAGATTTGTTTTATTTTTCTATTAAAACACAAATTACAATTAATAAGTCAAATTTCTACATTATATTAGTTTAGTTTAACCTTACTTAACTTTTGTTTACGCTTAATTAAAATTATTATCATTTATTTTATAGAAAAATATTTAATTTTCATTTAATATGTTTTAAAAAAATCTATAAAAGCGTACATTCAGATAATAATATTTTTGGTTTAAAAAACATTGGAATCATTTAGAGATTTTTTACTATTTACACCATTTTTGTAGAAATGCTACTCAATAATGGTGTATCAAATTGGGAATTCTATAAGGAAAATAATAAAGACTGGGTTATTAGTTTTATTTTGTTTTTCTTATGTCATTTTAAAAAAAAATTCCATGTTTTTATAAAATAGTTGGATTTTTTAAATCATTTATATTATATAATATCTTAATAATGTTATTAGCCTTTTAATTAAATACTTTAAAAATATGAATAAAAATGTGTTCAGTTCAGTTTAGTTTTTGTTTTTTGTTTTATTTTTTATTTAAATTTATATGAAATAATTGGTTTTGGATATTTTTGATCCTATTGTTTGTTAATATGATTTTTAGTATAATGTGGATGAAATATATAATTAAACACAAGCTTTTGTGGAGTACCATACACATAATAATTTTATGGGACCTCCTAAACCTTCTACACAAGATCTATCTCCTTCCATAGTGGGAGATAAGACATTCAGGGATGCTGAATGTGGAAACACACATTTACACTAATTATAAATTTCTTATATTTTAGAAAATAGAATAATCATTTTCTTTGATGACAATAATTGTAATTCCCCATCCATAATAATTACATAAGCTTGATTTATGTCAAGTATTCAATTGAGGATCCTTTCAGGTTTAAAGTTTTAGGTAACTAGGTTATAAGTATTACTTTACATCCCAAATATTACAAACAAAACAGTTATACTATAAGAAATTTTTTCACAACAATAATACATATTAAATAAAACAACGATTATTTTCAAGTTAAAAATTTTCTTTAATTCTTCCTTTCTCTCACACTTTCTAATACCTTGTGAAAAACATTTCAAAAACATGGGATTATTATAAGAAGCTGAGTAAGGGATATATACTATGTAAAGAAAACATTAATTAATCAATATATAAAAATTAATGAAACCATACTATTCAATCATAAAAAATTAGTTCTTTAACATACATCATGAAATTATACGATTTATAAATAACACATAGAAATGATAAATCATTAAGGTGACTTGTGGCATCCATAACAAACATACATTGTAGCTTTCACAACTATATAAGGAGTTATGTTTAGAATACCCATCAAAATATATTCCCAAAATCTCTTAGGAGAAACAAAAACTTCCACCTCTATCATGATACCCAATTCATTGGAGAGTTATCTTTGGCTCACCAACCCTAGTTTTATAAAAAAATCAACTGTACACTTAAATAGTGCCCAAGAACCATAACATATTCATAACACATAATACAAGAAAAAAGAAAATATATCATTTCCACATTCCAATATCAATACATCATTTCAAGATATTGACAGAATAAATGATTTCTCAAAACCATTTTTAATACCTAAATATATAAAATGGGTATATAGTATTTATTTTTCATTAACAAACATTATGCCTTGTTAAGGATGTCATATATCTAATAACACATGTGGCAGTGGAAAGTCCATTTTCACCACATACGTTAAAAACAAACATCCCTTTGTCATTTCGTAAAAAAATACATAAAACAAAAGATAAATTTCGAAAACCATTGAATGAAATTAAAAGAATAATTTTATAATTATACACCATATAATATAAGGTCGTGTATAAAATAAAATATTAATCAATGAAAAGAGATTGAGATGATATCTCTTATGAACATTCGGCATCCTAACGAAGTCACATAAAAATTTAGAAAATAAGTTAATGAGAGAGAAAAGAGTATATCATAAATTGTAAATGAAATTTACATCAATAATGATATATAAAAACATATCCCAATATAATAAAATTTAAATTTAATGACATAACAACAAATAATTCATTGACTAAAAGTGGAGGGTGAAATGTTCCCTTACCCTGAGTCCAACTTTTCTCATTCATTCATTGTATCCCTTAATTATAAACATAGTTTAACTAAAACTTGATTCAGAACCATTTTTATGTTTATTATTAATTTTATATTACATATCATCGTGTTATAAAAATTACATAATTATTTAAGTTCATATATCTTATTTTGTTGATATTCAATACAAGAGTAGAAAATGAACTTGATAAAATTACAAATTGTCCATGTGGTCAACAGTCCATTATCTCTAGAATAGTATTCAGGATTTAACTATAATATATATCTAGTATATACATGTATTTATTATATTCCATTTCATTAGGAGATAATAAATGAAATGCAACGTTCAAGGAGATAGTAAGTCATACATATGTATGAATGCTGCATTCATTTCTTTTTTCATATTTAAAGAAATGAAAACTAAATTATACATAGGTATATTATAATTAAAGTATAATATCATATGATATATATGTTACATATTTTCATTAACTTTCCCCTTTATACGTTCCATGTATGGAATGAACGAATCATATCCTTTTGAGGGGGCTGTAATCCGCACATCCTCAAATGCAATAATCATATTTACACATCATGAAACGCATAAGGGTATGTTTGTAAATAAAAATTATAGTATAATGAAGACAATATAAATATAATATATATAATATATAAATACAGTTACACCATAATGGACACTATGAGAGGTGGTAGGGAAAAAAATCGAACAATCATCATTTCGTGAGGTTGCAGTTCACCGTACACAGAAATAATATGTTCGTATCCATTAGATGGTGGTGTGTGTAAGTGTAATTCAAATACTTCTCAAAAATACATTCTTGAATATTTATTATACTTTTCCTGTTATGTAATCAATTAATAAGTATTTAATAGGTAGTGAATAAGTAAAATAATGGAAAAGAACATTTGAGAAGATGTTGCCTCTTAAAACATGTAACTCCCTTTGATATGAGACAAAATGCATTATTGAATTGACTTATGGATAAGATAAGGCTTCTAGGAGGAATATTGGGATGTTTTGAGATTATTTTGGTATTTGTTTGACAAGACAAGGGGCATTAGATGTGTTTTTCAAGGGGTATAGGTTTTTCCCTTTTATAAGAGGGAGGAGGGGAACTTTAGGATGACATTGAAATATTATTTTATTATAAATGTATTTTCAATTTCAAATGGTCCAAAGATCATTTATTTAAAAGATAATTTTATTTTGGGTCGATAAACCCTCAACCAATAAGGATTATTTATGTATAGTTCTCAAATGTAACATTATCTTTTATATTTAACCCTTAGTTAACTAATTAACTCTTCGCATGTCTTCTTTTATATTCATACTATATGGTTAACATTGTTAGTATAAATGGACAATAAAACCTTAAGTGGTTCAATAATGACATTTTGAACATTAAATGAGTAATTTTTTAAAATAATAGATTTTAATGACTGTTATATCATTTAATATAATAGTTTTAGTTTTAAAATCTCATTTATGTCAATGTTTATACTATTCATGTCATGACTCTTTTACAAATCCATAAAAACATGATTCATTCTAAAAATAATAATTAATTCAAAGATAAAAATTCATAATAATCCATAAAATTTGTGGATGGCATAAAAAGTATCAAAATAAATTTATTTTAATATTTATGGTCTCATTTATTTAAACCATTCACTAATAAGTTAATCACTACATCATCATTATGTAATAAATATATTTTTTATATGAAATATAAAAATTATAAATAAAATACCATGATGTAGGAAATATTTTTATATTTATAATTAATATATATAGTAGAATATATATCTTATACAACCCTATATAAAAAATTGATTTACTATAAGATACATGTTTATGTTACATTTCTCTTTACTTTAAATTAATTCTTATAAAATGTCATTTTGACATTCATGTGGATCCATGGTGTTCCAAAAACGACCCATGGACTCCCATGCTATGACATAACTCATATAATAGAATTAGGACACACTTTAGGGTAGTTCAATATTATTATAATATTATTTTTTACCCTTGTTTTTCAGATTTACCCTTTAACTGTGGTATATAAAATAATCGCTGAAGTTACTATTTATAATATCAAAAAAAGGTACCTACTTTCACAATTTGGATATACTGATTCCAAATATGGACTCCATTTTTTCAATTTCAAAACACTGAAGTTCCACTAATTTATTTAAAATTAATTCTCGTTGGAAAAACCAAAAAGTGGGTTTTTAAGAAGTAATAACTTTCAAAAGATTGACATGTGTTTATGTAAAATTTCAAAGTGATGTTATATAAAATGAACAAAATTGAATTAAATTATATAAAAATAATCTTATTATATTTTAAAACTAATTAAATAGATAATCAAACTATATAAAAAATTAGATGAAAATACAATTTTGAATTAAAATACAGTATTTTTCAACTATTCATTATAAATGATCTTTATCAGATAAATACCAAAATTTAATACAACATATATTTTCATGTCCTGCTTATATAAACGAATTTTATTTTTTCAAATAGAAAATATAAAAGTGAAAAAACTAGATTTAAAAAGGGTTCTCCATCAAAAGGCTGTAAAACTGATTTTTTTAGAAAAATAATTCTTTTATCCAAAAAAATGAATTTGTTTTTATATCATTTCTCGAAAACATAAAATATAAATCTAAAACATTAAATTGAATATATAATATTTTTTTCATAATAATTTATAAAGTGTGATATTAAAACACAATTATTCTCTTTTAAATATGTTTTTTTAAAACAAATCATTTATATTCAATTGGTTTTTATTTTCATTCTAAAAAAATTTGGTAACTAATTAATCCCTATTTAAACATGTGTAAACCATATTTCAAAATTCAGTTGATAATATTAATTCCCCACATTCCAATGGTAAGGCATTAATTGCAATTCAGAATAATAATAATATTATTTTATTATATTTCGGTATAACTCGATGTTGTGTGAAACATACGATTTTGGAGAAACACGTTATTGTGTGTCGAGTACGATATTGGAAAAAAGCATCCCCTTTAACGTAAAATTAATATCTTATTCATATATATTAATAGAAAAATAAATTATTATTCTCTATATACCTGGGTCGTTATAACCTTCCCCCATTTTGGAAATTGCATCCTTGAAACTTTAAAATATGGATCAGAATCTTCATTGAAAGTAACACATCGGAAAAAGAGTCAACAAAACTATCACTTTAAAAGAAAGAAAAAAATGTCACATGAGATAAAAAACATTAAGATTATATGAAAACATGGATATGGAAGTGAAAACTGACAATCATGTTCTAATGGACAGTGATTAAAAACACTATTAAGAGAAAGTTGACAACAATAAAACCACAAACTTGTGATGGGTTGAACTTTCATGGATTCCCCAGTAGGAAAGTAAACAGATCACATTTTATTAAGATCCTTTTCAAATATTTGAGGAATTATTTTACTATTTATAATAAGAACATAAGGGAATAGAGATACCTATCATGTAGATTTTCATACTTTAATAAATTTCTACCACAAACTAATATTTTCTCCAAACGATGAGTATTCAAGATGACTTGGAAACATTTAATATTCTAGAATCAACCTTTAAAGAATCACATAATCCACAAAAGACGAACTATATATATTTCCAATATCCTTAGACATTATCCAAAACCAAAATGGTTAGTATATATCATATAATCTATAGAAAAGATAATCCTTTATAAAAGGAAATACTACTATTAATCTCTAAAATTCAACAAACAATACCAAAAGTTCAACAAAAACATTTTGATACAAATCATTCCTTTAATTTTTTCAATATAATCTAAAATAATATGGAATCCCAAATCTCAAAATAATTTCATCACATAGCCTTCGACAATAATTCTTAACATTTATCTTTAAATATCATCGAATACTCTTAAAGTATCTTACCTAAAAGTAATTATCATATTCAAATATTCTCAATGATGGGTTAATCATTTCTATAAATAACCCAAATCGCTATAAGTGTACAATGAAAACATATATTCTTCCAAAATAAAATTATACCATTACTCCAAAAATAAAAACCTATAGTACTCTATTTTTATTTGGTATATAGTTTTCCCAAAAGAGCATATGTATTACAACATAAAATTTATCACTTAATCACCAAATCATTTTACTATACTAATCATATCCATTTAATAAAAAATTTGTTCCCAAAACCAACTTATTCTTGACAAATAAAATTATATAACTAAATATAACAATTCATACTAAATAAGGTCCTCCCAGAGGCTAGTGGTAGGAGATGCGACCTTATTACCGTTCGATTCTGGGTTTGATTCCCATGGCCTTTCTAGAAGGGACATGTTGTCACCCATCCAAGAGGTTGTACATTTTAAAAAACCATATCACTATTATTAAATTCTAAAAAATAATATAATTTCCTAACAAATAACTATATTCTTCTTTGTACTCAAATGTTATCTGATATATTTCATTTTTCATCCCAAAAAATTAATAACACATAATTTCTTAAAATTAAAGAATCATATTAACCCAAATGGTATCTTATAACTATATCACTAAAAAAGGAAATTCCTCCTCAAATATAATTTTCACATAACAGACATCAGGGTTACAAATACAAGAGATAATTCTCCCAATGTAATCCCATCAACAAAAGGGAATTTGTACTTTTAAACATTTAATCTCCCAGATATCTTACATAACTCTGAAATTTCTAGAAATGTAGACATCTTAATAATCCAAAAATCATCATGGTCTCATAACCATTTTTTCAAATTATTCTGTAATAATTCATTCCTACAAAAAAATCATGAATCATATCCTAAGATTAAATAATATAAAAACATCAACTATGAAATAATACATACCTTTCATAGGTCATTTATAGTTTCCTCATACTCAATTTGAATAGAATTAAGAATTAGTAAACATATATTTAAATTATATTGCTGATCCAATCCCTAAACCTTCTTCATAGGAAATCTATTTGTGTAATGACCATGCACACCACATTTATAACATTCAATTGATCCCTAAAAAAGAACCTCTTTCCCTTTCTTGGATTCAACTGAACGCTTCCTTTTTTGTAGAAGGTTATTTCATTATGACCATCATTATCACATTTAAAACATCTTTGTGTCCCTTTGAATAATCATCCTATGTGTTTCTTTTGACATCCTTGACACATCAGTTTTTTAATATACTTACATTTACCATTATTACCTGAACATCCATAAGTATTCGTTTCTAGAATATATAATTCCTTAAAAACCAAAAAGTTTCAATTGGTTCATCATGACTCCAAATAGTTGGTTAAGAATCACCACAATAGTTCCCATTATAACTCCCATTTTATTCAGTTTCTTATTCTCAAAACCATCAATGTTTTCTTCAAATCCATTATTACATTGGTGCCAGCTAGATCCAGACATTTACTAAAACCAGAAAGGTAAGTGTGATTATATTAGTAAAATCAACATATACTATCTTATGAGGAGGTTAACCACTAATATATACTTATTCATGTTATCTTAAACTCTTTCAATATATCTAAAATAACTTTTACTCTTTCTAATATTCTAACCATTATGGTTATGTCACTTGTGCAAAAATAACACCCTAACCTCTAATGTTATCTAAAACCACCTCTGATACCAACTGTAAGGAGCCAGCCTTATACATTACATAATCTAGAGTTATCTTATGAATTCATATTGAGGATATTTTCATGTTTAGAGTTTTAGATAATTAGTCCATAAGTATTACATTACATCTCTAATATTACTATGTAGACACTTCTACTGTAACTATTTATTTTACAAAAATAACAATCATTAAATAAAACAACAATTATTTTCATGATAAAAATATTCTTAAATTATTCCATTATCTTACCATTCCTTATACCCTATGAAAAAATTTCAAAAACATGGGATGAGCATAAAAATCATAGTAATGGATATAAAATATGGAAAGAAAATATTAGTCTCTAAAGACACACAAATGAATGAAACCATAATTTTCAGTCATAAAACATAAGATCATTAACATACCTCATGAAATAATAAGATTTACTAATAACACATAGAAATAATAAATCATAAAGGTGATTTTTTGCATCCATAACAATCTTTCATTCTAGATTTCACAGCTACATAAGGAGTTACATTTGGCATACCCATTAATGTATATTCCCTAAATCTATTAGGATAAACATTATCACTTACCTCCATCACATTACCCATTTAATTGGAGATCTATATTGGGATCATGCACCCTAGCTTATCACTGAACCACCCATACACGTGTCTAATTCCCAAGAACCATAACATATTCATAACACATAAAATAAACATAAAGGAAAGATAACATTTCCACATTGCAATCACAATATATTATTTCAATCAATTGGAATATTTAATGTTTTCTCAAAACAATTTTCAATAACAAAATACGTAATATGTTTATGTGGTATTTATTTTCCTTTTAAAAACATTTATGATTGTTAAGGAAGCGAAATATCAAATAATAATAGCGACAAAGAAAAGTTCATTGTCACCACGTGTGTGAAAAAGAAACATCACTTTGTCATTTAGTAAAACACTTCATAAAACATAATATTCATTTTGAATAGAATTGAATTAAATTAAAATAAAAATGGAATAATTATACATCGTATAAAATAAGGTCATGTATAAACAAAAATATTCCTCAATTAAAGGAGATTGAGACAATATCCATTACAAAAGTTATGTAGCCTAACGACATCAAATAAAAATTTAGAAAATGAGATCATGAGAGAAAAAAATTTATCTCATCACTTGGTCATAAAATATATGTTTATAAGGATATAAAAGAACATATCCCAAAATAAGAAAATGGAAATGAAAAGAAAAAACATAAAAGAAGTGTTTGACTAAAATAGGAAGGTGAAAGGTTCCCTTACATTGAGTCCGACTTGTCTCGTTCGATCTTTATATTCATGAGTTATAAAATTAAATTAATTTCTAATTGATTCGGAACCTTTTTCATGTTTATTTTGAATTTTATATTAATTTTCATTATGTTATAAAAATTTCATAATTATTTTACTTCATATCAGTCATTTTGTCCATATTCGGTACTAGAGTAGAAAAAAACTTGATATAATTACCAATTGTCCATGTAGTCAATAATCCATTATCTACAAAATAGTATTCATGATTTAAATATAAAATATACCCAATATATATATATATATATATATATATATATATTTATAATATTCCATAATATATGTAGATAATAAATGAAATTCACCGTTCATGGAGATGGTAAGTCGTACATATGCATGAACACTACTTTCAATTCTTTTTCATATTTAAATAAATAAAAACTAAAGGATACATATGTATATTATAATTATAGTATAATATAATAGGATATATATGTTACATAATTTCATTAACTCCGTCCTTTAAACATTCCATTCATGGAATGAACAAATCATATCACATTGAGGGGCTGTAGTCTGCACATCCTCAAATGAAATTATCATTTTTACACAGCATGAAAAGCATTAGTGTATGTCTATAAATAAAACATAAAGTATCATTAATAAAATATAAATAAAATATATATCATATATAAATACAATTCTATCATAATGTCCACCATGATTGGTGGTAAGGGAAAATCGAACAATCATTGTTTCGTGAGGCCACAGTTCTCCATACATAGTAAAAATATGTCTGTTTTCATTAGGTTGAGGTGTGTGTAGCTGTAGTTCAAATACTTCCCATAAAAACATCCTGGTATATTTAGGATACTCGTGTTGTTATGAAATCTAATAATACTAATTGAATAGTGAGTGTAGAAGTAAAATAATGGAAATGGACTTTAGAGAAGACACTACCTCTTAAAACATGTAACTCCTTTCAATTTGAGCCTAGAGGCTTTTTTGAATTGCCTTATGCCAAAGGTATGACTTCTAGGAGGAAGAGAGGGATGTAGGGAGCTAATATTTTTAAAATTTTTAAGATGGAAGGGGATTTATTGGTGCGATTAAATGGGTAGATGTGATTCCCTTTTACAAGAGGGAGGAGGGGCACTTTAGGAAGGCATTGAAATATTATTTTATTATAAAATGATTTTCAGTTTAAAATGGTCCCAACGTAATTTATTTCAAAGATAAGATGTTTTTGGGTTGATAACATCTAAAACAATAGGTTTTAGACATGTATAGGTTACAAATGTAACGTTATCATTTAGATTTAACCCTTAGTTATGTAATTTAACACTTACCATCTCTTCTTTTATTTTCATACTATATGGTTAATATAGTTACTATAAAATGACTATGGAATATCAAGTGGTTCATGAAAGATATTTTGAACATTATCTAAGTCATTTGGAGAAATATTAGATTTTTAGAACTAATATATAATTTAATAAAATAGTATTTTTTTTAAAACAAAATTATGTCAATGTTTATACTATTCATGTATTTACTTTTTAAAAAATCCATAACAACATGATCATTTCGAAAGAAATAATCAATTCAAAGATAAAAAGTCATAATCATCTCTAAATTTATTATATTTAATAAAATGTTTGAAAATATATTTCTTTTAATATTTATTGTCTCGTTTATTTAAATACTTCATCAATAAGATAATCACAACATCATCATTATGTCATAAATATATTTATTTATTTGTTGTCTATAAATAATAAATAAAATAAAATGCTTTGTGAAAATGTTTACTTTTATAATTACTATTTATAGTCCAATAGATCGCTTATACAACCCCATAAAATTTTTTTTAGTAAAAGATATGTGTTTATGTTACATATTGCTTTAATTTAAATTAATTCATATAAAATGTCATTTTCACATCAATATGGCTCCTTGGGGTCCCAAAGTCAACCCAAGGATGCCCATGGTCGGACATATCTCATCGAATTGGATTGGGACACGTGTTATTGTATTCTAATATTATTATAATATTATTTTTATCCTTATTTACTAGATTTACCCTTTAACCATGATAAATAAAATAATTACTGATGTTACTATTCATAATGTCTTAAAACAATAGATAACTATTTATAAAAATTTTACCACCTTATTCCAAACATGGAATCCATTTTTTAAAATTGAAAACACAGAATTTGTAGTAATTAATTTAAAATTTATTCCCGTTGTCAAATCTAAAAAGTGAGTTTTTAAGAAGTTATAACTATTAGAAGACTGACATATGTTTATGTCCAATTTCAAAGTGAAGTTAACTCCAATGGCCAACATTAAATTAAATTATAAAAAATAATCCAATTATAATTTTAAACCAATTATAAGGACAATCTAATTATATAAATAAATTAGATGAAAAGACAATTTTGAATTCAAATGTAGTATTTTTTCACTATTCATTAAAAATGAACATTATTATAAAAATTAAACAATTTAATCCGAAGAAAGTTTTGATATCCTGAATCTATAAAATAAGTTTTTTTTCATATAGAACATATAAAAGTGAAAAAAAACTATATTTAAAAAGGGTTCTCCATCAAAATGTCTAAAACTGTATTTTTATAAAAATACTTCTATTATGTGAATAATTGATTTTGTTCTTATATCATATCTAGAAGATATATAAGATGAATTTAAAACATTAAATTGAATATAGATTATATATTTTTTATAAAAACCCATAAATACTGATATAAAAACACAATTATTCCCTTTTAAATAGGATTTCATAAAAAACACATACTTTGTATACAATTTGTTTTTATTTCCATTCCTTATAAATTTGGTAATCAATGAATCATTATTTTAACATGTGTAAACAATATTTAAAAATTCAGTAGATATTATTCATTCCCTTCATTCTAATGGCTTGAAGTTAACTACCAGTTAAAATAATAATAATATTATCGTATTATCTTTTGGTATAACTCAATGTTGTGTGCAAAGTAAGATTTCAGAGAAACCCATTGTTTTCTGTCGAGTATTCCATCCGAATTAGTGTCCCCTTTAACATAAAATTTACATCTTATTCATAAGTATTAATAGATATAAAAATGTATTATTCTATAAATACTTGGGTCGTTACAATAAAATTCCTTTGGTTCTAAATTCCAAACAAATGAAGACTTTTTTTATAGTACATGATTAAGGAAAAGGTAGTATTTTGATTTTTTATTGGAGAATTTTTGAAGAAATGACAATATCTCCCTTAGGGGAAATAATTTTGGTAAGATCATTTATTATTATTTTCTTATAATGATTTTTTTACTAATACATGTTTTCACCTTTTTATTAGATTACATATAAGATATCTGATAATTGAGGATTTATAACTAAATTTTTAGGATTGGATTCTAGGATAAGGAGTGATTTTAAATGAACCCTCACCACTAATTTAGTTTTTCGGAATAATAAATATAAAAATCCTTTTGATATATACCAATTCCGAGTTGATGATACATGGATGAAGTTTATTGAAAGTAAATGATAAAAAGAATTTTTGGTAGGCGAAATGTTATATTTTTTAAGTTTTTTTATATTAATGATCATATAAATGATCTTTTTATTCATAATTTTTAGAAAATGAGGATATCTCATTTATTGGTTCAATCCAAAAATATATACCTTCGTACTTTTCCTCATGGAGGGTATACAATTTTGTAAGAATAAATCATATAGTAAAAATTTTAAAAACTGATATTTGAGTCTTCAATACTATAGAGGTAGACCCAAATTTCCCACTAATGTGATAATAAAAATTGAAGTTGGTATTAGTGATCTAAATAGACAGTATCTTACAAAATATTTTAGGTTTCATCATGAGAGTACTGCATGTAGTTTTTTAATTTTTTTACATAATTTATGTAAAATAAATTATTTATATATTATGATTCAGTACTATTTTTTTGAAATATTCTATATAAGAATACCTTTAAGTGTAGAATACGTATGTGAACATCAAAGGTGATGGTAGGAATGAAAATTTAGCTACTTCATTGGGAGTGCCTAAACACTTTTATTTTATCCAAGGACACCTAAAATGGGTATTGTTAGAAAAGTGTTTTGTAATTATAAAACATCATCAATAAAATATGTTTATAAAAAAATTTAATGATTTAGAAGATAAAGTTCATGATTTGGGTAAGATGATGGTGGACTAGACCAGAACATTGGTATAGTTAATGTTTTCAAATATGGTAAGATAGTTTTAGGCTACTAACCTCAACATGAAGATCCCACTCTTCAACAACTCATAGTTATCAAAATCTTATGACTAATCCTACATAACTTCCCATTTATTTTTTTATATGTTGAGGATCCCCGTCATTATATTATTGAATATTATATTACATATTATATTGATGTTACTATTCATCATCAATAAATAAAGATAGAGTAGGTGATTGTCACTGTATAGGATATTATAGATAGATATGCGATAATAAAATTTTCTATAGATGAGGGCACTACATTTGGAAAAATTAATCACCATTTTTTAGTTGGACCATCTAGACTTTCTTGACAAATTACTATAGATTTATATGTAAAATATACAATTTATTTCATAATTTTGATAAATGTTTTTTTTTTAATTTTTTAATTTTTAAATTTAGCAATTTTAATAGGAATAATTTAAAGGATGAGACATACTACATAGAGAGAAAAAAGTATAATTTGATCTGAATTTAGATAAAACATCTTCTAGACATGACAGATTATAAACATATTCATATTTTTTGTAGGATTTTTATGAAATTCTAGTAGATTTCAACATTAGCGGGAATTCAATAATTGTGGTGATTTTTAATTATGATATAAAAGATCATATAACTAGAGATTAGTTGGGTATCAAAATGATTCATGTATTTTCCATGTATCTTAATTATCATATGTCTTTCAGTTATTTAAATTTATCAAAACATAATAGTTATATTTATTTATTTTAGGAATATTTATACAATTTGTATGCAGCATGACAAAAAATCAGTATGTAGATTTATAGACCAATAATTTATTTCACCTATAGTGATGACATTTAGTGATACAAAATAAATAGTTTATATTATAGAAAGATTTCAAAATAATGAAATTTAGTGAAATAATCCTCATTATCTTCATGATTATGGAACTTATATTTCATATTGATCATATCACCTAAAAAAATAATTATCTGTGTTATATTTTTGTATATTAGTGGAAATTGTTTTTTGGGTTTTTTCTAATAGATAGGAAAGATTACTGTATTTTCAATATATATAGTGATGTGTCAGATAATTTTAAGAATATATTGAACATTTAATTTTGAATATTTAAATTATTTTATATATTTTAAGAAAATTTTTATTTATTTAATACATATTAATTTCAAACAACACCTGATAATACATTATATAGAGAATAATAAATACGAGAACAAAGAGAAAATATGTAAAAGAAAAAGTGGATTATCATTTATAATGACTAATTTATGGAAATTAGTACATAAAATTTTAATTTGAAATGACAATTCCTTTAAATTGAAGTTTTATAATTAATAATTAATAATGGAATGTGGATATTGTGATCTATGATATTTTTTTGAAATAATTTTAATTATTCCAATTAGAAAATTCAAGAAGGATATTTTTTTAACATTTCCATTAAATTTTCATTCATTATATTCAAAATATATCATTATTGTATAATTTTATATTTTTTATATTTTTGATGAGCACAACCATTATAATAGAAAGATATAATAGATGTATAAATGGAATGAGTTTATTATTTAATAGGTATGAGTTTTTTTCATAAATATTTAATACACATTATAATGTATGACTTTCAAATTGTAAGGTTAAAATGAATTGATAATGTGATTCTATTTTCTGGTTGTGATGATATAATTTATCTATCAACAAACTATTGTTATACTAATATAATGGTTATTTTTTTTATTTTAAAGAAAAATAATTTCTTTTTCTTGTAGGTTATATTATAACCGATGTGAAAAAATGAAAAACAAGACTTATCAGGTCAGGTATTTAAAAACCAATGCGATAAATATATTATCATTTTTTTTCCAAACACCGAGGTGATGAATGGTTTTCCATATTTTTTTTTCATATAAATGATGTATAACACAACATATAAATATTTTTTTTTGTTCCTAATTTTTCTTAGAAAACCTATATCACTTGTTATTTTTAACACAACTTCATATGGAATTTAGTACATCATTTTTCTTAAAATCAATACGATAAATCATTTGAGACATTGTTTCTAATATAACCATAATTGAAAAAACCTCCAAATATGTCATGTTTAAAACATCAATTATTATTAACTAAGATGAAAATAATATTTCAATGTTTTCTTTAATATCATCATTTGGAGACTAATGTTAAAAACCCATAAAATATACGTGAAAAATTCTTATTTGAACAACTTTCAACCATGACATGATATCTTGTACTGGTTGATGCGTGAATGTGTTTCAAAAGATGAAACCTAGGTTTAAACATGACGTTAACATCAAAAACCATGAGTTTGTAAGTTTCTTATAATTTGAGTCCATTGTATACTCTAGTTTCATTGATCATGTTTTATGATGGAATAAATGATTGACCATGTTTGATGGTGACTGCTTGTGGGGTTGTGTGTAGGTCGTGACACCAGTGTGTGATGCTTGATTCCTTGAGTATTTATAGTATATATTGTTACCATTATCTATATTAATCACATGATTCTACATGTCACCATTATATTCTCTGGCTGACGTGCTATGCCTTTTCTTATTATGCTCTACCATGTTGTGCATATTAACCATGTATTTGAAGTATAATCATAGTAATCATAATATGTGTAAGGTTAGGGTATGATTTACCCTTAGAGATGGATTTTATATAAAATGAATATATGGAGACAATGAAATCATATATAGGGTAAGAACATGATACCCTTATGGCCCAGCCTGAATCTCAATGCCCTGTGGATACCGAGTAAAATGATAGAACTTCATACGTTGAGGATATAGAGTAAATGTTCTCTAGTAAATCTTGTGACCTGACCTAACACTCAATTACACTAGGGTAACAATTATCATATTCAATAGACTTTTTGTTAGTTATTTGTTAATTTTTACAAATTCTGATTATTCATCCAAAATTACAATGAAGAAGGTACATTTAGGGATCATCGTGGCCTGGTTAGCATAAAAACGTTGGATGTATGATTGTTTTTTATTGCATTATCATTTATTGTTATCATGGAATACCCCTATTATACAAATGAACTCATGTTAAGGGTGTATTGGTGGTTTCCTATATGTTTTTATTACCGACACACAAAACGGTAATCGTGATTCACATGAAGACTTGATTTATAAAAATACTGGAAAGTAAAAGGTGTGGTATATCGCTGAGAAAGAGATCATTGAACTGAGAGCATTACCCAGATATATTGTTAGTAAAAAATACCTCGTGGTAATTTTCCATTTTTTCTGGTTGATTTTTTTATTTGAAAAGTAAGGTTACCAAGGTCTATTGTGTAGTTTGAGAGATATGGTTGACACAATATGTTGAAAAATATCCAATTAAAAGGAATAGATACTCTAGTGGTAGTATAGAAAACTGCATATACACATTGAAAACATTTTTTATTGTTTGAGAAGTTTTTGGGGTCCAAAATTTTTTGGATGACTCAGAAAATATGAATGTTTGATTTCCATGGATACCTCACAATAATTCAACAAGGGAAGAGTTTTTAAAATATTGGTGTTTCATGAAGATGCTAATATTCATATAGGCATATAGAGTCATAATGGTTTAAAGATTCATGAAGGGGTGATGGAAGTAATGTAATCTCTATAACTATGAGATGATTCACAGATGTAAACTTTCACCAGTGCATCCCAAAGAAAGAGAGGTTCACAATCAGGATTGTAGATCTTCACGAAAATGATGTTACGAGAATGAAACCATCAAAAAGTTAGGGAACTATGATAAATTGGTGGCTACCCCACTAATTTGAAAAATAAAAATATATAATGAAAATAAAAAGGATCTAAATTAGATATGGTGATTCATGGAGGTTGTTTTTGTAAAAACGTTTGTGTAGAAATGATGATCTCAAAGGCTACAAAAGATCTCCTAAAGTTATGAGATTCATGAAATTATTGAGCTTCACAAATCTAAGTAAGATTCATAAAAGGTGTGATATTTGTGTATGTAATGTGAGCTTATTTTAGGTTGAGATATTCGAAAAGGGTATGCAGTTTGTGAATATAAAATATTATTATAATGAATTTGACAGTCTTGAGAAGGATGTGTGAGATTCACGAAAGTAGTGAGAATTGTGAATGTATTGAGATGGGGTTTCTCAATAACTACGTGGTAAGTTATTATTAATCAATGGGATGAAGTTGGAACTTAATGATACACTAAATGAGGTTTAAAAAATGTTGATTCAAGTGAAAAGTATAAGAATCAACTGAAAGGGTAGTGATAACACTTTAGTTTATAGAGTATTGAACTTTAAAACTGTGATTGGTTGTAAAGTAGGAGGGATAGGGAGTCCCCATTGATCTCTGTAACATGATTGAACTTTAATGGATTTGGTACATAGTAATATTAAAATTGAATGTTTCATGGTTGTATCCTAAAGGGGGTGAACCAAGTGAAATAGTTGTGTCTCATGTATATTTTCAATTAGGCTCAACATTTATATGGGAAAGGGAGAAATGCGTGTTTTGTTTAATGACACAAAATGATCTGAAAGGGGAATTAGTTTTAATATATAATACCCATATTCAATCCCCTCTCTGGGTATTTATCACCGTTGGGTTAATAATTAGTATGAGAGCCCAAATTTAATTTTAGTGCTTCTTTCAAAGGGGTTTCAATAGAGATTATAAATTATAAGGGAATATAATATTTGATGAGAACAGTTTTCCATTATGAAAGAATAAGATTAAAAAAACATTCAATATTTAAGAATGGATGACTTTATATGAGTAATTCATGATATTTTAGCTACTGTGGATAGTTGTTCTTTATTAATATAATTCTTAATTGAATTATATTCTGACACTAAAGGAGTCAATGAGTTAGGGGGAGACCTATATGATGTAAAATATTTGAATGTGATACCGTGTAAGTTATCAAATTCTATTTGGAAAAATTTGTTAAATATTTATGAGGGATATTGGAGATTCAGAGAAACAAAGATGCTAATTTTATGAAACAAGTATCTTTCTTTTAAAATTCACAATAATGAGTCTATAGAGTCATTATTTTACCCATTGAATGTTACTATAGAAGACATGTTTTGTCTTAGGGAAATTTGTAATGATATAATGATTGTTAATCAGATCGTAATATGACTCCCCCATTAGTTCAATCCAAAAGGTTATTCTCTAGAAGATAAACATCCAAATATGTTGACTTTGGCTAGTTTATATAGTACTCACATTACATATGAGATGATAAATGATGTTAATTAATGTGTGAAAAAACTGATGTCCAATGAGGGGGGCATTGTCGGCCATGAAGTACAGTACCATTGAATTTGAATAGGAAGATGAACAGATAAATGAGGTGATGTATTTAATGTCCTAAATTCTATAAGTTGGGAAAGGAATGTAAAATGGGAACTCTCACTTTCATTATTTCTATGTGTAAATGTTGGACATATTGCAGAAAGGTTTCCCAAGATGTTTCATAAAGATGATGAGGATGATGTTGAAATTACCATAAATATTTCTTGATCCTATGTGTAAGGTATTAAAAAAGTTAATGGAAATTTCTACAAAAATAAAATCTTTTTTTCAATGAAAATGGATGTTTATAATAATCTAAGGTAGAATAAATAGGGAACTATAATGATCATAGAGAAATTTCTATGGTAGAATTTATAGGTATCTCTTAAATAATTAAAGAATGAAAAAAATGATGAATAGGAAATCTAATGAATAGTTGATATGAAGCTTGAATTAGAATCCTCTCTTTAGGAGACAGTTGTTTGGAGAAAGAAAAATATAAAATCTGATCGAGTGGTTCAGGATTCAAGACACTATATGTAGTAGTAGTAAGTAGAGAAAAATGATTTTAGGGAAAAAACTTGAATGATTAATTCATCCTCTATAAGGAAATCAAAAAATGTTATTGAGTACAAACTCATGATTAAAGAACATATAATATTGATTGAGGCTTTAACTATCACATAAAAAGATCGAATAAAACAAATCAAAGAACTTAACTATGATGTTTTCAACCTGTGAAGAAAATTAAATGATTAGGATATACCCTTGAATCCTCATATAAAACAATGAACGAAAATTACTATGGGTATATAAAAGATGGATATAGAGCTTCAAAATCAAGATAAATAGAAGCTGTAGTCAAATATGAATAATAAGGCTGGTATGGGGCTTGATTGTAAATTGAAAGCTATGGTGATTTATGTGAGACTTCATGTTCCCAGTCTGATGTTGAAAATATATATGAGCACAAATCAAAATTAGAAGACTCATAGAACACAAGGAATAACGATTCCTACTATAATATATAAGAATTTACATTGTATGAGATGTTATTATTTTAGAAATATGGAACATTATCAAAATGAATCTTCCATAGAGAAAAACTACTGAAGGGAACATGAAAATTAAATGGTGCCACATTGATTTCAAAATTCTAAGAATTATTTTGATGGTCATCATTTTTGTTTTAGAATAATCAGACAGATGAAAAGATATTTCTCATCACAAATGAAGAGGAAAGTGTCGAAGAAAATTGTAATTTTTCATAAGAAGTTTCTAAAGATATAATATAATAAGTGGAAAATGATAATGTTATTTTCAACTATGTAGGAGTAATTTGTTCCATAACATTATGAGGAATATCAAAAACATAAATCCAAAACATGTGAGATGTTAGAGATATGGATGAAAATTAAAAATGTTGAGCAAGTATTGGTTGCACATATTTTACATAAAGCATCTGATCATGATGTGGTATGGATCCTTGATAATGGATGGAAATACCATATAACAAAAAATATAGATTTTTTTTGAAGGTATCAAATATGATAAGAAATGTGCTTTCAAATTTTGAAATGATGAAGGAATAATGATTATTGGCTTGGGAGAATCCAAATTTGGGGGAAAAGATATGAGGTGAGATGATGTATTAGTTTTTGAAGCTCTCACTCACAACTTTATAAATGTTATTTAACTATCTGACATGGGTTATGCTATAGTATTTACAAGGAAATTGTCTATCATCAAGTAAAAATAAGGTACAATTGTTTTACAGGAAAAATGGATGATGGGAAATCGTTACCTTGTGAGTGGAGAAGAAGATATTGTATATCTATTTAGAGAGGAAGAAACTAGTCTGTAGTATAAATGAATTGGACATCTATGTCAACAATCCATGAAATATCTGGTTAAATTTGATATATCTCATGATCTCCCCATGTTATTACATGATCATACTCACATGTTCAATTCTTGTCACTAATTGATGAATATTAGAAATATGTTCAAGGAGGAGAATATAAGTCAACTAGATATCTTGAGATGATGTATGCAAATGTATGTGGACTTATGTCACCAAGAACCATTGATGGTAAGAGATATTATATTCATTCTATTGATAATTTCAGTATGACTCCATTGGTATTTTTCAATTACAATAAGTCTTTCATGTTTAACTACATAAAAAAATATTTTTTGGAGTCCATAAGGATGCTTTGATAGAATATTATGATGTTTATTTCCAATAATGGAATGAATTTCCCCATGATCTAAGTGGAATATCCTCTTTAGAAACATGGGATAAGTCATCAGGTTTTGGAAGTGAGAGGTCCTCAACCAAATAGAGTGGGAGAGATGAGAAATCATACATTACCAACATGGATAGAATATTTCTCATTGAAATTGTCCTACCAGATAAATTAGGGAAGGAAGTGGTATTGAATGTGGTCTACATATCCAATAGAGATTTTTTGTTTCTCAAGGAAGAAATGACTCTTTAAAAGCTTTTGTATCGAAAGAATCCAACAATAAAATAGATCTGAATATTTAGAAGTATGTTTTTTATTTTCTATAAGGTGAAACATAAGAAATTTGAATCAAATGGAAATGATGATATATTTCATTGATATTCAGGGAAAGAATATAATACAAATATTTTGAAAATAGGATAGGAAATGTGGTGGAATGAAATGATGTCACTGTAGTTGAAAATGAATAGAATCTTCAAAAATATAGTGAATATTATCATGATGATAGTGGAGTGGTGGTAAGAAATTCTGGGGAGTTGAAGTGGAAAATAATGATTCCGAATAAGATATTGATTATGAGTATGAGTAATTAAAAAAATAAATCGAGTCGAAAGATGAACATTCATGATGAGACTGATAGGAATAATATCTGTTGTGATCAAGTAGTTCCAATTATAACATTGAAAATTAATTCTTTACAATTCACATCTTTCCTATCTTAGTTAGATTATAATTTTATTAAGTAAGTAGCTAGATATGAAATTCAGGTCTAAGCTATGAACGACGAGAAAGAAAAAATTGCAAAGAATCTATCAAGGGAGATTGATTGGAGTCAATTAGATAAGAATGTCATTAGGACCAAATGATTATTCTTGAATAAACCAAATCAATATGTCACAATGCTTCGAAACAAATAATTACAAGTGTAAATAGGTTACTCCTAAACAGTGGTTATCGATGTTGATAAAATATTTTCAAATATTGTAAGGATAGAGAAAATCATATTTTTCCTGGCCATAATAGTGAAAATAAGGTTCAATGTTTTGAAGATGAATTTATTTAATAATTTATTAATGGGTTTTGGGAATAATAAGTTTATATTGAGCAGAAATATGGTTTTATAATTCATAAAGATTAGAACTATGTTTTTTGGTTGAATAAGGCACTATACATGTTGAGGCAAGCACCGAGAGCGAGGTATTCACAAAATGATCTGTATTTGTAGAAACTCTATATTCAATATGGTAGACTAGATTTCAATATCTATGTTAACAATGTAATTAATACAAGGATAACGGTGCTAATGTATGTCCATGATGTAATCTTTTTTAAATCAGATGCAGTATAGCACCAAGATTTCGCATAATTCATGAAAAGCGAGTTTAAAATGTCAATTATTATTGAACATCCATTTTCCCATGGTTTACAAGTGACACAGGGAAGTAATGACACACTTATTTCTCAATCCAATTATTCCAAGGATGTTTTGAGAATATTTGACATGGATAATACCAAATAGATGATGACTCTAGTGGCTAATCGGATGGAATTATATTTAGTTGATGAAGTAAAATGATTAATGTCACAAAACATAGATAGATAATTGGTATTCCATTATACCTAATTGTTAAAAGATCTGATGTTTTTTTAAAATGCAATTTAGCACAATATTTATGTAATCCCAAGGGAATCCTATAATATAAATTAAAAAATAATACTTTTGTATAGAAATGGAATTTTGGGATTCATTTTTATGTAAAACAAAAAATCTCAACAGGGTTTTTTTGGTAACATAGATACATATTGGATTAGATCAAAAGAAAATAAAATATTAACATAATGTGGTAAATTCTATCATGGAATATTGCGTATTTCTTCAATATGAATAAAACAATATTTTATTACATTGAAACACCACATAAGCTAAATATTTTGTGGCTACACAAGATTGCACATAATTAGTATGGATCAAACTGCCACTTGATGATATGGGATTTGATTTAATGTCTCTGATTGGAATCCATTGTGAAAATTCAAGTCCTATAATTCATAGAAAAAATATATTATATCCCAAAACGAAAAATAAAATTGAAATAAAGTACCAATTTATCATGGAGAAGGTGGATAATAGGAATGTGAACTAAGAGTATGTTCCTAATTAATTATAGGTTACAGATAATCTGATGAAGCCCTTACCAAAAGAGAAATTCGAGTAGCATTGACTAGCTCTTGGAGTTCATTCAAATCCCAATAGTTGATAATGTTGGGATTTATTACCCCCTCTCCTTGAGGATTGACATGTTTTTCCCTTTTGTTTTGACATGTTTTCCTTACAAAGTCTCATACAAAAAGGAGTAAACTTCGGGTTCCTTGAAAATGGGGAGACAATATATTAATCAATATAGGAGAGAAGCATATAGGGGTAGAAGTGAAGAAGGGGAGTTTTAAATTTGATGATGAAAATTATAACTGATCAATGGTTATATATCATGATAGTTGAGGATCGTAATGAATACAACTGGCCTATTTTGGAATGAAATAATTCATTGATGAAATTTTCAGGCTACTCTTGTTTCTTAAACCAAGAATGTCGCATTTGGGCTTTAAGTGTGTGTTGAGTAAGCCTTTTATCACTATCAAATTTTAAAGAAGAAAAAAGTGGTTTTAGAATATGGAGTAAACATTAATTCATAATGAAAATTTGTATAGTTTTCAATAAACCAAATGGTGGATATTATTAAGAAAAACCCATCAGGGTAATTGTTAAGTGTTTTTTTGGTTGATGATGTTTGTAGAGAAAGCAGTTTACCAAGGTCAGTTGCGGAGTTTGGGAGAGATTGTTGTCAATATATGTTGATAAATATCCAAAAAAAGAAATAGAGGCACTAGGGGCAGTACAATAAAATTGTGTATACTAGGTGGCACATTTTCCCAGTTTTTTCTAAATATTTGGGAGTAAATAATAGGAGGATTACTCAAGCATTGAAATTTTTTTAATTTCCATAAATACCTTTGAAAAATATGGAAAATTCATGTGTTTGGTAAATATTAATGTTTTTTGAATACATTTAACTTCAGGAAGGAATCTGGTGTCATGGCGTTTTGAAGGTTTGTGAATACATGGAGGAAAGATTTTAATCTCTTTGACTATGAGAAGATTCATGAATAAAAAATTTCCATGGTTTTTTCTTGAATACAATGAGGTTCGTGAATAAGAATATAGATCTTGGTGAAAATTTTATGATTACGATGAATGATTTGTGAATTTGTTGAAACTCTTATAAATTTAAAACTACCCCCCCTAAATTTAAAATGAAATAGCCTTAATAAATATCAAATGGATATGAATTCGTTATAGTAAATTTTAAAGGTTGTTCTTGTGAAAATGTTTATAAAGAAAATAAGTTTCGAATGTCTATGTATGCTTACAGAAAGTAGTGATCTTTAATAAATTATTGAGATTCATGATGGAAATGTTTGATTCACAAAATGGTTGAGATTCGTGAAGGTTCTGTGAGCTATGTAAATGTTCTGTGTTTCATAGAATATTTTTTTATGTGAATACTTGGGATTTTTTCCTAAGCCAATGTGAGCTTCAATAAAGTATTCATCATCATAGAAGTATTAAGAAGAGGATTATTAGTAAATATGGGGAAGACTGTATTCATCAATGTGATGATAGTAGACCATAATGATACACCAATTGAAATGTAATTTTTTTTCGATTCAAGTTATCAAAAGAAGAATCATCTGAAGGAGCAGTGAGAACACTTTAGTTCAGAGAGTAATGTTCTTTCAAATTGTGATTGGTTGTAAATGAGGAGGGACTATTAGTCTTCTTAGAACAATGTAATAATAATGTACTTTAGTGGATTTGGTACAAAGGTACATTTTATTTTTATACTCTTTGGATGTATCTCAATGGGGGAGGACTAAGTAAAATAGTTATGTCTCATGAATATTTTCAATTTTTTCATAAATTCCAATGGGAAAGGGATAAAAGAGTGTTTTTTTAATAATGAAACAAGATTTTAAAGGTGAAGTCGTTTTAATTTGTGAAACCCTGATTCACCCCCCCCCCATTAGGGTATTAAAATAAGTCAGAATAATATGTAATTTATAGGATTCCAAATTATTACATTTTCTTCACTGTATATGTGATGTTTTTGATTTCCACACTGCGAGACTCATTTATTTATTTTTATAACATGTGTGTAATGTGATATTATTTTATGATGTTTTATCTTCATCATTTATTACTCAGAGTATAATTATATTTTATTGATATTTTTTTGTAAGGTTATGATACTGATGGAATAATCTTCCAACTAATAGTATTCAAACCCTCACTGCTAATCATCAACCACATTCATATAGATAGGTTCATATGAGGTATTATGGATCTCTTTCTCGGACTTGATGGTTCAGGTTGGGGCATTAGAAAATGGAATGAAAGAATAATTTTATTCCTTCCTTTTGACTGGCAGAAGACAATTTTGAAAGAAGATAGGATGTGAGAAACTTAGGTAGGGGAGTTTCCATGTTCATAGATATCTCATGTTTAACAAACCTCTATATTACCATTGACTATATTTTCATTATAGAATTACAGGATTTGGGTGTAATCATGAATCATGACTAAGCACATAGGATCACATTCCATACATATATGAATTGTATGAAAGATATTAATATATTAATTTAATACCCTCATTTTGTAATCAGTTAGGGATAAACATGCATTCATTAATTTAGGAATATATCCTTTTTCCACATTGTTCAGATATAACTATTTTCAAGGGTTAGTTGAACATGATCATGTCATTCTATTTTGTAAATATATCTTATTGTGAATAACATGATGATAAGGAAAAAATATAGGTATATGAGGGATATAAATTATATTTTGGATAGACTCTAATTATATCATCTCCTATGATCTAATATAATAGTTTTGATCAATCATAATGGCATCAAAAGTTATAATGTTTCCTCCACATTTTAGAAAGATGATGCACAAAAAGAGACCAATGAGACCACAATATTTCATTAAATTCTATACTCCTCTTTTAGAGGATTCCACCATTATACCACGTTATATACATGAGGGTATAGTAGATAATTCCTGCACACCCATATCGGTGGCATAAGTAGTGGGGCCACCTTATTTGGGATCCCTTCCACTTCTTCCAAGTTCAATCACCACGAAAATTGTAAAAGAATAACTATTTCTTGATATTATATTTTAAAACATACTGAGTTAACTTAAAATACATGAAATGAATAATTTGCCATGATTTAAAGATATAATTGATTCTCTCTTTTTTTAATTCAACAATGAGTTCCTTTAATAGCTTGTATTACACACAAAACTAAATTTTACAAAACAATAATACATTATTTATAATACTGTTCAATATGATAGATTATCGTCTAACCATTAGAATGGAGGGGTTGAATATGATTAAAAAATATATGGAAATATATAATTTTCAAATTCTTATTATTTATCAATTTAATAAATAAATCATTTTAAAGAAAAAAGATATGTTCTCTATAAAATAATATTTTTATAAAAGATAGTATACTCTTTATTAGAGAACATAATATAAAATTAATTTTAATTTTTTTAAAATTTAATTGACAAAATATATATCATTTGAAAAATAATAATACTAAATTACTTTATTGTTAATTTTTTGAAATTTTTTAAGAATTATTTTATGATGAATAATGAAAAATAACAAATTTATATTGAAAAATATTTTTTAAAAATTATTTATAATGTAAAATTATATTATTATTTGTTTTTATACTAAAATTATTTATATTATATATCATTTAATCAAATTAATGTAATTTTAATTATTTTCATTTTTAATTTTGTTATAAAAAAATATAAACATTTTAACATTTTAACCTTAAAAAAGTACTTTCTTATCACATCTGCGGGATTAATTAAAAATTAAATTATTCCAATTATTCGAAATGAATTTGAAAACATTTATTCTATATATATATAAATATAATAATTTATATTTTTTTATATATTAAAATAAAATATTTTACTTTAATTAATAGTGAAATTCGTAAAAATTAATTTCAATAATAATGTAAAAATGAGTTAACTTAGTGGATAAAACTAGAATAAAGGTGATAAATGACCCAAAACAAGTTCAAACCCCATTTTATGGAAATATATTGAACCTTATATCATTATTATGAATTTATATGAGTTATTTGGATACTAATCCATGAAAGTGAATTATATAATGTGTTATAGAAAGAAAAGCATAAAATATCTACCTTCTTTTCCGTCAATATCTATAATGCTTTGGGATATGAAAAAAATATCACTAGTTCAGTTATAAATATTATATTGAAATATTAATGTGTTGTTGTTATCATAACAGTTAACATTTAATTTCTTGACATGAATTAGTATCATTAAATTTTTAAGAAACACCGATGTAGTAATTATTTAATTAATTATTAACTAGAAATAAATGATAATAATAATATTAAAAGAGAAGTGAATTGAATGAATTATTGTCATTCAATAATTTTTTTCTTTAATATATCATGTTACATTGGTTTGGACTTAATAAATTGAAATAAAATAATTTTATTGAAATTCATAGATTTAAATTAAATAAATAATTCCAAAATTAATATTAATGTTATTTAATAAAAAATGATATTTTGTTAAATGATTTAAAATTACTAAAAAAATATATTATGAAAAGTGGTTTTTAATGATAATAAATATAACCTATGATCTGTTAATGGAAAATTTTTCCCTTATAATGAATATATTTTCCCCTAAAAAACAACGTTAGAATGGTTAAGGTTAAACATATGTTTTTGCGCATTACACGTGTTTATGTTAAAATTAATGTTACACATACACTATTTTTTTATTTAATAAATTTTATTTCATATTTATAATCATTGGGTCCAAACTTTTAAATAATTATCACTTTAATTTATTCATGATGGATAAATTACACAGGTTAGAAAATTTGATAACAAAGTGAAAACCCAAAATAGTAAATGTAGGGAAATAAAGAAGTTACTGAAAAAAAATGAAAAAATGATTTATTTTTGTTTTTTGTAGGGTTTTATCAACCAAAATTTACCTCCCCTATTTTATTATTCAAAATTTTATTCACATGAGTTAAGGGAGACCTCCCAATAGTGAATATATTTGAGTATTCAAAAGAACACCACACTTCCATTAGTATAAATGGGAACTCACTCTCCCCACTTATCCACAAATCTGAAGAAAATATTCCCATAAAAAAATCCAAAATTACTCTAAAAATTCCCCTAACTCAACATAGAAGCATTAATTTTGGTATAAATCTATCCTAGGTAGGGTTTAGTTCAAACTAGAGGAATATATCCTAAGTAGAGGTAATGTTATTTCAACAAGAATATTTTTTTTATTTCCTTATCCACCTCAATTGATTTATATAATAAAATTATTATATATAAAATAAGTATATTACATATACTTATCTTTTATTATTTTAATTGTATGACCTAAAACCACACACACTTTCATTAAATTGGTTTTGAAATCATCCTTTCTGCGTACAACAGACTACGACCTTACAAGCTAGTGTCATTAATTTTTCCACTACCACCTATCATTGTTGGGTAATATATTTTTTATATTGTAAATATATATTTATATATATATAATATAATATAACATTATTATACCTCTTATGTAATTATTTCTTGTGAGTACAGTGGACTACCGACTCTTGAAGCGATGTGATTCCTCTTTCACTACCACTTCACATGGAAGGTGATAAAGAGAAAATTAATTATTATATGTGATAAACATGAAATAATTTTGATATTAGGGAGATATTTATCATTATTTAATGATAATATATCATTTACTTTGCTAACGTTTCCACTAAATGAATGACAATAATGTCTTTCGGGTACATGTGGACTACCGTTATCACGAAGCATTGTAACATTATTTTAACCAACACACCAAATGAATGATATATATAATCATATAAAATTGTATTAATGATATTTTTATCATAATTTGGAGGAAGAATATTACTTACCTTCTTTCCATAATGATCATCCAAAAAAGGAAATTGCTACTCATGCGCATGCATAACCTACCTTCTATATGATTTTAACGCACTTAAATTAACATAACCATAATTAATGATAAATTTTAAGATACAAATTGATGTATAAATATTATAATTATTTAATTATTATTTTTATATAGGTTATGGAACTATATAATATATATAATAAATAAGACATTCAAAATGTAACATGCATGAGTAAATAAGGAAATTAACACCTGAATAATAAAAATGAAGAAACATTATTGACGAATGGATGAGAATATGTTATGTATGGATACTATATTATATAATAAATATTAATATAGTTATTTTATAAGTTAATAACATGTTTAAATCCATTATATAATAGGATAAGGAATGTATAATTGAAATGAAGTTTACTATAAGGGATTTCTGGACTAAATTTTCACTCATTGGTTTAAATTTGTACTTAACTGATTATGTCAGGATAAGATTATGTGTTTAATTAGTTTTTGTTGTAAAATTTTTTATATTAAAATCTTTTTTTGTGTATTTATGTTGTATACACATATTCCACTCCTTTAATAATTTCCACTTCACCATTATGATCATTTTGATGTTTTATTTCACAACATCATTCTTATGGAGATTGTTTATTATTGAATGTTAGCTGAAAGAAAATGATTGAGAATTTAAAAATTAAACATTCAATTTTATTATAATATATTTATTAATTAACTCTTTTATTTAATAGTACCAATTTTATACTCTTCAGTAATTTTAATGTTTTATAAATTGTTTTCATGAAAATATGGCTTTAGTTCTTTCAAAAGTCATAAATATGTTTTCATCCAAAAGCAATATTTTCTATAACTATTTTCAAATATATTTTCAATAATTTTATAAATTATTTATTAATTAATTTTCACACATTTTCACTCATTAAAAAATGTTCTTAAATAAATATTTTTGTCATTTTCAAAACAATTCATTTTTGTCTTTTAGTAGAAAAGTTTAAGGGAACTTTGTTTTATCATGTTTGACATGAATGAAGTGTCCATCCATTATGACCACTAAATTTTTTCCAAGATTATTTTTTATGTATCATTAAATATTTATTAATGAAAATTAATTTTAAAATGTTTTCTAAAATTTTAGTTGTTAAAATTATATCTCAATGTACAGTATTTTTAAAATGATATTAAAAATGAAAAGGATACATTCCTGAATAATGTTTTTAATGATAGTTTAATTGTATTTATCAATACAAATCCCATTTATTTTTAATAAAATGGTTAAATATTATATTTATATCATTCCAATTATTCTTCTGGATAGTTTATGACCATTTATGACTAAGGAAAGTATTGATATTTGCTTCTTTGATTTTCTCTTTTAGTCAATAAAGGACCCTTGAAACTTAAACATTAATAAAATAATTGGAAATTAAATTTCCCATATATATATATATATATTCATGGATATTTTTATCACCTAACCAGTATACCAGTTTCACACAATGTTTACTTTGACAATTATTTGATTAATGAGGGAAATAGTGATAATTTAATATCCATTACATAATATGGTTTCTTAATGACATAGAACATTATTAAAAAATAAAATGGATTAATTGATATATGTGTAATGATTTTAATATGTATGACATGGGTTGGGGACTATTTAAATTAATCATGTTGATGCATCATTAGTCTCATGGGATACAATAAAGTAGAAACAAAGCGTTTACAATTGTAATCTGGTAGTATAAAAAATCTTATTAAATTTCATAATTATAGTATGTTTTAAACCATATTGTGAATGGTCATGAAGATAAAGGTTTAATTTACATGGAAAACATGGAATCAAATAATTAACCATTGCATTAATTAATAATATAATTATTATTATCGATGATAGTTTCGCTATGAAAAATTCTATGAAATCATTTCATTATCGTTTTATTGATTAAATAGAATGTGTTCTTAGTTATTTACATTTACATATTCAATTTGCATTAAATTTTCATGAAATACCATTATTTAAATGGAATGTATTTTAAATTATTTACCTTTCGATATTGATTATTCTTATTGATTCCTGATATATTCTACTATACATAACCCTTACTGATAATTTCAGATCACCCTTATTTTGTTTCCTTTCTACAGGATTTCATAAAGTTTAATATGAAATATATTCAAGGATATGCTTGTGGGAATAATTATATTCTGAAGAAAATATATTTTTTAATTTTTATATTATAATGTAATAAAAGAGTCAAGTTTGTATATTGTTTACTAGGAACAAAAAACTATTTATTTTGTTGGGAAAAGATTCCTTGTATTGTATACCAATGTAATGGTAGCAGATATTGGATCTAGAAATTTGGGGTTTGAGTCGCTAAATTTGGTATCATAGGAATTTTAGTTGCAATCTTGTGTACTATATTTAGGAAGATGTAAATTAGGGAACATAACACTACGATAGATGTTGAGGATAACTATAGAATAAAATGCTTATGTGTGGGGATTATACATTATGTTTCATAATGATATGATCTAATCTAGTGTGGTCCCTTATTTATAAATGATGCCTAAAATAAATAATGTGTCCTTAACCAATCCATGTGATCCAGTGGTTAAGAATGATCACATATTTTATGGGCTTAAGAAAATATTTAAATGTGAACTAGTCTTATAAAAATTCTAATTGACTGAGTACATAATATAATGATATAAAATGTAATAGAATGGGTTATCTATGTATTACAGATTTGATGTGAAGCATTATAATAAGAGGAAAACTGGGAAAAATATGGACAAAGGTAAGAAGGTAAAGAAGTATTTTCTTACATGTGAGGAATGTGAGAAGAAACACCATGGTATATCAGAGAAAATGTATTCATATTTTTCTATAAGTATTGTGAGAAGGCTACAATGAATCTAATTATCATAGAAAAAAATATTTCCAATGTAAAATGATTCAACGTTAGATACATGTGGAACTACAAAAAAAATCCCCAAGAGTCAATTGGAAATATCTTAGATGAATCTAATGGATCAAGGTCAATCTTATTCTATTGATATACTGAAGAAGAATCACTAATGAAAACATGTTTAGATCCGTGAATAATTTAATTTGATTATTTTATCAATGATATAATCTTTAAATTAATTATTAAATTTATAAATATTTTAATAGAGTAAATTTTCATTAAGTATTTTAATGTGTGTGTTGATTGGTACCGATGACCTTGAAAAACGACTCAATTGAAAGTTGTAATTCTTGGAAAGCACTCAATTTAGGGAAATATAACCAATAATATATTCTTAATATTCAGATAATGATTTTGGGATAGATATATGATTCATAATTTTATATTACTTAATACATTGGAACTGATTAATAATTTGTTGATAGTGTGGTTTATTATATCACTAATGGAGTCTACAACATCTTTGTGTTTAAGGAATATGTCAAGTAGTCTTTGTTTTATTTTAGGAATAAGGATTCATGAATATTTTAATTAATTTTTTATTTTAATAAATTCTGTTATGATTTTTCAATAGTATACATGAGGATGGTATTCACATGATTTGTATGTGACCATTAGGTACCACATAATTTTTTATGGGGAATATAATATTTTTTTAGTTACCTTCCTTCTAAATCTAGTCAAACCTATGTTGGATAGGCTTTAATGTCAACTATTTTTGGAAAGGATTTAGTGGAACTTGTGTTGTCATTAGATAACCCTTTTACAACCATTTTGTTTTATTAAGGATAAGATGAATATCATGTTACTCTTTTATGGATCATATGATACGGTAAAGGGAATATTTGGTGCTTCAGGCATAAATTTTCATTTTATATATTCATTTATTGGAGAAAAAAAGAATTGGAAATGGATAAAATAATAAATAAAAGATTAAATTGTTATTATGAAATATAAATGTATCAGTAATGTATATTTCCTTATATTCATAACGAGGGAAACAATTCATCGACTTCCATAAAAGGGTCTTGAAACGAAAATATTGTCCAATTATCAACATTTTTTATGATATGAATGATTTTTTCCCACCAATATTTTATAGATTTATGGTCATTAACATGATCCTAAATATGTCCACAATCCCATTCCATCATTATTTTGGTGAAAACATTTCTCTTCTATGTCCATTTATTCATTTTCCACCTCTGTTCTCATATATAGAAACCAAATTATGTGATTATTCTATATAGAATTTGTACATTATTTTCCATCTTATTAAGAGGATGTTTTATTAACTATATATAAATTTTGAGTTTCAAGAAAATAATTTTCAAATTCTGAACACTTGGATTCTAATATCATGTTTATATTGTGATGACACAATTTAGTTAAGGTGGGGGGAATGTAACACCTCAAATTTAATAAAAGAATTACATTTTATTTTATAGTGTATGTTACATGAAACACTGAGTTAGATTTAATTACATGAAAAACTAATTTAATCTATAATAATATGGAACATTTATTATATCTTGAGTTACATGAAACAACGAGTTCCTTTGATATCTAGTGTTAAATGCAAGACCGATTTTAATCGAATAACAATTTACTATCCATATTATTATTTAATATGATTGTTGTCTCCTAGATGTTTGAACTGTGACAATTTATCAGATTATACAACTGTTGAATATATATATTTTTCAAATGTTTATTAGTTTTTTGTTAGAAATAAAATAATAATTATTTGAATAAAAAATGAACGGTTTCTAAAAAACCATATTTTTCAAAATAACGGTATAATATTATTTGGCCCACACAATTTAAAATTTTATTTCTAACAATTTTATAAAATTTATATTGTAAAATAAATTTTATTTTTAAAATTGTAATACAAAAATTATATTAGGGTGAGTTTTTAGGTATTTTCTATAGAGTTTTATTTTTTGATGAATAGTTAATAATACTTAGTTTTATTGAAAATTGACTTTTAATGTAAATTATTTATATTGCTAAATTATATTTTGAATTAGGTTTTAAAGTAAAATTAGTTTAATTTTATATCAATTAATAAAATTGTGCTCATTTTAATCATTTTAATATTGAATTTTTACATAGAAACAATGTAAATATTTGAACATTTTTTCTTTAAAAATCAGCTTTCCATTCAAGTTTGTAGGATTAATTTTCAATTCATTTCTACCACTTATATGAAATTAATTTGGCCAGATGGATTCTATTTTTTTAATCATAATAAATTATATTATATAACAAGGCCAACATAATTTTTACTATAACGATTAATGAAAACTGTTGAAATTAATTCAATAATTAAGGTAAAAATGTGTGTACTTAGTAGTATTACAAAGAATATAACGCTTAAAAATAATTAATAACATGTCCAAAACCCACTTTATGGCTGTATTTAGACCCTTATAAAATTTTTATATATTTTATTTGTTATTTTGATACTATTCAATGTATGTGATCTATATAATATGTCAACTAAAGAAAAATATGAAAATAAAGATTTTGTGGATATAATTTCTGTGATGAGTTGGTATCAGGATGAGAAATACATTATATCAGTTATAAAATTTATTTTCAATTAAAAAGGAGTTATTTTTTTCATAATAATTTATATTTAATTTTTATTGTTGAACTATTACATAAAATGCTTAATAAATGCCAACAGAATAATAATTTAGTTAATAAATAACAAAAATAAATGATACTAATAATATTAAAAGTTATCTAAATTGAAAGAATTATTTTATTAAATTTATTTTTAGTTTTAATTATAATTTTAGATTGGTGTGAACATGAAATATTCAAATTAAAAAATTTTCTTCAAATTTTTTAATTTTAAATTAAATAAATAACTTTGAAGTAGACATTAATGTCATATAATAACTAATGACATTTTATTAAATTATTTAAAATTAATAAAATTAATATATTGTATCAAGTGTCTTTTAAATTTTCAGAAATTATAATTAATGTTCCATTAATTTAAAAATATTAATTTTATAATTAATAAATTTACCCTTCAATAGAAAAACTATATTAGTGGAGTTATTGTTGAAATAATGATTTTTGTGCATTACATACATTTCAGTGAAAATTAATTTTAGAAATACATGGATTTTTTATTTAATAAATTTTATTTAATATTTATAATTGGTAGGTATTAATTTTGTAATATTTATCACTTTATTTAGTCTTAATTGATAAATTACCATGTTTATAAAATTAGTCATCGTAGTGAAAACTCAAAATGGTAAAAATAAGAAAAATAAGATGTTAAGGGGAAAATAATAAAAATGAGTTTTCAGTACATTTTGGATGATATTATTGACTAGAAAAACCATTATATGAACTATCATTAAATTTTTTAGTCAAATGGTGTATGAGAGTCCTCCCAACAGTGAATACATTTGAATACTTACAAGAATACAACTCCTCAACTTTACAAGGGCACTCACTCTGCCCAAATATCTAGAAATATAAATCCTTTTAGATCATAAAAAACATACACAAGTCACTCAAACAATTACCTAAACTCATTATAGAGGCCTTATATCTGACAGGAATCATTCCTTGGAAGGGTTTAGTGAAAACCAAATAAAGATACCCAAAGAAGAGGTAATGTTCTTCAACAACTATCTTTGTTTTATTTCGATATCCACCTCCTTAAAATTATATCATGAATTAATTATATAAAAACATAAGTACAATAATGATTCATATAAGTGTTATGTTAATATTTTTACTCAAAAACTCACACTCTTCCATCAAATGGGTTACGAAATCATCATTAGTGTGTGTGGTGGACTACCACCTTGCGAACTGATGTCGTTCGTTTTCCCATTACCAACGATCATGGTTAGGTATTATGATGAATTGAATTATTTATATATATAATATAACATTATTAAAAATATTTATTAATTATATCATATTTAAATTATTACTTTACACTTCATAGGAGACCTGATAACATCGCCCGTGTATACGACATAGTACCGCCTCACGAAGCGATGTGATTCATCGTTCCCAAACTCTTCAGATGGATTGTGAGAAAGATGAAATAAATTATTTTATGTGATATAGGTGAATGAATTATTATATTAATTAAATATTTATCATTCTATAAATATAACATATCACTTTCTGTACTTACATTATCACTTAATGAAATACGATGACGTCATTCATGTACATGTGGACTACCACCTATAGAAAGATATGAAACATTATTATCATCACCAAACCACACAAATAATATACATAAGTATATAATATTTTATTAATTATATTAGTATCATTATTTAATGGTAAAATATTACTTACATTATTTCAATAATGATCCTTTGATAATGGAAAATTCTACTCATGCATACATATGACCTAACATCTCGATGATCATAAAAAACATCATTCTTCCTATGAGTCATTAATTATTTGTCTTAAAAGTATAAATTGTTTATAAATATGATAATTATTTAATGATTATTATTATTGTGGTTATGGAAATATATAATATATATAATAATCAAAAGTTTTATAATGAAAATGCAAGTGAAAACAGGGCAATTAACACACACAATAATAAAAATAATGAGGGATCATTAACCGAAAAGTGAGAAATTATTTTAAAAGGATCATATATGAGGTCATAAATATTAATATAGTTCATTTTTATGTTAATGAGATGTTTAAAACCACAGTAAATGATGTTAATGAATTTTCAATATAATGGATCTGTAAGGTATGGAATTTCTTATCTCACTTACCACTCATTGGGTTGAACTTCTACTGTAAGAACCCATATCTTCATTTCAGGTATGTCTTTCCTTTTCTGGAGTTTTGTGAATTTTTGGAGTTTCTGGAAAATTTCAAAGTACACGCCATTTACTCTTCTCTGGCTCGAAGCCGTGTGATGGTCGTGCCCGAGCCACACACGCGGTGTGTTGGGGTGACATGGATGCCGATTTTGGCGGATTATGTAAAACCCACTAAACGCCATGTACTATAAAAATACACGCCGTTTATTTTTCTTTTTTTTTCACTAAATGGACCGGGGTCGCGCCTCATTATGATATTTGTCTTCTTCTAGGTCTGGTATGTCTGAGAGCGACCCATACAGAAGAATCTTCCTCGAGGTCCCACCTCTCCGTCTGATCTCTGATTTGACCACGGTCGATTGAGTTGGAAGCGTATCGGTGAGTTCTTCCTTCTGCTTGATCCTTGTTTTCCAATTCATCCCCCTTGTCAAGTTATCTAAGGTTTAAATTTTTGTTCATTTTGTCAGATCTACGATATTCTTGGGAGAATCATCCGTAGTGGTTCAAGTATATCAATCTCCTAGGATCGAGGTAGGTTGTGTGTGCCTTATCGTTCAATGTCTTTGAGTTTATGTGTGAATTCCCACTGATACCCATGAACGAGGTATCACGTGTTTACCTTTTTTCCCTTATTGTTTTCCTGCCTTTCCTGTATACTTGTGTAGAGGTAATTTGACCATGTTAGGGGATAATTTGATGTGCTTGGATTGGTTTTCCCTTACTATGTTCAGTTTACGACCTTTGGGTCCTGTTTTCCTTTTGTTGGTACACCTGTTTTTATGCCTTGCGATTATAGGTTGAAGTGGAATTCATGATGTACATGTTTCTTAGTATACTATTTAGGTATGTATCTCTATAGGTGTTCTTTTATTAGCCAAGTAGCTCTATTGGTGTACTTTGGCCTTATAACATTTTTTTGCACTGACTGGCACGAGGCTGAGAGGACATGGTGCTATAGACTATAAGGGATAGACCGAGTGAGCTTCCCAAAGAGTCTTAGACATTACAAACTACAGAGGGGATGGATCGAGTGAGATCCTAGAGAGTCTTGGATTTTAAATACTACAGGAGGGTAGATCGAGTGCGCTTCCTCAGAGAGTCTTACCTTGTTTCAATCTCTTTAAGAACCTTCCCAGGCTAGAGGGGGAATTGACCGAGTAAGCTTCCTCAGAGAGTTTGTGGTATACCTGAGGCTATAGGAGGAATTGACCGAGATAGCTTCCTCGGAGAGTCTCTTGACCTTGGGGATAAAAGGATTAGACCACGTGATCTTCCTCAATAGAGTCCCTAACTACCCGAGACTATAAAAATAATTGACTGAGTGAGCTTCCCCAGAGAGTCTTATAAATGCGTATGACCAAACCAAAGGGGATAGGCTGAGTGTCCTGCCCAGAGGGTTGTGGTATTTCTTGGTTAGGACCAAAGGGGATGGCTACAATTACTCCCCATAGGTTTTCCTATTTGTTATCTTGTGATTCACTACTGTTGTTAGTTGTGGTTTGATTGTTGTTGTATCATCCTGCCTTACTACTTACTGTTACTGCATATCGCTTGCTGTTGTTGTTTATTGCTTATTTTACTTTTAACTTCCATATATTCACTGACTATTAGGCAAAGATCATTGAGTGAATGCCTACTGGTATTTTATCTCACAACCTGTTTGGGACATTCTTTTGTGCCCAAGCAGACTATGTTGCTGCAGGTATAAACAAGGGCAAGCGCCCTTCGACTTTTAGAACTTGATTTCTTGGATCGGGAGAGCATGGGACAAAGATTTGGCTTGCGATGTTAAGGAGGTGATTAATTTTCTTTTGTACTTGTTTTGGTACTGTAGAGTTTTCCAGCATTGTGACTTGTTTGGCTGCTTTCATAGATATGTATTATATATCATCTCATATATATACATATGTGCTCCAGTTTGATGATTTAGTCTTCCGTTGTTTATATTGTTGGTTATTACTGCTTCAGTTATTGTATCTTTACTTTTCTTCCACTATGTACCCTACCAATGAGTGCATAGTTTCCCCACTATCACACCTAAGGCCCTTGGTGCTAGTCGGCAGCCTTTGGTGTTTGGGGAAATGCGCTTGAGGCCATGTGACCAACCGGGTACGGGGCGCCTCTAGGTGGCTTCTGGAACTGGTACATTACAAAGTGGTATCAGATGGATTCTTTCCACTTTATATACTATTTGGAGAAATTATCCAGGGATAGGACGGATTCGGTACTTGGTAATAAGCTGTGCTCGAGAGTAGCTAACTCGTGTATAGGGAAAAGCCGTACTACCTCTTTTATTGTAGTTTCTGGTTTTGAGATTTTTTGGTTCATACAATTTCATCTAGAGCGATTCACATGCTTTTTACTGTTATTGTTTTGATATTAAGGTTCTATTTCTATCGCAAGTCTATTAGATGAGGGTATCCCATCTCATGCATCATCTAGGCACTTGTAGAAATCACATGCCATGCATTCCTACCATGCCATCTAGGGTGCATTAGCGATTGCATGCTGTTGTGATAGACTTTGTGTAGATTATGAATGCTGTTGTGATAGATGCTTGATAGAATCTATGCTATTTTGTTAGAGAATTGTTTGTATTTCACTTTTCCCAAATAAACGCCAAATTTTGATTCTTGAGGTTTTATGGGCCCTCTTGGATCAGAAGTTGGTGGATCATGATCCTATTTTCCATTATACAAGACAGTTGGAGATGCCATGCTTTGATTCGCGGGGAGTATGGGCCCTCATGAATCGTAATTTGACACCTCTTTTCTTGGTTTTCTGTGTTTTTGGGTATTCTGTGCAGTTTCTGAGCTCCTGCCTAGAAAAACCAAGAATACACGGCGTGTACTTTCTGGTTACACACTGTGTAGTTTTCAGGCCATTTTACTGACTGTGTGTACAGGAACACGGTGTTGTTGAAATATCTTCAGGAACACGCCGTGTACAGCATGTACACGCTATGTAGTTAGAGCCGTGTACCTGGCTGTGTCACCAACAACATGGGTCGGGGAAGCTCGAGTAGACACGCCATGTTGCTTTCGAGACATGTAGTGTAGTGTTGAACAGGTACCCGACCATGTCACGAATAACACGGGACGGTGTCACATTCACCTATACACGCCGTGTTTGTTCGGAACACGCCGTGTAAATTACAACCGTGTAGACGGCCATGTAACTAACAACACGGGCCGCTGAGTTAGTGAATAGTAACACGCTGTCTCCCTAGGGAACACACCGTGTAGTCTGAGGTTTTTTTGACCATGTGAGTTAGCCGTGTAAAGAGACCCGGAAAGGGGAATAGTCTTCAAGTACACGCCGTGTGTTGGGTCAACACGCCGTGCAGTTGGGGTGTTACACGACCTGTCGGGCAGGGGTACACGCCCATGGCAGTGGCTTAAGTAGACACGTCGTGTAGTTTTTATACACGTCATGTAGTTTGGTTTTGTACAAATTGATAGTTTCTTGTCCCTGTTTCCATTTTGTACTCTTATGTTCTCTGTCCTTTTTTTCTGATCTAAGGTGTATTTTTGATCTTTTAGAGCTATGCCTCCGAGACGTCCCCCGGTTGTACGTCTGTCATCGGGAAGTGATCAGATGCCAAATATGGATGATCAGGGACTTCCCGCTGATCTTCCAGTTGAGCCAGCCTTGGCACCGGTTGTCATACCCGTCGCAGGCGCCGATACGCAGTTTAGGTAGTAATTCCTAAGGATGATGCAGACATTCCAGGGAGCGCTGCCTTCTACCCCGTCAATGGCTGAGTTGATGTGGGTTTTCCAGTAGAATCATCCTCCTACTTTTTCTGGGGATGGAGGACGTGAGGCTGCAGATTCGGGGATAGAGGCCACACTGACCAACTTTGAGCACCTAGAGATCCCTCTGGAGAAAAGGGTAAAGCTAGCTACTTATATGCTCCAGGATACCACCAAGAGGTGGTGGCGGGTGATCTCACGGTCAAGACGTTAGCAGGATATGTCTTGGTATGAGTTTTGTCGTACCTTCTATGACTACTTCTATCTGGAGATCTTGAGGGCTGATCGATCCTGGGAGTTTATGAGTCTGCAGCAAGGTACTCTCTCTTTTATGGAGTACTCATCTCGTTTCACTGGGCTGCAGCGTTTCACACTGATCCTAGCAGGTGATGATCTGTTCCTTGCTAGAAAGTTCGAGGACTGTCTCAGGAAGGAGATCAGTTCCCAGGTGAATATCTTCCAATTGAATTTGATATCCCCCATCATCAACCAGGTGTTAATCCCAGAGCGCAATCTGAGAGATTCTGGAGCAGTGATCCAGGGCGGTTCGATATCCAGAGCTGGTGTTCCTCCTACGGACAGTAGGAAGCGTCGCAGAGAGTCTTCTAGAGGAGATCGAGGTTCACGGGATGCATCTTCTCGAAGCCAGGTTGTATGCTACTAGTGCGGTAAAAGTAGGCATACTAGGCCTCAGTGCCAGAGAGATCCGATGGAGTGCCGATCTTGCGGCAAGATGGGCCATCCCCAGCGTTTCTGTCACATCTTCTCACCTACACCTAGTAGTAGGGGTTTCTCTATGACCCCGTGTTCTGGAGATGCTTCACCAGTTTCCCACCATTCAGGGAATTGGAGTTCTTCTAGCCGTTCAGGCCACAATGGAGGTCATAGCCGTGGTGGTCAGTCACCAGGTCATCAATGAAAGCAGAGTGGATCAGCTCAGAGCGGTCAGCCAGGTGTGCAGGGCCGCGGTGCAGGCTAGACTTTCACCATGGACATACCTATCAGGAGCAGGATCCCGACCCTTCTATAGTTCTAGGTATGATCATAGTAGCCTTAGTTTTATCTTCATCTCTTTTCAATACTGGTGCTTCCCATAGTTTTATCTCTGTTGCGGTTGTGGAGAGCCTTGGGCTCTGTATCTTTTTGTCTTTCGATTTGTTGACTCTTGGCACACCATTGAGAACGAGGAAATCTAGTGTACAACAGCACAGAGAGTGCCCTCTTGAGGTTTCGGGGTGTCATTTCTTATGGGACCTCTATATCCTAGAGATGACGGGCTATAACATCATTCTCGGGATGGACTGGTTGGTTCCCTTCCAGGCAGTCGTTGATTGATATCGTCGCAGGGTGAGTTTCACATCACCAGATGGCAGATCCTTCCTTCATAGAGGTGAGTGAGATGTCTAGGTGTCTAGGTAGGTAGAGCTAGATCAGAGCATCATGGGCTTGGGGAAGTTACAACCAAAATTTCTAGTCATTATCTAGATGACCAGAGGACTTCACTATTAGACTTTCCCCCAGTGGTGGATCTTTTCAGGGATGTCTTTCCAGAATACTTTTCAGGTTTTCCTCCAGAGTGTGAGGTAGACTTCTCGATTGAGATCATTCCAGGAGCAGCACCGATGTCCATTCCTCCTTATAGGATGGCTACACCTGAGTTTCAGGAGCTCAAGAAGCAGTTGGAGGAGTTGCATGAAAAGGGTTTCATCTGACCCAGTACTTCTCCTTGGGGTTCGCCTATCCCGTTTGCAAAGAAGGAAGAAGGTACCCTTCGGCTTTGTGTGGATTATCGGATGCTGAACTAGTTGATAGTCAAGAACCTATATCCCTTGCCGAGGATAGATGACCTCTTTGATTAGCTTCGAGGAGCCGAGGTGTTCTCGAAGATCAACTAGAGGTCCGGTTATCATCAGTTGCACGTTAGACCATCAGATATACCTCTGAAAGCTTTCAGAAGCAGGTATGGTCTTTATGAATATACAGTCATGGCATTCGGTCATACGAACGCGCCTGTAGTCTTCATGGCATTGATGAACTGAGTGTTCCATCCGTACTTGTACTCCTTTGTCGTGGTCTTCGTGGACGATATCTTAGTTTACTCTCACACTCGACATGCCCATGCCACACATCTTGAGATCATTCTGAGTACACTGAGAGAGCATCAGATGTATGCTAAACTCTCAAAGTTTCACTTTTGGATGGATCAGATTCCCTTCTTGGGTCACGTCATCTCAGAGGTTGGAGAATATGTGGACCCATATAATGCGAGAGCCGTATTTTCTTGGAAGCAGCCGAAGAACATCTTTGAGTTATGGAGTTTTCTAGGGCTTTTCGGGTACTATAAATGCTTCATCTAGGACTTTTCACACCTAGAAGCACCGTTGACAGGTCTGACCAAGAGAGGGGAGATGTTTTTATGGTCAGATTCTTATGAGTCAGCCTTTTAGGAGATGAAGGGGAGGATGATGTCAGCACCGATACTAGTCTTACTAGAGCCAGGCAAGAACTACACTATTTACTGTAATGCTTCGGGTATCGGTCTAGGAGCCATGCTTATTAAGGGAGATGGATTCGTTGCTTACAGGTCTCCGAAGTTTAGGCCACATGACAGGAACTACATGACGCACGATTGGGAGTTGGAAGTAGTTGTTCAAGCCTTACACTGTTGGAGACACTATCTTCTGGGAGAGAACTTTTTGGTTTTCACTGACCATAAGAGTCTCAAATATATCTTCACTCAGCATGATCTGAATCTGAGATAGCGTAGGTGGGTCAAGTATCTTCAATCCTTTGACTTTGATCTCACCTATACACTGGGAAAGGGCAATGCAGTGGCAGATGCATTGAGCAGACGAACTCAGATTCAGGCAGTTCAGGAGGCCAGTAGTGAGTGGAAGCTTATGGCTCTGTTATCTAAGATGCATCTAGAGGTGCATGACAGTCAGGGATAGACTGTCCTATCTTCTGTAGTTGTTACCTCTACACTTCTTGATCGGGTACGAATGAGGCATCTATCAGACTCAGAGGCCTTGGTCCTACGTAAGAGTGTGTCAGGAGGGGACCCTCTTCCTGGATGGACAGTGGGTGAGGATGAGATCAGGCATTTCTAGGGACCCGTATCGGTGCCCGCAAACATACGTGAGGAGCTGATGCGGGATTTTTATTCCTCTGTTTGGGCTGTTCATCCTGGCGTCACTAAGATGTATTGGGATTTTCATCGCCAGTACTGGTGGACAGGTATGAAGAGAGATCTTGCTGGTTTTGTCATGAGATGTTCTACTTGTCAGTAGGTGAAAGCAGAGCATCAGTGACCAGTAGGGCTCTTACAGTAGTTACCCATTCATAAGTGGAAGTGGAACGATTTCGCGATGGACTTCATGATCGGGTTTCTGAGGTCTCTGCGGGGAAGTGATGCTGTTTGGGTTGTCGTTGACAGACTTACGAAGGTAGCACACTTCCTTCTGATCATGGAAACCTTCAGTTTTGATGATCTGGGACGACTGTACATCCGAGATATTGTACGTCTACTTGGAGTTCCACACTCCATTGTTTTAGACATGGATGTGCACTTTACCTCTCGGTTCTGGAAAAGACATTTGAAGGATTTGGGTACACATGTACTTTTGAATATAGCATACCATCCCCAGACGGATGGCCAGTCCGAGCGCACGATCCAGGTACTGGAGGATATGCTTCGAGCTTGCATTATAGAATTCAGAAGTTCTTCGGAGAATCTTATACCTCTTGTGGAGTTCACCTACAACAGCAGTTTTCAGGCGACCATTCAGATGGAACCATATGAGGCTTTGTACGGTAGGCCATTCCGATCACCCTTATGCTGGCTGGAGGCAGGAGATGCATCTTTGTTGGGACCTCATCTTGTTCAAGAGGCTTCAAAGAAGATAGAGTTAATTAGGAAGAGTATGGATACATCACAGTCTCGATAGAAGTCTTATGCTGATCAGCAGAGATGACCTCTGAAGTTTGTGGTTGGAGATCAGGTTTTCCTACATGTCGCACCGAGGTTGGGACATAAGAGGATTCAGAGAAAGGGTAAGCTTTCAGCGCGGTACGTCGGTCCGTTTTAGGTATTGGAGAGAGTTGGGACGGTTTCCTATCGGTTGAAACTACCTCAGAGGTACCAGGATATGAACGATGTCTTCCACGTCTCTCAACTCCGATGTTACTTCTTAGCCCCATATCATGTCTTCTAACATGAGGAGGTTGAGATGGAAGTGGATCCGTCATTTGAGGAGCATCCTATCCGGATTGTCGATCGCAGCATAAAGGTTCTCCGATGTTGGTCTATTCCTCGGGTATGGGTGCTATGGCAGCACGAGAGAGTACAGGACGAGTCTTGGGAGATGGAGGCTGAGGTTCAATCGTAGTGGTCGGAGCTGTTTGAGGATCCTTCTTCTACGCCCATCTAGGGAAATTCAGGGATGAATTTCTTTAAGGGGGGAAGTTTGTAAGAACCCGAATCTTCGTTTCCAGCATGTCTTTCCTTTTCTGGAGTTTGGATAATTTTTGTATTTTCTGGAAAATTTCTAAGTACACGCCGTGTACTTTCTAAGTACACACTGTGTACTCTTCTCCGAATCGAAGCTGAGTGTTGGCCATGCCCGGGCCACACAAACTGTGTGTAGGGGTGACATGGAGGCCAATTTTGGCAGAGTATAGAAAAACCCACTATATGCCTTGTACTTTAAAAATACATGCAGAGAACTTTTTTTCACTAAACGGACTAGGTTCGCGCCTCATCGTGATATTTGTCTTCTTCTAGGTCTCGTTCGTCTGAGAGTGACCCGTATGACCAAATATTCCCTGAGCTCCCGCCTCTCTATCCGATATCCTATTCGAGCATGGTCGATTGTGTTGGAAGCGCTGTGGTGAGTTCTTCCTTCTGATTGAAACTTTTTTTTAAATTCTTCTTCCTCATCAAGTTATCTAAGGTTGAATGTTTTGTGTGTTTTCTCATATCTATGATGTTCTAGGTAGAATCAGCTGTTATAGTTCAATTATATCGATCTCCTAGGAATGAGGTAGGTGGTTTGTGCATTACTGTTCAATGTCTTTGAGTTTATGTATGAATTTCCACCAATACCTGTGAACGGGGTATCGCGTGTTTACCTTTTTTCCATTGTTGTTTTCCTGCCTTTCCTTATTCTTGTGTAGAGGTAATTTGACCATGTAAGGGGATAATTTGTTGTGCTTGGATGTGTTTTCCCTTTCTTTGTTCTGTTTACGACTTTTGGGTCTTGTTTTCCTTTGGCTGCTACACCTGTTTTCATGCCTTGCGATTATAGGTTGAAGTGGAATTCATGACATGCTTGTTTCCAAGTAGACGGTTTAGCTAAGTAGCTCTATAGGTGTACTTTGGTTAGCCAAGTATCTCTATAGGTGTACTTTGGCCTTATAGTATTATTATGCACTGACTATCACGTGGCTTAGAGGACCTGGTGATATAGACTATAAGGGATAGACCGAGTGAGCTTCCTAGAGAGTCTTAGACATTACAGAATACAGAGGGGATAGACCGAGTGAGCTCCCAGAGAGTCTTGGATTTTATATACTACAACATTGGGACTTGTTTGGCTGCTTTCTTAGTTATGTATTATGAATCATCTCATATATATACATATGTGCTCCAGTTTGATGGTTTAGTCTTCCGCTGTTTATATTCTTGGTTATTACTGCTTCTGCTATTGTATGTTTACTTTTCTTATGCTATGTACCCTTCCAATGAGGGCATAGTTTACCCACTATCACACCCAAGGCCATCGATGCTAGCCGGCAGCCTCTGAAGTTTGGGGAAATGCGCTTGAGGCCATGTGACCAACCAGGTACGGGGTGCCTCTAGGTGGCTTCCGGAACCGGGACGTTACATCTACTTCATTGATTATATCATTCTAAGAATATATGCATAATTAATTTTGATTATATAATATATTTTTTACCCATAGTTATTCATATTTATATTGGATACAAAATATTGACTCATTTTTTTCAGTCTCACATCAATGTTATGATCATTTTAAGGTTTTTTTTCACAAACTAATTCTAATCGAGATTTTTTATTCTTGAATATTGGTTGTTGAAAATTATATTAAATATCTAAATTAACCCTTCCATTTTAATATTGTATGGCTATTTATGAACTATTTAAAATAATATTACCATTTTAATCTCTTTGGTACTTAAAATGTTTTATAGAACGATTCCATGATATTTCGACATCATTTTTGTTTTCAGTAGGAAATATGTTTTCATTAAAAAATGGTTTTGTAAAGATGTTATTAATTTTTTTTATCCATTTCAATATTATCTTATGGTATTTAAACCCTTTTTTCCCATTAAATATTTTTTGAATCATTATTTATTTTTCAAAAAAATGCTCGTTTTCCTTTTAATAAAAAGTTAAAGGATACATCATTTTAACGTGTATGACATGACAAATTTTCCATTATTTTTGACAAATAATTTTTTTCATGTTTATTTTATAGGATTGAAATTTAGTTTTCAATAAAAATTATTTTCAAAATTCTTTATTAATTTTTTTTCAATTTTTTTTAAAAGAAAGGGATTTTAAATTTTTTTTTCAAAATGAAAATTATAATTTCCACAAGAATGTTTTAAATGATATTTTTTTGGTATTCATCAATGATAGAAACCCTAAATTATTAATCGAATTGTAACATATTGTATCAAATCCATCCTTAATATTTCTTTTTTTGGTTTGTGATAAGTTTAACTAAGGAAATTATTGATATTAACTTCCATTATATATTATTGAAGTTAATAAATTCCCTTTAATATTTCACTTTCCTTTGATCATTAGACATTATATTGATATTAAATATCTAGATTATTTATCATATATATTTTATCACCTACATATTATCGTATTTTAATATATGGTGTTTATTTGAAAGTTATTTGATTCATTGTGGAAATATTGATTAATCAATATCCTTTACTAAATAAGAATACTTTATGACAAAGAAAAATAAGTTTGAATTAAAATGGTTATTTGACATGTGATATGTGTTTTGGAATATTATGAAATGGGTGTGAAACCATTTAACATAATCCCCCTTAATGCATTACTAGTCTCATGGGATGAAATTAGTTGGATAAAAACCATTTTAATTGGTAACATATTATTTTAAACTATCTTATGAATGTTTCTAACATTATTATGCTTAAACAACTCTTGTGAAATGTAATTGTAGTAAAGGATTCATGTACATGGGACGCATTCCATCCAATAATTATGAATTTCGTACATTCATCATTTATTTATTATTATCAATGATATTTTCACAATGATAAAATCTATAGATTCATCTCATTCATATATTATTGATTAAGTGACATGGGTTCTTAGAAGTTTACCATTCCATACTGATTATACCATTTCTATTCATGATGTAATGTTATTTAAATTGAATTGGTGTCTATTTATTTACCTTTCCACAATTATCATTATAGTTTCTACTACACTAAAATCTAACATAGCATTTGAGATCACACATATTTTACTTCCATTCACTGGGTTTCCATAAAATTTACTATGATATATATGAAATGATCTCATATATGGAATAATGATATTCTTAAAAAACAAATTATGATATAATTTGGGTATTAAAATTTAATGTAAAAAATCAGGTATCTATATATTTTACTAAGAATAATAAATAAATCCTTCCTTTGGCATGTTATTACTAGTATCTTATGCTAACTTATTGGTATTAAAAACCATATCCAGGCTTCTGGGGTCTCGGTTGCTACACTACCCATGGAAGAGGGGCATCAAGATCCATTGTCAATAATTCAAGAGACATATAGCTCTGGAATCCATCAGACTTTTAGGAAATTGGAGGGACATTGGATGTAGAGGTATTGGTAGATATCATAGAGGGTATCATTGAACTAATTGAGACACCAGAGGTCAGGAAGGTGTGGATGGAAAAATTCATACCATAGGGACTCACCAGGGGATTGTGGGATAGGATGGGATAAGATGGAAGACATGAGTGTATCACCTTAGTTTCTTTTAAGGAATTGTACTTTAAGCATTTATTTTTTGATATTCATAAACAAGAAATTTCAATAGGATTCCTATATCTTCAAAATGGATCCATGAATTTATCCGTATACTTACCTAATTTTATTAAAGTAATATATTTTCTCTTCTCTTGGCTAGAACTGTGGTATATAATTCCATGATGTTTGAGATCAGTATTCATCTTGGAATTAGTTCCTATATTAGATTTATTACCTAAAGAATCACCCAAAACTTCTAATAATGTCTTATATATTGAGAATATCCATCTGGAGGATCACACAATTGGTCTTATTACACATTTCAGTACTCAAGAAGGTGGAACTCATAATATTTTCATGTGTATCAGCTCAGGTGTCATGAAGAGAATGACTGGGGATATACAATAGGGTAGAACAAGGGAGTTTGAGAAGAGTATGGATACTTTAACTACTTCAATAGGTGTTCCAAAATTCTTCCAGAATTATAATGTTATACATTATCACATGTTATGCACAATACCATAGAAAAATTATTAGCAGTGTGGCAAGATGAGGTTTCTCCAGTAGTTCTGCTCTAGAAAATTGAGGCTGAGGTTCTTCTATGTGAATAGAAATGGAAATCTATTAGATTTGGAGACATTTTGGGTACTAAATAGGAGCTACAAATGATGATGACTCAAACGATCCACATACCTCAGGGATTGGGTCATGCAGATGCTAAAAAATGATTATATACAGTGGATCACATTAAAACGAATGGTGGGGATGCATATTCTATTATTCAAGTTATAGTTGTGATAACTTGTATACCTTCTATAGATGATATCAGTGCTTCCCATTTATTTATCTCAATAAAAGTTATTTATGGACCTAGTATACTAGACACGTTATCCTCTAACATTATTTTTATTAACACATTATTGGGAATGAATTTATACTATCTTAAATAATGTAAGGAGGACCCTTTAGAAGTTTCCATGAATGAAAAATATGGAAAATATTGATTATAGAGACAATAGGAATCATCGATACTACTGGTATGGATTGGATGACCATATTTCAAGACTGCATTGATTACTATTAGAGAGGGTATCTTTTACATTTCCCATGGGTTAGAATTTTATAATGATCAGTGAGTGGGAGGTTTACATATGTATATTGGTTTAAAACATGTGAAAACAAGGTATGATTGTAAAAAAATTATTGTATTGGATCTTTCTATAAAATCAGTTGAAACCCTGTCATGTTCTATTTAAATGTTGGATATCTTTTTGGAATTCATCTAATATAACTTCATAAGTCTTTCCCTTATAGAAGAGTTGAGTTTTAAATATAACTCATCCCTGATTCACACCACATTTTGATACAATATTAAAAATTATAGTAGGCCAGGTTGATAGAGATCGAGGTATAGTTTGAGGAATTTCAGATGATGGGATTCTTCAGAGTGAGAAAATATCTTTGGGTGATCCAGTGTTTTTCCCTAAAAACGTGGATAATATTCTATGGATTTATGTGTACTACAATAAGTTTGATTAGGATATGGGGATGGAATTGTATCCATTATCTAGGATTTATGATATATTTGATTATTTATGTGGATGTTAGTTGTTCTTGAAGATTTGTATTTATGTTGGATACCTTTAGTTTCAAATGAGGTTGGATGACATTTCTATTATGGTGTCTTAGAGTAGATATTATTTTTATGAGTATATTATATTTCCTTTTGTTTTGAAACAATTCCACAACAGCATTCATTAATCTCATGAAAGCGATCTTTCAGATATCTCTCAGCTATTTCTTCATGGTATTCATTGAATATACCATTTATATTCATAGACATATGAATTACATTCAAGATCCCTGGAGTTTGTGTTGTGGACACTATTTGAAGAACATCTTTATAAAAAGATATAGAATTATAACTTATGGATTCGGGAAGTATGTTTCCTTGGTTATGTGATGTTAGAGACAAGAATTTCGTTGCAACCAGAGAATGTAAGGGTGATGTTGTGTTGGGATCAAACATATTATATTTTTGAGATAAAAAGATTCCTTATATTAACAGGATACTACTGATGTTTTATTTATGAATTATCCAAATTATAATCATTGGTGATAAGGTTTACCAAGAAGGTGGTGATTTTTAAATATAATTATTAGTGTGTGGTTTTTTTGCTTGAGTATGTGAGGAGATTTAAGTGAGCTCTAGTGTTGGTTCATCAAGATCCTAGGATCAGATACAAAGTGTACTATGATGTCACTGTTTTGGGTTTGAATAAATGTTTCTATAGAGTGATTAAGTTGATTCTTATAGGTGACATAAACTATATCCTCATGAGTTGCACCACCTAACACATTAATTAAAATTTTTATCTATGGTCTAGTCTTGAATTTGTAATTGACATTATCTCATTGAGGAGTGGTTTTTTGTTTATAGGTACAATAAAAGACTCTAATATATCTTCCCACAATAGGATCTCAATATTTGGTAGAATCATTTGGAATATTACCTATAGAAATTATCATTTGAGATAAAATATTATCTAGTAAAAATTTAATGCCTTTTGATATAACCTTATTAAGAAAAATTAAAGAGATATAAGAGTTTTATGTGTGATAGTCACTAAAAGAATGTAATATGACGCGTTTGATATAAGATTGGCTTGTGGATGTATTCAAGATTCATCGTTTCATGACATGTTCATCAATTATCATCAGATATTAATTAGTGGACCTTGTAATGACATACCTTGGGATAAATCCAAAGTGTTTGTGGATGTGAGAATGACTAGTAGGAACATACCTAATTGGATCTTTGATTTTTTTCGTTTTTTGTTGATAAGATAAAAAAAGATTCCCATTTATTATAGATTAATGATAATAACTGATTATATGATTTGGGAAATGTTTAATTCCATTATATTATACTCTTTTATAGAGATCCATTGAGTATTATATTTATAAGAGACATGTGTATCCCAACGCAGTTTCGGTAGGTTTTGAAAAAGTGTTTTGGTACTCAGATGAAAGAGAGTAAAAAATTTCATCAACATAACAATGTTTAATCAGAGAGGAAAATATAGATACTTTAAGATATTATTTGTCCTTGCATCATAAAATTTTGTGGATCATGGGATGTATATCCGGCCTTCATTGAGTACTCATGAAACAATGTATTTCAGGGTTTTATTAAGATTTCACCTACTAAGACTCTCTATATTCGGTTGTATCATCACCACTATATTGGCATGGTGTTGATGAGGAAACTATGGTACACAAAATAATGGTAAAAAAGACCTTCTAGATAGTGCAATTAATCAGAAAGTGTTTCACCATCACTCATACTTGGGAGAGATCTTATCACAACTACAAGAGGATTCCTTTGTACTTTTCTATAGAAAATTGGGTTTTCTGAGAGTGAATCCCTAGTTTGGGCACAAATATTGAAGATGTAGGGGAATATGATATTTCATTAAATTCTAAACATTATTTTCACTGAGTATATTTTAGTAGTATCATACATTCCAGATCATCCTTCTCACTCCCAATGTTTGTGTCGCTTGTTTCATAAGTTACCACTTTGTAGGAACATGCCCAATCCTATGCATTTCTTTGACAATGATGATATTAAGAAATATTCTGATGAACCATACAAGGAATATTAGATTTATATTGTTGATTGGAGAAATAATGTTTTGTGGGGTAATATGGTATCACTTTTCTGAATTCTACAGATACATGGAATGTTCTAGTAAGAGTTTTGGAAATGGGATTAAGATATTCTTGCTTTGTGACCTATTTTGCAAGAACAAGCTTCCTTGAGATTCCTCTTGAGGATGATAAGTATTTAAATGGAAATATGAAAATGACATATTATTTTTAAGATGCATTATTTCTTAATTTCAACCATCAACCATGTTCTTTTTTAGTATGAATTGTTTGGGATTTGTTTTTGGTGGTTTAGGTTGATTTCAAATTGTTTTATTTGACCATTTGAAGGATCATGGTTTGAGAAATTTTTATTGTAACCATGATGATTATCTAATTTAACATGTATCAATATCAAAATTAGGATCATAGTCTAACAAATGAGGAATCCCAAGCATAGTTAAGTTGCACAGTTTGAAAAACCATGAAAAAACCAGGCATCCCTTACAAGGATAGGGAGCAAAGCTTAATAGACCATACAAAAAGAATGCAACACATGGTGCATGGTTTCATTAAACATGTTGAAACCATAATAAAATATTCACCGTAATCATGGTTAAGGTTCCTGGTTTGAAAAATCATGCAACTTTTCCAGGTAACCATATAACTCTTTTTGATCCGAAAATCGTTTTTGGTGAACGGTTTGGAAAACCACATTACCAAAACCGATGAACATTAATTAATAATATAAAAATATCTTATAATGAATCATTATGTCTTATTTTGATCCATACATAAACATATAGTAATCCCTTCCAAACCTTGAGACTCCTCTGGCCTTACATGATTAATTCCTCCACATTAAAGCTACTTTATAAGGAATCCAACTGAAGTGACACTTTAGAATTACGGTATGTGATGCAAGAACATTTTTTCCTTGGTTTTATGATTTATTTGTCCCCATTATATTGAAATAAATCATATAATTCCATGTTTTTTACTATTATATTGATATTTATGAAAATTGAAAATGAATTAATCGATCATTGATAGAATAGTTGTGGGTTTTATGTGTTAATGACATCCATTTTCACAAGATCTAGATCCGTCATTGATGGTGGTGGTTTCTAGATATGTTTCATTAAATTAATCATATTTATATTCTATTAATATTTAATCTCATATTGGATCTACATTATAATTATGGTTTAATGTTGGATCAATGTTCATTATCTAGACATGTGGATATCTTCTAGAATTTATGATGAATTCATGATTAATTATTCAATTGACAAATAATCATAAGAATTAATTTCTTCTTATTCGATATATTATTGAAGTGGTTCCATTTAAAGATTCCATGAGGTATGTAATTCTATAATAACTCTTCATGACATGTAATCTCAATGTGTCTCTTTTATAATCATATTCTTCAATGAATTAAAACTCTACATAGGCGTTCGTAGAAAGGGATCTTGTTCCATTTGGTCTGAGAACATGCTTCAAGAGATAAAACCATTGAAAAAGAATGAAATTGATATCAAAATATTTTAGCTAGGAAAACCCTAAGATTTGTTTCCCTTCTATACTCTTGTTTCCTTGATTTCATAATTTGATTGAATAAGTTGTTTACTATGCTTGAATGTGATTTATTTTGGGTGTGTGAGTATCCCATGAGATCTGTGTTTGATGAATAATTCTTGGGGTATTGGTAGTGTATAATGATACCATTCTTAACATTCATCACATGCTCGTATATGTTGTTATTATATGTTTGTGATGACATTCTATTATTCTTCTTATGATTGCATTTCCTTTTATTTGGAATTAATATGTATTATATGTAGTTGCTTGGATGTTATAATAGTTTTACCTTCATTGTATGATAATACCATTGAAGGGGAGTGCACTTGACATATAATGATATTGATGGTAGAACTGTACAATATGTAGGATCTTGATAGACTTCTGTACTATCATGAAACATGATTCCGTATGGATATTGAGAAAATGTATTGTAACTTTATTCCTTGAGGATACCAAGTACATATTTAGTAGTCATCATTGTGGTATAATTTGAGACCAAATTTCTTTCAGATAACCTAGTAACATGATAAATAGCCTTCTGGCTAGTTCTTAGTCACTTTTAATATCTTCAAATTATCCTTTTGGAAAAGAGACAAAGTACCTCTAATAGAGGCTCATTGTTTCATGAGTATCACAAAAAACATAATGTATGATTATTTATGATTTCTTGAAAATATATTGTTATCAATTAATACACCAATTATATTATTACACAATTTTTATTGATGATTTCTTGGTATCCAACTAAGATTTATTAATGAAACCCACAATTAGAATCTCCATGCAAGTTAAGACTTTATTTATAGTGATATAGGGAAGGGAAATGGGACCTCATAAACCAATTCATACGAAGAGAATAGAGATGGGAACTATACTATGTGAAATCCAAAGGATTCCACAATGATTATTTTTCATTACTCAATATAATCTCTTTTGATATCCATACATAGATCCAATTTAACTAATTTGAATGACAATTGGTCTCTTTGATAATACATTATTTTTTTTATATCCCCCTTGATTAATATTATTTAATTTATATTATAAATATAATTTGTTCTTAGATATGATACTAAGTGTATTGTTTCCCCACTGATGGAATATACACCCTTAATTTTAACACCACAGAATGGGAATGTGTTAAATGATTATATAATATAAACCATTTCAATAAGGTGAAAATTCCATTTTGAGATCCTACCTAATTAGAATTCCAGACTTATGCATTCTTGGTCTGGGTTAGTGATCAGGATGGGTGTCCTTGTGGGATTTTTTTAGGGTGTGTGTGAGTGAGCACAAAGCATACTGAAAAAAATATGTGTTGGATGGTGGGGACATTAATTTGTCCGATGACTCATTCGAGCATGTGGGTGGGCACCAGGGAAGGGACCACATGTCTCTGGGGAAACTGGTGGTACCTGGTGGGATAGGACCCAATGGCCATGTTAAAGGCAGGGTGTCTATGCTGTCACCAGAACCCAGTTATTACATTTGGTATTAGAAGTGGTACTAAAACTTACATTTAGTGCGTTGCCTAGGTCGATTTGTAGGTCCCACAAAGATGATGTTTGTCTTTAATGAGGGGTGAATATAACACCCTAAAATGATAGATGGTTAAATGACTAAATGATATGAGTCATGTAAATAAGGTGCACATTCCTTTTCCATATCCTAACTTATTAGAACTCCACATTTAAACATGCCTATTTTGGAGTAGTGATCAAGATTGGTGAAATTTTAGGATGTTTCTATGGGTGTGTGTAATTGAAGATATAAAGCACAGGAAAGGGCATGTGTTGGCTTGTGGGAAATTGCATCAGTTATATGACCCATTCAGGCACATGGGTGGGCCCCAGGGTGGCGACCACATGTCTACGGGACAACTGGTGGTACCTGGTAGGCCAGGTTTTGATGACCATGTTAAAGGCAGGGTGTCTATGCTATCATCAAGACCTAGATGTTATATCAATATTAGTTAGATGTTAGTTGTAGATAGGGAGATATAGATGATATATTATATGTAATGCCCTCATCCTGGAATCGTGAAGTCAGTGCATTATTTTAATACGTTCACATGATTATGAGGAATCAAATCAGAAAGGACAAATCAACTTTGTAGTATTTTAAAATATATTACACACATGATACTTACATTACAATTCAAAACCTAAAATAAAACATAGATAAAACTTTGAGAACAACATTATTATCTTATCTTTACCCAGAATATCAATCACATTTTACATCTTGGAATTCAGGGAAATTAAAACATAATGGGTCATCTTAGATTCTTAGTAACGTTATACAATATAGTATAAGCTTTCATAAATATTCATAAACTTATAATGGGAGGTATAAAACTGAAACAAAATCCTTTTAAACATAATATTCATCATAATATGGCATGAATATGTCAAATAAGTCCATTTAAACATCAACATGGATGTTCTACAACTCAAATAATCACATGGAACATTAATAAATAATCTCATGATGATGGAATTCATAATGTCGTACATCGAAAACATACCAACATATCCTCAGGCAAGAAATCTAAAAATAATTATTTAAGGCCTTAGCCAAATCCATATCTAAATATAAATGGGCAAGGCCTCACCCATGTCCATATTTTGTTTGTCTAATGAGACCTAACGATGCATCGAGGGGCTATTGTGGCCCGCACCCATCACATACTACATTCAATAAATTCTTCTTATGAAATGGTAGAAGCATAACATAAATATTCGTATTATAACTAGCATAAGAAATGTTAAATTTTAACCATAAATCATGAATGGTATTGAAATGTGCCATATACAGTCAAAAATATCATAAAACCTATAATACACTATGGAAGATTGTATCATAACAAATCAATCTCAAATAAGAAAAAAATCCAACAAGGATGTTGACATAGATGAAAATATCAATCATTAAAACTCATTGAGAGAGAAAACCATTTTTTCATTGAAATCATTTGAAGGTAGCACAATAATTAAAGAAAAACATTCTTTCAAAATAAACATGAAATGTTGTAAATAATTATTTAGAAGGCTAAGGCATTGTAATGGTGGAATATAGCCTTCCATGATATACATGTTAGACAATCATTCCTTATTTAATTTGTAGAAAAAGTCTGAAATTACGTCATTTGAAAAATAAAATATTTCATTAAAAATGATTTATAAAAAGTCGCACATAAATTAAAATGAAATTAAACAATTTTTGGGGAATAGTAAGAGTATTTTGAAATATATTTTTACAAATCAGGGACATGGACGATAAAAATGTCCCAGTATATACATAAATATAAACAACCTCAGATAATAGTGATATTGTGAAATTAAATGTTAAATAATTCCAAAAAATTATTCCTTATTTAAAACATTTTAATGAACATAAAAAAGACATAAAATTTACATTTTAATCTTTTTATATACATTTAAATAGTTATTTAAAATAAAATAAAAAATATTATAATCAAGAATGATTACTTCTTTAAACATTCAATGGGACGCATAACACTTTTGAACTTTTAAAGAATAATACAAATATATTCAAATAAATCTTTAAATAACCTGAATTTAAATGTATTCGTGATATAAAATATATTAGGGGTAGTACATACACCCCACACAAAAAATAATTGGTGACCATGGCTTTAATCTCATGAACATTATAAGCGAGGTGGAAATTCCCTTACCATAAGTCTGATACTCTCCATACATGTTTGATAGTACAATAAAATTGTTTTAAAAAATATTATTAACTTTAACCAGAATCATAATAATATCTATTATATCATGTGTTATTTATTTATGACTTTATATTATTCTTATATTAATAATTTCCATGTTAATCTATCATTTTGGGTAATAATCACTTTGTTTATCGTATGAATTTTGAATTGTTATTCTTGATCATATTACGTATATAATTTTTTAAAAACATCCATAGTGTAAAACATAATTTTAATATAATTAATATTCTGAATATAAATATATATAATTGATATATATATATAAAATGTAATACACCATTCTTGGAGAGAGTTGGTCATAGGAATGCATGATCGATGTTTCTATAGTTTTTTGTATTGAATGGAAGCAAGTAAATGGAATATATGTATGTATAAAAATATATATTATTAATGTATCATTATTATGTCATATATTTCATAATTCTTTATAATATATACTTTTATAAAAATTATTGATTGGTTAATTTGGTGGATGAATATCATTACGAAATAGAGATGATAAACCGTACGTATGCACGAGCGACATTTTCAATTCCATAATGGTAAAATGGTATAAAATTGGATGGAATATGAATTTTTAAAAACCATATAATTTTATATTTATTATTTACATCATTTTTATTCATCATTATACCCATATAAATAATTTATATATGAAAAATAGTTTACACCACAATGTGGAGACGGTAAGTCATACGTACGCATGCTTGATGATATTTTGTTCCTAAGACATGTAAAATGAGGAATATGGTTCCCCCATAATCATAAAAAAATCTCAGAATATATTTTAGGCTGGAGTTATTACATTAGTATATAAACAACCATGTAATTGGAAGTAGAAGAAGAAAAGAACTTTGATAGTGTTAATAAAATGATTACCTCGTCAGCGAGTGTCTCCTTTTGATTATCCCAAAAGGACTCCATATGAGGGATTTTTCCTAGGATTTGGCCTCTAGGATGTGGTGAGGGATTTTTGGAGAGGAAATTGGATGGTTTTTGATAAGACAAATTTCCTGGTTTATGTTAATCAACAAGAAGGAGAATTTCCCTTTTATATGAGAGGTGAGGGTCACTTTAGGAAACCCTTAAAAATATTTATTTATTATAAATTTATCTATGGTTTTAAGTAGCTAAAAAGTTATTTACTTCAATTATAATGTTATTATGGGTCTAAATACCCTCATTCAATGAATTTTAGTCATGTTTAGGCCATACAATTAACCATCTCCTTTTTATTTAACCCTTTGTTAAATTGTTCCATTCTTACTGTGTCTTCTTGTATGTTTATACTATAAGGTTAATATAGTTACTATAAAATTACATACAAACCCCAAGAGGATAATTTATAACATATTGAACATAATAAAAGTTATTTTTTTGAACAATATATTTTTATGTATTTTATATCATTTAATAAAAGATTTTTTATTTTAAAGTTTCTTTTATTTCAATTTTAATACCGGTAAATATTTGATTTTTTTTATAAACCAACATTATAACTTCAAAAAAATACTTTCAACATGTCAATAACATGTTTATGTTATCTATAAAATATTTTTATGTTATTAATTAAGACATATTTTATTGATTTTAATATTTTTAATATCATTTATTTCATATCTCAATTAGTTAAACAATTACTACATCATTATTATGACAAAACTTAATTTAATTATTTAATTGAAAATATTATATAATTTATCAGGATGTTGATAAATTTATTATATGTTTTGGTATTATTTATAGTTTACGTATCACTTATATAACCCCAAATTAAAAATAAAAATATTATTAATATTTGAATATGATATTTTGAACTATTCATAAAATAAAATATAAATAATGCTCTAATCTGAAAAAAATGGCTTAAAAAGTATAATATATCTAACCTATGTTTTATTTGGGTAAAACAAATACTTATTCATTGAAATTAGGACAACTGTTAGGGTAAGTTTATATTATTATAACATTATTTTTACCCTTAATTACCTTGTTTATCTTTAACCGTGTTAAATAAAATTCCTAATACACTATTCAGCAAAAAAATATTTTGATCCTATTAGCCATATTTTTTATACAGATTACAACCATGTATATATGTTTCTTGAATTTCAATTCACAAAAGCGGTAAAATTTTGTTTAATTCTAATCTTTAAATGTTTCTTGAAGGCGGGTAAAAAGACATTAAAAATTATCAATGATATTTTATAAGTATTTATATTATAAAAATGATTAAAATGACCTAAATTGGGTTAATATATTTATTATTTATATATTAAGTAATTAGAATCAATTTAAAAGAAATTATTTAAATTAAAAAGTCAGTTTTTCACAATAATGTAGTGTTTTTCAATGTTCATCAAAAATTGAATGTTTATAGAAAAAATAACAAAAATTCAACATAAGATAATTTTGATTTTCTGAATTCAAACATGATGTATATTATACGCCATTCAATTTATATTAGTGTAAAAATTAATTTAGTTATTTTTCATTGAAGGTCATAAAAATTAGTTCTTTTAAGAAAATAATATTTATAAACAAAAAATTATTTTACCGAAACATATACATTTCCTTATAAACATGTATTATCTCTGTGAAAACATTATATATAACATTCAAAAATTATTTATTATATTTTATATTACTATTTTTAATAGAAAAGGTATAAATATTGAATTTAATATATTTTAACAATATTGTATTGGTTCGTTGAATCTCAATCTTGCGTGTTACTCAATCCAAGTAAATGTTATTTGTAAAAAAACCTATTGATGAAATCATATCATGAAATATTAGGTTGTTACATTCTACACTACTACAAAAAATATTCTCCTCGTAATTTATAATTGTAAAAAAAACGGTGGGTTGGGATTTTCAAAATATCATTATTGAAATCCCCCATCGGAAAATGGATTAATGAGACAACCTTTTTAAAATAATGAAAGTGAAGTATAAAGGTCATTATATATAATACATACTAGGGTTACATGTTAGAAAACATGGACCAGAAGAAAATATTGCCATCATATTTAGATGGATAGTGATAGAGAACATGATTAGTAAAAAGTAAACAACCACAAAACTATAAATATGTGATGATCCGAGGGGCCATTTGACTCATCAAAATAGAAATTAATAGGACGACTTTTTAATATCCTTTACCTAGTGTTAAAAAATTAATTTACTTTTTAGAATAATAACAAAAGGAAGCATACTAATATGATAATTATAGTTACGTCCTTTAACTAATTTCTACCATAAACTCATCTTTCTCTCCAAAATATAGTAACATTCAAAAATATTTTATTTATCTTTATCATATAAGGTTCAAAAAATGAACTTATACTTCATCTACCATACCATTTAAATAAAAAAACTATGATATAAAAACCAAGAAATCACATAGGACAATGGTAGGTGATGCACCCTGGCATCTCTTCGGTTGCAGGTTCATGTCTTATGGCCTTTCTGGACACGATAGGTTGTCCCTCGACCTATGGGTTGTTATTTTCTTAAAACTGTATTATTATAACATTCCATATATAACCATAATTAATGTTTTAATATTAAAAAATAATATCCAATTCTCAACTCAATCCATTCCAAACATAATATTTTTCCAAAATAGTTTTTCTAAATTAAAATAATAAATGTTCTCTATATTTCGAAAATCAATAATAACATCAGATTCCCCAAACAATTTAATTTACCTCTTATTGTCAAATACCATTATATCCTCAAAATCATTAATACAATAATTCATGTTTCTAAATAATTAAAATGAATTCCTATAGTATAATCCATATATATCACATTATTCTTATAAAAAAAATATAATAACCTAATTATGAAATAAAAAAAATACAATAATTATTCCACTTCGACTGTTGTAAAAACATAATTTTGAACTAGATCCATTTTTTTATTCTAATCCATATTTCCTTAATGAATTGGAAAATTAAATGCATAATGTTCCATATCATTACAATTATATCATTTCACATTTATATCTTCTTTCATTCCCATTAAATCATGAGGATGATGACCTTTCTCAAAACAATTTAAGCAAACTCATTTTCCTTTTAAGCATTCACCTGGGTGTTTCCTTCAATAATTATCATATGTGAAAAAAATCGTTATTTCCCTTCTTCCCATTATCTATCTCTTACTTCCCCATTATCTTATTATGTTACATTCTTTTAAGTCATAACAATTAGAAATTTTTTTAAATATATTGATATAACATGAGAGTATATCTTTTTATAATGAGAAAGTTTTGAAGACCAGTTCCCGTAGGAGGAATAGTTTTGAGCCATCAATGAATCGATCAGTACTGCTTCGTGGGTTATGTATGTAGTCTACAAAATGCCCTGCTAACCATGTGTTGTTAGATTCATACATTATAACATTTTCATCCCCCTTATACCCTATACATAGAGATTTACTCTATATATCCTCTCATAGATAATGATAAATATATTATTTTGGGAAGAGGTCTTTAAATTCCTACATTCCATGTTTTCTATTTACTCAGATTCCATCATGTTTGGAATCCATGACCACCGTTGATCTAGATCTCCTAAGAGACAATAAAATTCTATGAAAACTTCTTCCCTTTCAATACACCAAAATGAATAAAATATAATCTCTAAGGAACTTATACATTTATCAGCTACAAATGGATTTCAAGTCCCATTGAATATTGGAGGTTGTTATCCCATGAAGGGGCCTATCATTATTCCCTCACATTGTGGATTAGGGTGCTCCATTAGAGCATGAAAATTGTTTATAACCTACGTTAATAGTCCCAATACAGATATAAGAAGCTCATTACTAGTTTCATATCCTGATCCAACATCATTATCTTGCTAATTATAGAAATCCATACATGGATTATGTTCATTGATAAAATATCCATTTATTTCACCAGGTGCCATTTCTATAACATGGCATACACTAGATTATGTTATAAATCTAAATAGATAATTTCAAACTAGTAGAAAAAACAATATAAATTGAAAAATTTATGAATATATAATATCATAATCATAAAGATGGTTTCTTTGGGGATATATTTACTCATATATCCTTCATAATAGTTTGAAAATAAAATTTGAATTATCATAAGCATATCCCCTGAGAGTTCCAAACTACGTGTATTATAAGGCATGTTGTCATGTACCAATATACCCTAAGTCTAGCCCATAACACATTTTCAGGGTTATTAATCATCAGTACTTCTGTGCCAGAACCATGTTCACTTTAGTATATATACATTGATGTATTTTTGTATAAAAACACACATAATCTATACCTTACCAAAATTCTTGAATTTTTTTCTATTCATATCCTCAATGTCTATCTTAGGGTCATGATACTTAATATATGTTTTATAAATATTTTTCAAAGGTTGTTTATAAGATCCTTTGAAACAAAAAATAATGAACCAACCCCAGAAGCCTGGAGATATTTCCTTATTTTAATAAATTAGCATGATTGAAACAAATCAAATCTCGAAGGACCTCTCAAATTATTTATCATGGAAAATAAATTATATTCATGATCTTTACTGTAAAATTAAAAATATAAAATAAAACATAGATAATACTTTTATAACTCCATTATTCAACTCACTTAACCCTGGATATAAATCATAATTTACATCTTGGCATCCTAGGAATATAAAACATAAAAACGTGGTGATCTCAGATGCTCAGTATGTTTAAAAAATACAATAGATGCTTTCACAGAAAAGCATAAACTTTAAAGGAATGGTCTAAAACTGAAAAAAAATTCCTTTTAAACACAATATTTATCATCATAGGGAAATAATAAATCAAATAATCTCATTTAAACATTCTCATGAATATTCTACTATTCTCATAATCATATGTAATATCTATAACTCAACTCTTAATGAGGGAATACAAAATTCTAGACATCTGAAACATACCATTGAGGTCTCAACCAAGATATATAAAAATAAATGGTTATGGAATCACCCAAATATATATTTGAAAATAAAAGAGAAAGCCCTCAGATGAGTTAATTTCTAGTTTGTATCAAGAGACGTCCCGATGCATCAATGGGATATATTGGGCCTAAATCATCACTTACTAAGTCCAATATATTCCTCATATGAAATGGAAGAAATATAACATAAACATTCATATTATAACAAGAATATGAAATGTAAATTCATTAACCAAAAACCAATAATTCAATTAAAATAGCACATCCACAATAAAACATATCATATACCCTTGAATATTGTATGTAAGACTGTATTATAATAAATCAATATCAATTAAGCATAAAATCTAACAAGGATTTTGACATAAATGAAAATTGTAATCATTAAAACACTTTGAGAGATACACCTTTTTTTTACTTTGAAATCATTTAAAACCCACGCAATTATAAATGATAAAATTTATTTTAAAAAATAACTTTTTAATCCTGTAATGGAAGATTCAAAATGTTAAGTAATACTAACAGAAGAATATAGATGCTCGCGCTATATAAGATAAAAAACATTCTTTCCTTAATTTATAGAAAAGGCCACAACGTACCTCATTTGGACAAAAATGAAAATATTCCTTTAAAAATGTTTTATAAAAATTAAAATATGGGTAAAAATGGCTTTAAACAATTATTAAGGAATAATAATAGTATTTTGAAATCCATTTTTATGAAAAATTTCCATGGATGATAATGATGCCCTGGTAGATACATACATTCAAACAACCTTATATAATAATGATATTGTGAAATTAACCCATACATAAACCTATATTTTTTTTTAAAAAATATGAATAAAAAAATATACCTAAAACATTATTTATAACCCTTTTATATCCCTATAAATAGTTATTTAATATAATATAAAAAACAATAAAATAGAGAATGATTAATTCATGAAATATTCAATGTATCCCATAAAACATTAAACATTTAAATAATAAACCCAATATCGTCAACTAAATATTTAAATACAATGAAGTTAAATTTATTCCAGATATCAAATTTAATAGGGGTATTACATACCCCAAACAGAAGAAATAGGTGGCGAACATGTCTTTTATCTCATAAAAATTAAAAGTTAGATATAAATTCCCTTACCACATGCCTGATACTCTCTTTACATGTTTGACACAAATGTTTATGGTTTTAAAAATATTATTAACTTCTAACATAATACTAATAATTTTCATGATATCATTAATGATTTATTTGTGACTTTATATTACTTGTTTATTAATAATATACTTGTTAAAGAGTCATTCTAGGTAATTGTCTCTTTGTTTATCATACGTGTTTGGACTTTTTATTCTTAATCACAATACTCAGATCATGATTTACATTCTTGAAAAATGAAATAATTATTTTTATTTAATAAATATTTTGAATATAAATATAGATGATATATATATGTATAATATAATAAACTATTCAGGGAGACAGTAGGTCGTACGTACACACGAACGTTGTTCCCATTTTTTATCGTAATGAATGGATGCATGAAAATAGAATATATGTATATGTATATAAATATAAATTGTTATAATATAATTATTATGGAATATATATCATACTTATTCATAATATATATTTTCATAATTGTTCTTGAATGTTTAATGTGGTGGATGAATCTAATCGTGTTGTGAAGACAATAAGTCGTACACATGAACAAGTGAGGATATCATTTCATTAATTGTTAAATGGTATGGAATTGGATGGAAGATAAATTTTAAAAAACAAATATCATGGTATATTTATTATTTAAATCTATTATATTCATCGTTATACCCCATGAAATAAATTATAGATGAAAAAAAGTTTACACCACATCTTGGATATGGTAAGTCGTACATTAGCACCCACAGTGATATTGTTTTTTGTAGATGGGTAAAAAGATGAATATGGTTTTCCCATAATCATAAAATCATATAATAATAGAGTAGATGATTAATTTATTATTTTTTTAAAACAAAATTGCAATTATATGTATGAGAATAAAATAACATTAAGAGAGTTAATAAAATGATTACCTATTATTTGACTGTCACCTTTTGATTTGCACAGAAGGACTCATTAAGATGTCTTTTTTCCAAAATTATGGACTAGGGTTTTTATTAAGGGATGTTGGGAGAGTATATGTTCAGGTTATTCCAATTCTACATCAGATTATCAGTGTTGAATAAAAATAATGGGATGTTAATTTTTATAAGAGAGGGTAGCGGAACTTTTGAAAACACTTAAAATATTAGTTTTTTGTGAATTGATTTTTAGTTTAAAATAGATTAAAAGTGATTTATTTTTATGATAATATAATTATGGGTATAAATCCCCTCAAACAATAAATTTAAGACATGTTTAGGTCATAAAAGTGTCCTCATATTTTGGATTTAACACTTTGTTAAACAATATAATTCTTACTATGTATTCATTTATTTTTACAATATAAAGTTAATATTGTTTTTATAAAATCATAGAAGAACTACATGTTGATAAATTATAACATATTTAATACTATAAAACTTATTTTTTTAACCTTATATTTTTATGGCTTTTAAATTATTAAATATAATTTTATTTGTTTTAAGGAATCATTTATGTCAATTTTAATACTATTCAATATTTGAATGTTTTTAACAAATATCTAACCAGTATGAAAACAACGAATCAATACATCCAACATGTCAATAACATGTCTATTATATCTATAAAATATTTTTTAGTTATTAATTAAGTAAAATTATATTTATTATAAAATTTTTAATTCCATTTATTTGATATATCAATTAATTAATTAATTACGGTATCACCATTGTGTCACCAAATAATTTAATTATTTAATGACTAAAAATTATAAATAAATTATCATGATGTAGATAAATTTATTATATTTATAAATTATATTTATAGACAATGATATAACTTATATAACCTCTTATTTAAAACAAAATAAGTATTTAAATTTGAATATGACATTTTTTATTGTTCTTTAAATAAACTATAATAAATGTTCTAATCTCCACAAGTTTCTTAAAAGTATCATATTTCTGAAAAACGATTTATTTGGGTCAAATAATACTTATAAAATGAAATTTAGACAAGTTTTAGGTTAATTTTATATTATTTTAATTTTATTTCTACCTTTAATTATCCTATTTTACTTTAAATGTGGAAAATAAAATTCAAAAGATACTAGTCACCAAAAAATTATTTTAATCCTATTAGAAATTATTTTCATAATTATTAAAATGATGTATGTCCATTTTTCTAAATTATTTTCATAGAAGCAGTAGAATTAATTTTAATTCCAATCCACAAATGTTGCTTAAAGGCAGGTAAGAATACGTTAAAAAAATCAATGAATTTTGATATCTAATTCTATTATAAAAATTATCGCATTGATCTAAATTTGGATAATATATTTATTAATGATATATGTTTACATTAAAATAAATATGTAGTAAAATAATCATTTAAATAACAATGTCTATTTTTAACAATAATGTAGTGTTTTTTCCTACTCATCAAAATTTGAATGTTTATTGAAAAATATGAGAAATTCATCCTAATCTAATTTTGATATTCTTAATTCAAAAATGAAGTCTATTTTACCAACATAAATTTATATGATTTTCTAAGATTAAAATTATTATTGTTCCACAATGGTAAAAAATAATAGTTTCTTTATGAGAATATTATTTCTAAACATATAACCATTTTACAAAAATGTATACATTTAATTATAAATATTATTTATTTATATGAAAAAATTATAAATAAAATTTAGAAATTATTAATTACTATTTATAGTACACTATTTTATTGATAATTTATAAAAATATCATTTAAATAAATTTTACACTTAAGTGTTGTTTCGTATAACACAATCATGTGGGTTACTCAAGACCAGTCGGTGTTGTGTGCCACACAAGCTATTAAAGATAGTGTAACATGAAATATTTAGGTTTTACATTATCCCTTCACTAAATAAATTACCTCCTCATAATTTGACCTTAGAATCCAAAACAATGGTTTAGAGTTTTTAAAATAACTTTATTGAAACCCAGCATTTGAAAATTGATTAATGAGACCACCATTTTAAAATAATGAAATTGAAGAAAAAAGGACCTCATAAATAAAATATTCTAGGGTCCCAAGTAGAAAACAACAGTCCTAAAAGGAAATTTTTTGATCAATTTTTGATGGAGGGTGATAGATAAAATGATTAAGAAAAAGGGAACAACCATAGAGCTATAAATCTAGGATGATCCAAGGGGCCAGCTGATTCATTGCAGAAAAATGTATTAGGAAAATATTTTTGGTTTTAATATCTTTTCCACAGTGTTTAAGAAGTAATTTACTTCATAGAATAAGAATAAACGGAAGCATACTTATATAGAAAGACATGTTCAATCCTTAAAAACATTCTTCCACAAACTCATCATTATCTCCAAAAGAAAATAAAATTCAAAAATATTCTATTTATACTAATCATATAGGGTTCCAAAAATGAACCTATACCTCATATATCATACCATTTAAATTTAAAAACTATGTTATACAAACCAGGACCTCACGTAGGCCAGTGGTAGGTGATCCACCAATGTCACCCTTCTGTTGTGGGTTCAAATCTCACAGCCTTGCCGGATGCAACATGTTGTCACCCAATCTATAGGTTGTCATTTTCTAGAAACTATGTTATAATAAAATTTAATAAAAAATAATAAAATTAGTTTTTTCATTAAACCATACCATCCAATGTTCATCATAATCCATTCTAACCTTTATAATTTTCAAAAATACATCTATCCAAATTAACAGTCTATTTTTTTTTCTAAATTTCCAAAATCAATTGTATCATCAGATTCCCAAAACAAAATAATGTATATTCTATTGAAAAATTTCTTTATAACATCAATATCCTTATCAAAATAATCCATTATTAAAAATACATAAATATTTAGTTTTTATGTAAAATCATTATATATAAAATTATTCATATAACCAAAATATAATAAAACAAATATTGACTTTAAAAAAATTATACATTAATTATTCCACATTGACTACTGTAAAACAAATAAGATTGACCTTGATCGATTTGAATCATCATGGAAATATTTCCTTGTCTCTTTAGATAAGAATTTTCAAAATTCCACATCTCATTACAATTATAACATGTCACATTTAATGATTATTTCCTTACATTAGAATAATGATCATGATGTACTTTCACACCACACTTGAAGAAAAATCCTTTTCATTTCATGCAAGAACCATGGTGTTTCCTTCCATAATTTTCACATGTGGGAAAATCATTCTTTTCCATCTCCCCATTATCTATATATTTCTCCATTATTCTCTTCTTATCTTTATTTCATTTCAAGTAATAAGATTTTGAAAGATATTTCATTGTCTTGATTTAACATGCGACAATATTGTCGTATGATGAGAATGTTTGGGAGATCAGTTCCAATAAGAGGAATGAGTTTAAAAAAACAATGAATTGACCAATATTACTTATTTGGTCACATATATAGTCTTCATCAAGCCTTTCCATCCATGTGAATTTAGGTACATATATTGCAACACTCTCATCCTCCTTCTACTTCAGACATAGATATTTTCTCTCAACATGAGCTCATAGATCACAACAAAAGTTTTTTTATAGTAAGAGTTCTTTAAATTCTCCTTATTCCATGTTTGGTGTTTCCTATTCTTCCTTCTTGTATCGAATCAATGAAAACCATTTATCTGTATCTGCTAAGAGACAAAAAACTTCCATGAAAACTTTTTCCCTTTCATTGACCCCCAATTCATGAAATATCTTCTCAAAAGAACATATCAATTTCTCATGTACAAATCCATTTTTCTTCCCATTGAAATTTTTAGGATGTTTTCTCATGAACTGGTCTAACATTTTTCCTCCAAATTTTGTATTAGGGTTCTCTGTTTGAGCAATGTAATTGTTCATAACCTGAGTCAGTTTTCTCGGTATTGTTATAAGATTCTTATTACTAGATTCATCTCTTGATTCAACATCATTATCTCGTATAGGATGGAAAACCCAACATGGAATTAGTGTATTGATAAGATTTCAATTTCATCTACTAGATTCCATTTAAAAAACATGGAATACCCTAGATTAAGTTACAAATGAGAATGAATAATTTCAATCTAGTAAGACACTTAACATACATTGAAAAAATTATTCTTATTTAATATCATAATAATAATCATGGTTTATTTGGGTAAATATTTACCCACAAATCCTTATAATATTTTTTGTAATGAAAATGTGAATTATCATAAACATATACCCAAAGAGTGTCAATCCAGGTGTGCAATATGGCCAGTGGTTGTGTGCTAGGTTACCCCAAGTCAACTCGAAAACACTTTATTAGAGTTATTACACCTAGGTACATCTATGCCAGAACAACATACACCTATAGTATCTAGAATGGGATATATTTGTTAGTAATACTGACATAAACCCTACCTTACTAGTATTATTGAATGTTTGTCATTGATTATCCTCAATGTCTATCTTTAGGTTATGATCCTTAATCTATGTTTTCTAAATCTATTTCCATGATGGTTGCTAAACATTCATTGATACCACCTATAACTCCCCAACACTAGAATCCTTGTGTCGGTGTGCTGTTTTAATACCTTGGCTAGATTACAAGGAATCAAACCCTAAAGGACCAATCAATTTAGCATAAATAGAATAATACAGGATCCATACATTATAATTCGAAACAAAAAATTTAACATATATAATCCATTGATAATTCCAATATTCTTCAAGATTAATCTGACATATCAATCATAATTTACATCATGGAATCATGGGAAAATAAAAGATAAGAAAAGGGTGATCTCAAATGCTTAGTAAGGTTAAACAATAACGTTGAATCTTTCATAAATATGCCTAAAATTTATAAAAACATATAAATTAGAATCAAAATAATTTTAAAAATAATATTCCTCCTAATATGGTAATAATAAATCAAATAATTACATTTAAACATTAAGTGGGATATTCTACTAGTCGAATAATCATATTTAATATCAATAAAAAATCTTATGAAGTGGAAATACACAATTTCATATATTTCAAAAATGTCATCGATGCCTCGGCCAAGACATATAAAAATAAATTGTTAAGGCCTCATCAAAGTTCATATCAGAAAAAAATGGGCAAGTCCACGGCCAATTCCACATATAGTTGTTCTCATATAACCTACTGATGCATCGAGGGGAAATAAAGGACCGTTGTAATCACATACAAATTCCAATACATTCCTCATATGAAAAGGGTAAAACCTGACATAAAACAACATATTATAACTACAATAATACATGTTAATAATTTAACCATAACCCATTAATGGTATTAAAATAGACCATCCACAATAAAAAATATCACAAACCATTTATTACATTATTGAAGATAGTATCATAATAAAACTATCTCAATTAAGAATAAAATCCAACAATTATGTTGGCATAGATGAAAATAATAATCATTAACACTCTTTAAGAGAGATACCCTTTTTTACATTGAAAAAATTTAAAGGCCGCAAAATTATAAAAGAAAACATTTCTCTTAAAAAAACCTAATAATATTATAAGGGAAGATTCAAAATGTTAATGTCTCATAATGGAAGAATATAGACGCTCATGATGTATATGTTAAAAAGCATTCTATCCTTAATATTTTGAAGAGATCATAAAATACATAATTAGGAAGAATACAGAAAGGTTCATTTCAAAAAATAATTAAAATGTAAAACTTGGATAAAAATTACGTTATCCAATTTTTCGAGAATAAAAATATAATTTCGAAATTCATTATTATGATACATGGAAATGGATTATAAAGATGTCCGAGTAGATACTTGTATATAAACAACATCAGATTATCTTGAGATTATGAAATTAACCCTTACATAAAACCATAAAAATATTAGTTTTTAAAAATATTTTAATGATCTAGAAATAGATATAAAATTTCATTTCAAATCCATTTATATCCGTTTAAATAGTTATGTAAAAAAAATATCAAAAATATTAAATTGGGGAAGAATTAAATCATTAATAATTCAAAGCATCCCAAAAAAATTTGAATATTTAAATAATAATCCCAATATCTTCATATTAATAAATAAATACTATGAATATAATTTTCTTTATTATATCAAATATAATTGGGGTAATATATACACTGCACATAAGAAATATGTGGTGACCATGGATTTATCCCATGAAAAATAAAAGTGAGAAATAAATTCTCTTACCATAGGTCTGATATTCATCACATATGCCCAAAATTGTTGTATAATGGTTATAAACATATTATTAACATGTAAAATAATTATAAAAATATTTTTTATATCATATATGATTCAATTATGAATTTATATTGCTCGTTTTTTAATAATTTCTTTGTTAAAGAGACATTCTGGATAATAATTGCTTTGTTTATCCCACATGTATTAACTTTTTATTCTTGATAATATTAATTAGATCATTATTTAATTACTTATATAATGTTAAACATGATTTTATATCATAAATATTCTGAATAAAAATATAAATAATAGATAGATATATAAAATTGAATACACCATTCATGGAGAGGGTTAGTTGTTTATGCGCATGAATGTTGTTTCCGTTTTTTATTATATTTAACAGAAGAATGTAAATGAATTGTATGTATATATATAAATATATATTATTAATGTACTATTATTGTTTCATATATTCCATACTTATTCGTAATATATATTATAATATTTCTTGAATTGTTAATGTGGAGGATTAATCTCATCACATCGTGGAGACGGTTAGTTGTTTGTACGCTCGAGCAACAGTATCATATTTTAAATGGTTAGATGGTATGGAATTGGATGGAATATGAATTTTAAAAAAAATTAACATGTTATATTTAGTTTTTACATCATTTATATTCTTCGTTATACCCATTGAATAATGTATAGAAGAAAAATATATTACCCCACGTTATAGAGAGGGTAACTCATACGTACACAAGCATAGTGATATTATTTTTCATATGATGGGTAAAAGGAGAAATATGGATGTACCAAAATCATTAAAAAATAAGAATATATTAAATGATTTATTATTTACTTTACAATAGAAAAAACACAGGAATTTGAAGTAGAAGATGAAAAGTACGTTGAATGAGTTAATAAAATGATTAAATCCTCTTCGAGTGTCTCTTATTGATATTCATAAAAGGACTTCATAAGATGGATTAATGACCAAATTATGTCTTCTAGGATGTATTAATGGATGTTAGGAGAGGAAATGGGAAGGGCTTAGCTGATCCAAATGGCTATATTGGTGTTAATTAAATAGAAGGATAAGTTCCCTTTTAGAAGAGAGGGGAGGGACACTTTAGGAAACTTTTAAAATATTAATTTATTATAAATTTATTTATAGTTAAAAATATCTCCAAAGTTATCTATTTCAGGGATAATATGAGACTGGGTTAAAATCCCATCATCCAATTAATTTAATACACTTCTAGATAAAAAACAACGTTATCTTTTGGATCTATCCCTTAGTTAAACAGTCTAAATCTTACCGCGTCTGGGATTTTTACACTAGAGGGTTAATATAATAACATTAAAATGACAAAAGGACCCCAAGGGGATAATAAAAGAAATATTTAACAGTATATATCTTTTATGGGCAAAGATTACATTTTTATGACTTTCATATCATTTAATAAAATATTATTTAATTTAATGTATCATGTATGTCAATTTTAATATTGTTCAATATTTCAATTTTTAACAAAATATCAAAAATACATGATAAAATCAAACCAATACATCAAATAGTTCCCTAAAATTCCAACGTTTTCTATAATTATTTCATATATATTTAATTAAATCAAATTATATTTATTCTAATACTTTTAATATCTTTTATTTAATATTTCAATTAATTAAACTATTACTACATCATCATTGCGTCACCATTTTATTTAATTATTTAATGTCTAATAACTATAAATATATTATCATGACTTATATAAATTTATTATATTTCTAAATACTATTTATGGTTAACCATGTCACTAATATGACATCATATTGAAAAGAAAACAGTTATTAATATTTTAATATGAAAATTTTAACTCTTTGTTAAATAATATATAATTAATTTACTAATCTATCAAAAGTGGCATAAAAAGGATCATATTTGGGAACTAAGTTTTATTTAGGTCCACAAATACTAATCCATTCAAAAAGGGACAAGTTTTAGGGTAATTTTATAGTATTTTAATATATTTTTTACATTTAATTAACCTATTTACCATTAACATAGGTAAATACAATTCAAAATTTACTATTCACCAAAACTTATATTGATCCTATTAGAACAAAATATTCACTCAAATTACATCCATGTTGGTTCATTTTTAGAAATTCAATTCAAAAAAGTGGTAAAATCATTTTTAATGAAAATCTGCAAATGTGGCCAGAATGTGGGTAGGTAAACGTTTATAAAATGTCAAGGAAATATTATATCTAATAATATTATGAAAATGATTACATTGAACAAAATTAGGTAAATATATTTATTATTTATCCATTGTTACATTAAAATCAATTTAATCTAATATAATTATTTACTTGAAAAAGTCGTTTTTTAACAATAATGGAGTGTTATTCAGTATTAATCAAAAATTGAATGTTTTTTTGATAAAATACATAAAATTCATACTAAGATAATATTGATATTATGAATTAAAAAATTAAGTCCAATCTACAAAATTAAATATTTAAGAGTGTCTAAAATTAATTTTAATATTGTTCATAAAAGGGAAAAAAGAAGTTCCTTTAAGAATATAGTATTTCTAAACATATAACTATTTTACCAAAACATATACATTTCTATATAGGTATGTATTATTTGTTATAAATCCTCATAAATAAGAATAAAATTTATTTATTAGTATTTATATTACTATATTAATCGAAGAAGTTATAAATAAAGCATTTAAATAATTTTAACACTAATGTGTTGTTTTTCCGAAACTCAATCCTGAGTACTATGCAAGCCAAGTCGGTGTTGTGTGCAAAAAATTGATATTGAAGATAAAATACCGTGAAATATTGGGGTGTTACACTATATATTCCTACCTTAGAACTAGAGGTTCATGTGAATTATTTATAGAAACAAATCTATCTGAATGAGATATGGGTAATCCACATAGAAATTCAGTATCCTCCTCAACCAATGTGTACACCATATAAGAAGGCATGGGTCCTCTAAATGGGTTGGTACCCTCTTGAATGACATTCACTCCTCCTCAAGTAATTAGTCCCTCAATATAAATATATCATGGTATAAATGATTTAATGTGTCACGGTAGTTGATATAATTTTTTATATAGATTTTGTGTGTCTTCTAATATATCATAAAATCATGGTTTCTATCAAGATTCATGTTACAGATTAGATGTCAACATTGGGATGAAAAAAATTACGATAATTTGAGTATCTAATGTTTCTTACTTGATGAAATCCATGAATAACTATGATATATACAATAGATTACTTCCCATATCGATGCTTTTATTTACATTAAGTAATATCTTATACCAGTGGGAAACAATCAACTTCCACAAATCATGTGTATATACAACTTATTGAATCGTCTAACATTTTTTAATTATGTAATCATGATTGGTTTGATTATACCCACCGCTATATAGGATTTTATTCCCATATATATTGTATTTTTGTAGATGATGCATACTTTTTATGTGAACATGGTGGAGGTGGAGTTGGTAGAGTTTTTGGAGTTGACATATAGTGGCATGAAGTGGTTAGTGATAGAGATGGTTGCTGCCAAATAATGTTCTAGGAGTCTATGGAAATATGTGGCATCATAGAATATTTGGGGTCTATTGTGCATTGTTCTTTTATCCCTTATG